>OZ014462.1:9491265-10091265 GCA_963966035.1 Acleris laterana | reverse complement strand
AATGACTGTCCCATTTACTATTGTTAAAATAAACGACTAGAATTTGTTAGGAGTAAAAACAATATGATGATGAGTGAAGGTTATAAATCCTTTTAAAATAAAGAATGACTAGAATTATGTTGATGTTTTGTTTAATTTGCATACTTTAAAAATAAACTATTTTTACAATCAAAACTTGGAGCGATCACACATTGGAAAAGCATCGATAATTGAGTTTATCGATATAGGCAATCCCTAGCTGTCGTTTAGTTTTGCCCCGAATATTCCTAGGTCAGGACAGAGCATTCGACTCGCTAGCGAGTACGGTAATTGAAACTCATGGTAAGGGTACACGTAAAAATGCGGAACTAGGGTATGTTTCAGCTCGCGCTCGGCTCAGTTTTTAATATAGTTGCACGTTTTGCGGTCCGTTCGGAGTTGAAACAAGGTGCTGCGGACGCAGTGCGGTTGTGAAATGGATTTATTCCAACTAGTATTAATTACTGCTTTTTTGGTCCAAAATAATTGGATGCTGACAAGCGATCACAATATAGGTCAGCTTGGAAAACATTTGTAGGAATAATTTTAGATTTAATTTGGAACAGTGATGCATACAATTGGGTACTTTAAGTAAAGTTTTTGGAAGAGATGTAAATTATATTTTTTTTCGATAGTCGTCATCCTGAAGATCATGGAACTGCGGCTCTTTTACTTTTATTTCCTCTAATGAAATAAAAATAAAAGAGCCGCAATTTCTTGATCTTTAGGATGACGACTATCGAAAATAAATATAATATACCTACATATCTTCCAAAAACTTTACTTAGCCTATTGTTCTGGTTCATGGTATAGTTTTAGAGACAGGACCTGTTGTTTGATCAGTAGTTAAAGTAACTAATTGTTAGAATTTGAAAAAGGAAACGAAAATTTGAAGGAATCTCAAGGAAACGTGTAAAATTTTCAATTACTTTTTCAAATTTTAACAATTAGTTACTTTAACTACTGATCAAACAAAAGGCCCTTAGAGAGTACTGTCTTGTGTGTGATAGATACAGTCAAATCCTATGCACCATTTAAAGATAGATAAGATATTTTTGAGCGAAGTGCTAGAAGTGTATAAACTCCACCTCGGTACCCGGAACACAAAGGGCTTAATTAATTCATCAATGTCACCTACAGTGACCAATATGGACATTTGATTAGCAAAGCGTAAATTAATAGCGTCACAAGATTAATTTCAAACTAGGTAACGCTTGCCTTACAAATAGGAGTTGCGTAGTTCCAATAGTGAACAAAAGATGGCACTACGCGCCAGTATCGCCATCTAGTCGTAAATATTTGCAATCAGTGTCCCATTTCTAGCTGCACTAGGTGCATCGATGGCACGACTGCTACTGCGACATAGCGACATCTGGCGGATATTATATTTAACATTCACGTCCTTTATGAAAATGTTCACGCGTGGTCATGCATGCATCTGCAAAATATCGAAACTACAAATAAAGGTAATGATATTAAATATCTTGTAAAAAACAGGACCAATAGAACCATCAGGAAACTAGTCTTTTTACGACTTAGTCTTTTACACTTTGGAAAAGTCATTACACAAAAGATAAATGAGCCTCACAGCAAGAATATTAACGTAGAAGAATACTAACAAAAGATCCCTAGTTGGCACTAAACACGAATTTGGAGGCTACACATTATAATTATGACTACCATTAGCAGATAGTTTTGGACATTAAAAAGTAGTCTGGCTTGAAGTTTAGATAACTTTAACACTAGAATCTGAGACGTACATACACTAGAACGCCTTCATTCCCAGAGTGACGTAGACAGAGTTAAAGGATTACCAACAATTCTAAAAAACTTGTTAATTATGAAACAACATTTTGCACAATATGGCTAATTATCACAGTTTTTTTTTTTTTTTTTTATGGCATACAGAAGACAAACGGGCACACAGGCCACCTGATGGTAAGTGGAAACTGTGACCCATAGACATTTGCATTCACAAGACTGCCATGTAATCCTAAGACTGCAAATGCGTTGCCAACCCTGAGGACTAAGAAGGAATGCCTCTATGCTAGTCATTTCACCGGCATTTCACAGAATTTGAATTAATTGATAATTATAAAATTGATGAAAACCCCCGACATATCCTCGTGTGCATAGAAGGTAAATAACCAAATCAAGGTCATTTAGTTAACTATATTGTTATGAGCATAAAGTACTTTTTCATTTGTTTCAAATTTTTAAATGGCATTTTAGACCAAAACTGAACTTTATTTCCTTGCTTTTACACTCAAAATCCCAATCGCAAAAATCTCTCTATTTGTTGTATGGTGGACCCTACGAGGATTATAATCGCGACTCCGACTTTCAAAGCTGATATCTCTTAAACGGCCGAACCAATTTTCATTAAAATTGGCCAAAAACAATCCCAGTTAAATAAGCTTTTTAATAAAGACATCAAAATCAAAATTGATTCACCCATTTAGGAGCTACGATACAACAGACAGATACACAGATACGCACTTTCAATTTTTACGTAGGTATAACAGGAGACTAAAATGCAGCAGGGTAAAATTAAGTCTGTTATGGCTGATAATGCAAGCAAATGTTAGACCTGTTTCGTTATTAATGATGTCATCACACCACACCTCTGGATCGATGTGTCTGTGCATAAATAGAAGTGATGCTATCACAGAGCTAGCTTACATATTAGCAGCAATTAAATTCTCAACAACAATGTCTGTTGATTCATTTCCTTCCATGTTTTGAACTAAATAGGCATTAAAAAATTACGCATCACGAAGGACTTGAAATGAAATGAACTTTTTTACGAAAGTTCTCAAAACGTCATTAAAGGTCATCTTCGTCGATTTTTCTTTCTATGATTTCTTTTTTTATTGCGTTCTTAATAGATAATAGGTCATAATTCATAATACATTATAGGTATAATACACTAGCGACCCGCCCTCGCTTCGCTTCGGTTTATATGAGTATTCCCGTTCCCGTGGGAATTTCGGGAATTCCTTTCTTAGTGCACCTCACGGTACCTAAGCTACGTCCCTTCCAAATTTTAAGTGCCTACGTTTAGCCGTTTAGGCTGTGCGCTGATATCTCAGTCAGTCAGTCAGTCAGTTTCTCCTTTTAAATATTTAGATTTAGATTTAGATGCAGGTTTTTCTGAAACCGTAGACTTTTTAGGTTTGTTACAACGCCCTTTTAAAAAACCTGAAAAGATTACGGTTCCAGAAATAAAACCAATAGATAGGTAAGTATATTATTTTCACAGTTATATATTATGAACTTTTTATTTTATGACGCGATCCACTATTACACACTAACCTAAAAAAATCTTCATCGTAAGAATATGGGGAAATATTAAGTAAGATAAGTTCACTGGTACATGACAACCGTTAAGGTTCGAACTCTCTCTCGCGATAGTCGCGATCCCTTTTCGCAACCCTAAACCACTAGGCCACTGACTCTATAAAAACCGCAACAAACGGTTAAAAAAAGACTAAATTTTCTCCTATGGATCTTCAGTCTTAAAAGCATCAACATTCAATGAATTTTCATACTTGCTCCGATGTTACATTCTTGGCGATGGAGTCAAAACACCAGTCTACTTGCCCAAGTGTCATTCTCATTTTCCAAATAATTCCATTTTCAAAACAAACTCCATCCAATTCCTGGAACTTTAGCCGGCGAATCCCGTCCAACAATTACCGAGGAAGACAAGACAAAATGATTATTTACATTTACGGAAACGATCCGTTTATGCCTTCAATTGATACAAATTAGTAGAAATGCGAAAACTTTTCAAATTAGCTGAGGGGACGAGCAGTGTGCGCGGATTCGAGGATTCTAAACTCTCCCTTGGCCTTTGGGCACTCGTGGGGATAAAAAATACTTTTGTGAGCAATAAAATGTTTCAGCTCAGAATGAAGAATTTTTGAGACGAGCGCAGCGAGCAAATTCCACTTGAATACGTTAAAGGTTGTGTGGGAAGGTAGCTATACCTTTCAAGAACATTATTTGGGTGAATTGCAAAAATATTGTACAGTCGACGCCATAAATATGTTTACACTTTAGTACCTCGTCAACGTAAATGGCAGTTTAAACATGACGCTAAATAGACAAGGTAATAAAGTGTAAACATATCTATGGCGTCGACTGTACACATTTAAGGGCTTCATTGAGACAACGTTAACTTTCTTTCGTTGTTTTTCCTTTGTGTAACGAAAGTTATCCATATGATTATATGACTAATCTTTGTTACACAAAGGACAAAGTTAAGGATGGTTAAGGATTTTTTTTATTGAGCCCTTAAATAATGTACAATATTTTTGCAATTCACCCATTTTATAAATTACTCATTTAAATACCTTCCCGAAAACTATAGTCTTCATGTCAAGCAGTAAGGAAAGTCATCAACGTATACATCAAAGCCGCTACAAAATGTAGCAGTATTTTTCTTTCATGTTCTACTGTGGTTTCCTAAAATTTTAACGCTTCACAAAGAATTTCAAACTAACATTAGACGTAATAGCTTAATTACTTAACTTAAAGTGTCTTAAAGTAATTAGGTTAAGCCAACAAGTTACTTGGTAATACTGGGAAATTAACTAATTATCCGAACTCTGAAGAAATTCAAATAGATTTGGGAAAATCGCTTTAACCTCTGTGTTAGAGTAATTTGTGTATTCAAATCGATAAAACTGTGTCATTTTAAGAAATTTTATACTTTGATGATACGAACATCATGAAAAGTGTAAAAGGTTTTTGTTCCAAAGAAACATAAGTAACAGAAGTTAATATAATACATATGGAACAGCTTCCTCAGATAGACCGTTCCACTTCTGATGTTGACATTAAGAAGTTATTTCAACCGTACGACAGGAAAAGGGACACCAAGTAATAACGCTCTTCGAAGATAAATACAGAATAAGAGATGGCTATTTTCTGTCCCTCGATGATTATTAAATTACATGACGTTCAGACGTTATTACTGAAGACTTGACAAAAAAATGAGCATAATTTACGATGCTTCATGAACATGATGCTACAATATACTAGCCTTAAAGTAAGTATAGAAGATTTGTAAACATGAAAAAATGGAAATCCATGCGTCATTTTGATTTAAATTCGTAAGAAAGCCATATTCATCCAATGATTTACTAAAAGGAACTTGAAATCCTTGGAGATAAAGTCGGTCGCACTATTTTGTAGAGATCCCAACATTAAGGGCTCAGGTGTGCCGACACACATAAAACAGGTCTTTACATTGGATTACCTGGACCTTCATCATTCTATAAATATTGAAATAGTTTTGGACATTTCAGGTTCAAATTGTACCTTTTTATTTCTCAAGCTTACCAAAAATTCGTAAATTTATTATATACTGATTCTCATGTTATCATCGCTAATTAAGTTCCTTGGACAAAAACAATAATTCCATGATGACCCTCCATTTGTGATATAAACCTTGCGCAAACACTGTTCGATATCTCTATGTCGTTGCCAAATGATTCGTAAACGAACCGCCAGAAAAGAATCCTATTATAATAGGGGATATAAAAGAGAACGGCCGTGGATTAGTGGATAGATTATATTTTACTTTAGCAGGATTACTGGCAAAGAATGAAATAGGAAAAAATGCGGACGGAATGGAGAATACGTAGAATTCCATAGCCAAAATTAACAAGTCATTCACATTATACTTATAATTTGAGAGTTCTAGGCAGAGTATTGAGCATAGATGTTTTTTTCAATCCCTCGCTGATTTGATTAAGTTTATGGAATGTAATAAATGTAGATGAAAAAATCAACAAACATGTTGCAAATTTTACTGTTACCAATTGTATCTACGATGAAGATATAAAATCAATAAATTCACAATACTCTATAAGAATGAACAAGTAATAATTAGTTCCGTGTTAGTAATATGAGTAACTTAAAGGAAGAAGTTAAAACGCATAAATCACGGCCATCAATGAAGAACAATGCAATGAGGCTAGTTGTAATAGTAGGTTTCAACACTTCACTTCTAGTGCATTGACTCTAAAGTCTGAAGCAAGGGTTATATTGGCTCCACTTTCTTAGAAAAATGAATAGCATGGCATTGAATTTGTTTAACCACAGCAATTTGCAAAATTCGACGGGCAGATTAAGTCCATTCATTCCGCCCGCCATCCTAATTGCCCCATTTCTACAAATGCACAGGTAAGTAATAGGACTAATAAGGGCATCGCCCGAGGTCCAATTTCACGCATCAAATGGAAACAATAGACCATAAGACGTGTACCGGAAACTTAAGAGACGGGTAGGGGGGAAAATAGGGAAAGAGGCGCAAAAAGGGGGAAACAGGAGATGGATCCGATGTTTCCGACGGTCGCGGCGGTTGAAATCGGGTTATCGATATGAAATCATAACAATTTGATTGTAGATAGAGACGAGACAAGCGGCTCTGGTGTCTAGTATTTCAAAGTGCTATTGTCAGGAGCTACTGTTGTCTAGGGGACACCGTTGATGTGGAAAAGCATATCAAACTTTTTTTTTTTTTTTATGGCATCAAGTAGACAAACGAGCACACAGGCCACCTGATGGTAAGTGGAAACTGTGACCCATAGACATTCGCAATCACAAGACTGCAATGCAATCCTAAGACTGCAAATGCGTTGCCAACCCTGAGGCTAAGATGGAATGCCTCTATGCTAGTCATTTCACCGGCTGTCTTATTTGGTTGTCCTGGGTTTTTTTTTTTTCTCCTTTCCCCCCCCCCCCCCCCCTTGTCTCTCTCGTAATATTTTTGACATGTTTTCCTGCTGAACTACGCATGCTATTTGATATTATATTTAATTTAATATTTATTGCTTTATATAATGCTAGATTAAGTAGTACCATTGTAACATGTTTAAAAAATGACTGACTGCTGAGTTTCTTGCGGCGTTTCTTCTCGGCAGTGGTCTCCTCTTGGGAAGCGCTGGTAGATTCATGACGTGTAAAAGTGCCCGTGCGGCCTACTTACTAAATAAATATCTTTTATCTTTTATCTTTTTTACGATTGAAATTGTAATGTTCTATATTATTCATTAAAGTTTTTTCATAAAAAACACAACGAACATTTACAGAACCTTGCCATCTTGGTGATGGCAATGAAACCTATAAAATATAATTGATCTGCTATTATACCTGACAACGAGAAAAGAAACCACTAGAGTTTGATACACTCGCGTCATCACATACCTTATCATATCCATATCTTATCTTACAGATGGGCCCTTTCGGATACACTTCGACCTGATACTCAGCTGTTCGAATGTGCAAGTTTCCTCACGATGTTTTTCGTTCACCGTAAGAGCATCGGGTAATGCACTTAAGTTAGAAAAACTCATTGGTTCATGGGTACCGCGAGGGTTCGAACTCGGTACCTTACGATCACAAGTCGAACCGCTAAGCCACTAGGCCTAATTATACGATAGTACCACCATCTTGCCACATTCCGTCTCTTCACCATCTTCTTTACATATTATTGAAGAATTGTACAATGTTTTTCACGTAACGAAACTATCGGTGCATTCATCCGATGCAGTTGTACAGCACTCGGTCTCTCAGCACTTTCTGCTGCATTCATAAATGTATTAGCAGCATTCCGCATCACGGCGATTGCTACTCAGATTGGCCTGTTATAATATCGCTCGTATATAGTGCCAGAGGTCTTAGAGCGTATTTCGCTTTCGGGTAAAGTCGTTTAGACTAATATAAGAGCATGTTAAAGCGAGTTTGAGAGAAGTACAAACCCGAAGGCTGTTTTATGTGCTATTACACTGTTCGTATAGTTTATTTACCAGTGGAGTTTATAAACTAAATTATACATTTATAAACACTTTCTTTAAACTTATTTTATCAATTAGTATCAGACAACTAACTTGATTTAAGTTTTATACCATATGAATAAATGAATAAACATTATGGTATTTTTTATATACTTAGTCTCTGAATGGTATTGAGGGACTTATTATGCCAGTTAACAAGTAGGTAATAAAATAAAGATAATTCTTATTTGTGCAGACCGCTAAAGGTATAATGCGCCATTTATCGTAATAAACAAACTAATAGCACATTAATAAAACAATACATTTACGGGAAAACTTATTTATTGAAAGATTGGTGAGCCAAAACAATCAATAAGAAACGGCAATGGTTATCTACCGTAAACCAATGCTCCAGTGACGTCAGCACGTCCGCACACTACGGGCAGCCGACTCGTAATGAGCCGTTTACCGCTTTCCGGACGCACATCCGACTGCGCGTGCGCAGGGGCGTGCCGACCTGCCAATCGACAGGTGATTGACTGTCAGAATAATGCCGTCTGTTTCACTCGCTATTAAAACGAAAGGGATTGCAGGTTTATTTACAAACAAAGGGCTGTTGATACTTGATCGATTTGACTTTTGCATGTGTTACGAAAGAAAGGGCTGTCTTTCGTGTGTGGTGCTGTCAATATTGTTATTGTCAATGAAGGGCAAGAAATGTCGCAATTGTAAACTATGTGTTTTAACTTACAAAATAGATCAGTCATATCTTGAAAATGAAATCGCGAAACGCAATGTAGTTGAGTTAAGGTTTTTAGTATTAAAATAACCCCTATATTGTGTAACTAATAATCGGTTAAAATTGTGGTCATATCAAATTAACTATATTAGGTAGGTAAGTAAGTATATAGAAATGATAAGTAAACCAAATTTTAGTGTAAATTCTCCACAATTTAGTTTCTTAATAATTTCTGTATAACATGTTCAATTAATTTGCGTGCAGCTTTGCTGTAAAACCTAGTTTATTAATGAAACTACCAAATGTACTTTTCTACCCTAAGTGTCGATTTTACCAAACTGGAATAAGACTTACTTACTCCGAGATTAGTCTATACAAATTCGGCATTTAATCTAGGTGTAAGACCTCATTCGCGTTTGGTCCAATCCGCCCTAGGAGGTCCAAATAACATACGAAAAATTCAGCTTTATAAGACTGCCCCAAATATTAAGCAGTTATCGAAGAGGAAAATTTAAGAACTGAGCGCACTTAACAATTCAAAGCAGTCAAAATGCAAGCAATTTAAAAGTAAAGGTATGAAGGTGAACCGGTGTTATTGCATAGATAAAGGCACCTTGCTTTCCAAATATGGGAAGATCATACATACTGCCACTAGTACCTACCTACCGTTAACTGTCGCTATTTCGTAAACGTTATCCTTCGGCTATACTCAGTTACCTACAAAGTTACAAAGTAAATAGTATAAAAGTACAAAGTATAGTGTATGTATTCAGCGAGTACTTATTTCATCTATTGAATAGACCTTTAAATGTCAAGTCTTTCTATGAAGAGCTTTGCATGCCGCAAGCCTGCCGTGGGTTCCTATACACATACACACGTTTATAGCCTTCTTTTATGTCGCGGTTTAAAAACAAAGTGCCGCATACAGAGAGACAAACACGATAACTATAGTACCCGTAACATAGGTGCGGTAACCGCCCACAGTACAGTCTCAGTTTATAAAACCTATTGACCCAGCCCACGTTAAATAATTACGTCACGAGGGTCTTGATAGGTTTCGAGTGACGCAAAGTTACGCAGTAACTGATAGAGAGTGGGATGAAAGTTTAATGTTAAGTAGTAGTATAAGGGCGTAGATTTGCACGGTAATTGCCTTTTTAATGACGGTCTTTGTAAGTATTTTGTTTTGACTCTAAATTTATAATTATGGCAAAGGGTGATGGTAATTTTGTATAGGCCCCGTCCCCACCCACCAACAGCACGGGATGCATATAATATGTTCATTAGGACCGAAAAAAAGACACAAAATACCTATTTTAGTAGCAAAATCGAAGGGAAATTTTTAATGAAAAAAACCCTTTCAATAGCCAAGTAAGGTAAGATCATGTGTTCATTTTCAAACAAATTCCATAAGATTCGATTATGATTTTCCAAGAGAACCCCTTACATACCTATGGCAATCGTCGCCATAGTAAAAATACTTCATGTTGCCAAGATCTATAAACTGGCACATGTTTCATCTCTGTTGGTGGGTGGGGAAATTTTTGCCCATAGTCCGTTTTTCCTAGTTTAGTCAATTTACTATTTTATGGAATAGAGAAGGCCAACGAGCTCACAGGCCACCTGGTCGTACGTGGACCTATAGACATTTGCATTCTCAAAGATACAATCTAAAAATTCAAGGTTTCACTGGTAAAAAAAACACTCAATTCTAAAGCCAAGCGACCATTTCAAAATAAGAACTGTTTCAACCCCCGACGCATAAACACGCCGGTGTAACGTGTGCACGATGTATCTGTGCGTCTGTCTATGGCATCGTAGCGGCCAAACGGATGGACCGATTCCGTCGCTGTTATTTTTAAAAGCTTGTTAGCTAGGTTTCATAAAAATCTAATCTAGGGACGCCGTTATATCGGAGGATTTCCTCTATTTATAAGTTATTATTGACGTTTGTTATAACGACATTATTGCTCACTTTGTGTATGGTGTTATTCAATTTCACTTGGCGAAATGTTATCGCATAGAGTTTCATAATTCTCATATACATGGACACTTGTAATGTGATAAGTAATTTATAAACACAGCTTCTGTAGGCCGGACAAGGGTTGACATTTATGTCCGCGCCAGCCACCTAATGACCATCAAAGAGCTATAAATAGGGGATAATATCGCACAAAGTGATATGATACGTAATAGAATTAATAATCATGCGTCAATAATTAAATTAATAGCAAACAATGTTTAGGAAGGAGATAATACTTATAAATGATGCAAGAAATGATGCTATTAAGAGGAATATTGATAAAACAAAACCTAAACTAATTCAAATTAAGGATGCTATAAAAGACAAAGTTAATTAAACTGATAAAGAACCTATAAACCCAAATCATAAACCTTTTCAGAAGTATACAAAGGTAGGAAGAAAGTAATCTGAAGCCATAAAACTAAAATAAACTGAGACGTTAAATGTGACAACGATAAAGAAACAGTAATAAAAGGCATCAAGCCTGTAGTGCTTTAATGTATTTAACATGATGACAATGAAAACGATCATGACGCTTCAGGTTTAAATGAAATCGCAACGAATGTATCAATCAAAGCTGACGAAGCTGCATAAAAAGTAAACGGTGCAATCAGTCAATCAGTACGCGTCAGTAAAGTGTCCAACAGAAGTGCGTGCGTTGACGCAGATCTCAATTGGATTAAATTGGCCCCGGGGTCAGAGTAATTGGACTTTATAGTTTTACAGCTGGTGACGTGACATGCGATCAAAATTAAAAAAACTAGGATACGTTTTATTGTTGTCTATATTATATCGTTAACAAAGCAATCATTTTGCCGAAATCGTTGTGTATAATTTAGCGTACAAAAAGTTTTAAATCCATTCAAGCGCTATTAACTTAATTCCCAACGTACTGGGTCCCTTCCGAAAAAAAAACGAGCAATTTGTACGATATTCAGCCGCCTTTCAGTACAAATGTGTTCATTAAAAAGCTTAATAACACGTGGGTAAAAAATCAATATAAAGCCGACTGTCTCCGACTCCGTATATGGGTCATCGGGCAGAACGTTGCATACGGTGGAAATAAAAATAGGTTCGTTATTATAGACTTTAGCAGCGACCAGTTCATAATTAGTTTAAACACTAAGTTCAAAGATATTAAAACACCATTCAGCGTTCATAAGAAATAAAAAGGTTCTGGGGAGCGTTTCAATAACTTTACAGAGAAAGATTATAAATTGATCACTTCGAAAATTGCGAGAGCGATATTAAAAATCCAGCGACAAAAAGGAAAAAGGAATCGTTTCCAGTTCGCCGGACACCACTAATGAACCTTGCCGAAGATGCATTTAAGTTTGAAAGGAAAGTCGTTTTTTACTGACCGTACACTTTGTTAGTTAGTCTAACAACTTTCGCGAAGCTTTGCTTTTTTAGCAAGCTGCATTTTGCCGTCTTTATGTACCTATCTTTAATCTTAATAGAACGCTATCAAAATTCTTTCACTTCATAGTTAATTATGCTGTACCAGTATTTGCCTGTCGTAGTTTACTTTACTGTGCATAAAGCCAAAATTTATAGATAAATACTTACTAAAATACTTTTTTTTTATGAACCATCTATTTTAGCACATCACAAGAAAATAATACATTAACATATCAGAAACAACCTTCGCTAAAACGTTTTACATAGTAATGATCATCGACAACACGCTCCGTATGTTTTTTTATTGATAATGTCAAATTACACGTCAAATTAAGATAACATTTGATAACCATATTGTATAAATTAATTTATAAAATAGATACGTACTCTTCATGAAATAATACGGAATCTAGCGCATAAACATTACATTTGAATGATTAAATTTTTTATTTCCCGTATCTCTCACAGACAAATCTAGGCCGCGGAAAACCTCAGTTTTCATTTTGTAATGGACATTGGTTTCGTATCGGAAACAATCTGGATATTACTAATCTCTTAACGTCATAAATGATTTGCATATAGATAAATAAAAGTTATTATTCTTTAAAAAGATACGAAGATACCTTGCAAATTCTTTGCGGTAAAATATTGGAAAAAGATCGTTGCAGAGGGAAATACTTAGGCACAAAGTGCCATTTTCAACTCAACAATTTTCCATTGAAATAGCTCTAGCTATCAGGAACGGTAGCCATTTTTGTGCAGTGAAAAGCATAATTCAAAGTGACATTTTCCAGAAATGGTTTGACTCAACAATAGCAAGAATATCTTGTACCTATACTGACGGAACACAGGTTGATTTCTAACTAGGTTTTTCTGTACTATGGATACTATACAACAATAATAATCACGAGATAGTACGTTTGTTACTCCCTCACGCTCAACGGATTTGTGTGAAATTTGTAATGGAGATAGCTCATACCATTAACTTACATATAGGCTACTTTTCATCCAGAAAAAACACGATTTACGTGGGTTGTTCAACGCAGATGAAGTTGCGGGCAGAAGCCAGTACGTATATAAAATTATCATCATCATATCATCCCTTAATTATTCAATTCCTGGACTTAGGCCTCCTCTATTCTCTTCTATTTCTGACTGTTTTGCGCCCTCTGCATCCAGTCACGGCCTGCGTGCCGGTAAAATAACTACATGCTTTTAAAGATAGGTATCCCACACGCCTTCCACAAGGCAGACCGACGATCTGATAAAGGTCGCGGGAAACCACTGGATGACAGCAGCGCAGGACCGATTGTTGTGGAAAAAACCTTGGGGAAGGGAAGGCCTTTGTCCAGCAGTGGACGTCTTGCGGCTGATGAATTAAAACTTGCTCGTTTGCCCTTAGCGGAATTTAAACGCGACCGCCAGCAAAGTAGGCAGATGCAGATTCTACCTCTGGCCTAACGAGTCAGTTTGATGCTTTGTCAGGAAACAGGATAGTGTTAATTAGGGACAACGTAATCGTCACGTTTGCCATTTTAATGAATGTTAATTATGACCCTATTTATAGTATAATGTACTTACCTTGATACATATTCACTTTATTTAAGTGTTATTGTAACCATTATATTAGCTAATCCCCGTTAGTCAGGTCTTAGCAGCAACTTTTTTTTTAATCTTTATTTCCCAAGGTAAATTGAAGAATAGGAATCACCGGGCTAAGAATAGACTAAAATAGATTATAATAGTGGCGGGCGGTAGTGAAACGAATTAGGTATATAGGCATTATATATCGCTTTCCCGTTCACAAATTTGTCAGCTTTTGACAGCTGACAATTTCTAGGCAGCATCTCATTTTATGAGTTTGCGTAGACATGACAAATCTCTCTGATTATAATTGATCGAGTCATCAAATAAGAAATAAGGATTATAAATGCTATGGCGAAAAGTTCAAATCAAAACGTAATCACATGATTATTCTCGTGACGTAATCTGGTTTTTCACTCTGGACGAAATCGCAATTTAATGATAAGATCGCTTGTCTATCCAGAAATATTGCAAATAGGAGTATAAATCAATGTAAATGTGTCATTTCGAGAAATAATCTCACCCAAAGTAAACGACGTAAGTAAAGTAAATAAATAGCATTAGAAATGCTTACACTCGGTTTAACTTTGAATTACGTTTAAAGCGTAAAAGAACATCCTTATTTGTAAGGACGAAAGGATTTGTGGCATACTTGATTGCCTTTGAAGTTGCCATCATAACAAAAAATACTTAAGCAGTAACGATAACGCATTGGAATAATACTGGAACTAAAATAGGAATTAACGTACGGCTCACTTTAAAGGCGATCTTTGAACGATCGATAAACGCGTCCGCAATGGCGATTTGTGAAGCGTCAGTAGAGAACAATAAACCATTTTATCGGAGTTAGATAAAGATGAAGTGGGATTTTCCAAATAGAGATACAGTATTGTGCCATTGATGAATATCTTATTATTACAATACAATATGTAAAACGAACTATGTGAAAAAAAACTTTTTAGGGTACCTAGGGTGACGGAACCAGTAATGGACAAGGACCAATGATGGAGCTTGATTCTCATTTTACCGAAGATAATGGTTATTCATTTTGTCTTGCAACAATTAGTAGTTTAGTTTCGTATGAAATTTGAACAAGTGAAGTGTCCATTACTGGTGCCTGTTAGCTAAAAGTGTCCATTATTGGTGCTGTTGCCCTATTATAAAACCATTACGTGTATTTCGTAACTCTAAAAGTGCCATTTTCGATTGAGTTACGTCATCCAACCCTACACAGCCATAACTTTAAATACTAAATATCTGGTAAATGTCTTAAATGAAAGAAAACAATCACGATTATGTAAATACATACTAAAAGTCATCTCAGGCAGCACCGGATAAATAATGGAAAATTCGTCCATACTTATTACTTTTGGTGTTTGTAGTAACGGCGTCGGAATCCTAAACTAAGCATGGCTTGACATGCTCTTCCCCGGTTTTTTTATAGTGCGACCAGCATTAGAACAAAACAATCTACAACTTGCATTATAATTCAATAGTTAATGATACCAAACAGTATAGAACAGTTCCTTAGCTAAGTAAGTGTTAACAAACATCCAACGCACATAAATTGTCCCAAGACACCTCATAACTGGGGCCCAAACGTGGGGCCGCAGGGCGCACCTAAAGCAATTTTCCATTACGACCAACAAGCCAAGTTAACAAACAAAAACAACCCTCACACCACCACACCAAAGGTCAAATTCACTTGCTCACCAAAAACACCGTGATTGACCGTAAATGACAGGGAAAAACGAACTGTGAATTCGCAACTCCAAAGTTCTTTTTCACTTGTTGAGTGATTGATTCGCGTTAATGGAAAATGCGTCTACATCTAAGTAGGTAGGGCTGAAACAAGTAACTCAGGAAGGTTACAGCCGTCGCGACAGACCGGCTACTAAGCATTGTTTAGCTGGGTAGAACAAACATCGTAAACAGTATTTACAACTCCAAGCTTGATAAGAATGTATTGACTGAAGGTAGTTGCGCGGAGAACTTTTATAGTGCTACAACTTAGGAAGGCTGAAGACAGAACTTAGCGTGTCAGACAACGAAACTTGGTCTATTTTATGTATTGTAGCACAAAACATGTGTTAGTTTGAAGTAGCCGCGCCTGTTTAATATCACTTCGTAATAATATCAATAAAGTTGCCCTTTATAGGCAAACTCCACATGTATCCCGAGCTACAAGTCACGACCCCAACATTTTCGACACGCCACGCTCATATAAAGCCCCCGTCTGGCCTGCAGGCTATTTGTCAAGGACCCCGACCTACCCTCACTACCCTCTGTACATAAAAAGCATTTGAATAATCGAAATTACAAGACTGGGATATTGCCAATAAAGTGTACAGGTGCAACGGTAATTGAGGAAATCGATTCCGCATGCGCCACTTCGACTTTACTCGAAAACGCGTATTCGAAGTTTGTAAGCTCACTATTTCAAATACCTAAATAATAAGGTAGCAAAAAGACAAGGCGAAACTTTGATATTCGCCTGAAATTCTTCACAATATACAGTTCCGAACTAGACACTTGTTAGAAACCGCTGTTCAGTGTAACGCCAAAACTTTTGCAAAAAGAAAGTCTGGAGTCGGAAAAACTTCACCATCGCAAACGTGAAGTGTGAAAGAGTTCATTATTGTCGTTACGTTTATACAGGCAACAGAAACAATAGCTTTTTAGTCACGCCTTACAAACTCTTCGAAGGCAACGAGACAGGAACACAATTGCCATTATGTACGCTGAAATAACGCTCCCTATGTCGGGTAAAGTAGTATCTAATATAGCAGGGAACGGCGTGGCATTGCAAGGAAGGAACAAATGTGTAAGGCATTGCTGAGATTCAAGCGGCAGGTATAGAGCTACAAATGAGTGAAGTAGGCACACGCAGATGACGTCATCGTTGTAAACGAACGCTACCCTAGTCTGAGAGTAATTAAATTCAATTAGTGGTGAGACTTGGGGTGTTTCTTGTATTGGGGTTGGATAATGAGTTAACAGGAAACAATAGGGATGTCAAACATATTAGTAATTCAGACGATTTGGCAAATACGTATTACACGATTTGTCTCCATCAAATGGTTTACGTAGTACACACATTTTGGGAGCCAATGTAACAATTAATTCTTCGTAGAAATAAGCTTAAATATTTTCCCCTTTGAACATTAAAATGAAATCGAAATTCAAGCGATAAAACCTAAAAATCCCACTTCCGCTACTTCCCCTTAGTTCAACGATGACTCACATTCAGGGGTAAAAATGTCGATTTATGCCTATTAATACATTTCGCGATACTAATACATTATGAACGTAGCCGTGTTAGTAATAGGGTAGGTGTAGCCGCAGGGGTATAATTTCGAGGAAAGCGTTTGACAAGTTCCTCCGTGGGCTTATAATTGGAGAATTGCCTGCGTAACTAAAATCATTTAATAACTTTATTTGCATAGGAACTCGGATCACCTTTACACTATAGGAAGAAGTTTGTTTATGCAAACTTTATAATTCAAACAAAACTAAATGCTAACGTAGTTTGCTTGAACAAACACAAAATTACGCAGGCGTCAAAATATCGCCAACTACATCAATCTCAAAACTTGAACTGGCGCCATTAACTGATTAACAAAATTAATGTACTTAAAACCTTGTTGAGTCAAAATCAGTGTCAACATGATCGTTACACGCTTCGTTTACCGTAACTTACGAGGCCAGGGTCTTAATGCATCCTAAATAAGCTGGTAATATAAAGAAATTGCCCATTACACGGTACATTTCAATTCACCACACAACACAAACATTTGTCTTGAAAATTCTCACAACTTCGCTTTAGATTTGTATAACAGTTAGAAACTACTTATTGTATAAAAACTTAAGCTCAAGTAGAACTGCTCGAATTTGCACGTCAGCACTTGCATACAAATTGCTATTGCCATCGTGTTTTAACTTTAGCGTTTAAGCATCTTCAACCTTATTTGTCTAATTTATCTTGAAACTCTTTACCATTTCGAATAATGTTCCAATTATACAAACGGCGTTAAGAAACTCCAACTGTTATCTTCTTTCTTCGAAATCTTCGTCAATTCTATCAATTTCAATAATAACACTCTCTGTAACTTCCACCCTTAAATTACCATTAGCCACCACAACACGTTTCTTGTTAACCACTTAAACTACCGTTTATCTTCCTTTGGTTGTCGGTTCAAAATCACTGGTAACTACGTCTGGTTCTGGTTCAATTAATTGCCGCATTGATAAGCTGGTTTTTATTAGACCACCAAAGGGAAGGGTCAAATTAGTTGGAGAAAATCTAATAAAGACAGTGAATATTAACGAGCTACATAAGATAGGAGGAGCATGACTACTTTTAGTTAAACTTCAAATTTGATTATTCATTAATTCTCGGTAAATCGTAAAACCAAACGGACCTGGAAATCATCAATAAAAACAATTTGTAATGAGAAGACGTTAAATTGTCTTCTCATTACAAATTGTTTTTATTGATGATTTCCAGGTCCGTTTGGTCTATACAAATGTGAAACTGAGACCAGAACTTGCTAATTTAGTTGCCGAAAGTAAGTATTCAAATGCAAACTATATCCTAAAGCTAATAGTGCTTGACTGGCTCAGTTTGAAACTTTAGTGTTGAAAATAAAATAGCGAAAAGCACAAAGTTAGAAATAAAATGTCTAGAATCTAGAGTTTTTATGAAACAATGTTATCCACTTCCTAGTCAAGAGCTGTTCAGGCTCAATGGAGAAGAAAATAGCGAGAGCTAAAAAAGATCAAATAGCAGTAACAGCTTGCAGAAGGCTATGTTTAAATACTGTACAGAATGAAAATGTTTAAATTGCTCTGGCTTTTAAAGATACTATTGTTCTTGAGTGTTCGCGAGTTGTATTTAAGCACACAATGTTTAATACAAACACATGTGGTTTTAATAAGGTAGTAGACACGTTGGGCAAATATTTAGTAGATAAGATAACACTAAACTTATCGTTATGTATATTTGGAGACGTCAAAAGTAAATAAATAATACAAAAGACGCTCTTACGATTATTGGCTCGATGACTTGGAAATAACAATTCAAAATATTCAAGTTCTGTTGAATTTTCAAAAGGCGCCTTGTAAAGTCAGTAACCACGCGACGGCTTGTTCAAACTTTGTTTAAATTCTTAAGAAAACTGTATTAAAATTTCAAAGGGAACTGCGAGGGCGAGAACATTTCAAAGATTAGAAGGTACGCGATTGTAATTAGGGTAATTCTCTGGAAGCTTCGATTTCAACGAAATTACAAATATAACTTTAAAATTTATAGTAAATAAATTTCGTACTGTTACAAGAACGTAGCATTAAATCACAAAAAAGAAGTCACGTCAAAGTAACCTTTTTTTGCAAGGTTCTAAGGCGAATCAATAATTAAATGCAGCTCCGGGATAAATAAACAAAGAGTAGTACAATTTATCGTTATTTAGTTACTGCCAGCGTCTATGAAGAAATCAATAAACTCTTAGGTTTTAATAACCTCTTCTGAATATAGTTACAATTTTTTTTAAACTTACCCGACAATCGCCAACAGCATTTCCTGTAACAAAAAGGTAGAATTAATTTTAAGGTCATAAAAATAGACGTAGTCTCATAAAGTACAGCTTTAGTTTTAGGACAATCTAACTAAATCTCTTTAATGTTCTTATTCCGATTCGCTGGGCCGTTATAAAACGGCGTTATACAATTATCTTGGTTTTTGAGTACTTTCTTCCTTGTAAATTGGTCTTATACTTTTTAGATGACGATACAAAAACGTCAATGATATACTAACATATTGGGTACAGACAAAAATTACAAAACTACACGCTATAAAATAGTCAGCAAAATAAAAAATACAAGTTCGTCAAAGACGAGATAACATTAAAGATGAAACACCAAGCGATGTTTTCGAATGCGACGAAAACAAAAAAACAGTGCAACGGACATATCATGTGCATCAGCTTTGAAGATACGGAAACGCATCACTGGTTACTAGGCAAATTACCATTAAAGGGGTAAATGTTGACCGTACCAAAGCATTCGACCGGAGCATACTGAATTGAATCAAAATTCAAACATGATGCACTGGTGCATCTCGTGACCGATGCACAAAGGTCTTAAACTAATTGTGTCTTGTTCTCAAGAGAATATAAAGCGATCATGGAGCCCATACAAATTTAACATCGCATCCAAAACTAGTGAAAAATATCATTTTAAAACTATAAATATATATCAATGTATACTGTGACTTACTTTGGAAAATAAATAAATATCATTCATTCGTTCATTAATTATCATAAATTGGAAATTCCTGTAAAACTGCCGTAGAGAAACGACGTGGAAAATGTTTTTAAGGAAAACGTTTAAAACCATCCGAATATTTAAAATACAGATACAAAAATGCAAACAGATGCCACGTTAAAACAGGATGGGTCCAACATAGAGTTTAATTTAGAAACGATAGTCAAAACAATCGTAGCTGAACAAGTTGAATGCATCGATGCAGATAAAAAAATACAGATCACGCAATAATGCATGTAACACGTGGGGCCAAACCCCTTGGTTCTGTCCCCTAACGAAACGAGGGCAAAGAAACAAAGAACGTTGCGTAATGCGTAATAAAGTTCATTTTAAATGGGGCAGAAAGACATTTCAATAAATTACTGCAAGCAATGCACTCCCCGACTGGATGGATCGATACGCCGGCGAAAATTTTGGGCTATGCTTTATAATTGGGATTGTAAAGCAAATAAATTACAGTTATATTTACACTATGGATGATTAATTTATGAGCGCGGCGGTAAAACGGAGAATAAAACGTACAATGGATTAATAATTTAGCCAAATAATTTCAGATTCACATTCTAATTCAATGTTTAAATAAGCAAATTGAGGAAAAACGGAAAACCGAGGATCAGCATCTTAAGTTATCTCGGCCCTGTTACAACTTAGATTGGCCTTACATAATTTAAAACAAAGAGACAAAAAACATCGCTATTTGTTTAAGCCAATTTGGGGAGTTCGGCCATCAGTTCCAGAGTTATTTTGTGATGTAATGGTTTCACCCAGGGCAGTAATTTGCGCTGTTTTGGTGATTGCACAACACTTAATTTAGCAAAATTATTTTAAAACGGACGACAGATAGGTGCTATTAATGTTGACGGTAAAAACAGAAGAAATATCAGGGAAAAGACGAGACACGCACAAAACAAGGATCATTTTATGATTTTCCAGAAAGAGAACGATCCATCTGACTGACTTTTAAACGACGTACTCTTTTTTTAGAAGTTTCATAAATTACACGTTTTTAGAAAATCTATAAATTTGCTTACGACATGGCCTACATGTTAATTTAATTAGACAAGTAGGCTAACATTTGAACTTATTTAATTAAAGTTAATACAGTTTTGAACAATAATATAGTTGGTAACGCAGGGCACGTTGTCCCTAGGTTTTGTATGAAAAAAGTGCATTTTCCCCTGAGTTATCCGGTTTTTTCGATGATTTAAAAATATTTGAGGTGTTTAACGTGTGGGGTCCATAAATTTGATAGTCTGATTTTAATATTCATACATCATTATTAACCATAAGTCACCAGGAAAGTTATAATACCGCAAAAGAAAAGGAGTACTTTAAAAGTTGATTCACCCAAATGGTAATCGGACTGGTTAACCAGGATCATAGACGATCAGAATCGCAAAGTTGTCTCTGTCTAAATTGAGAACAAGTTACAATACAATACATCAGTGAGGGATCTAACGCAGCTTCTGAATCCAAACACATGTCTGGCAGCAGCAATAAACCAAGCGTCAATAAATATGCTGTCACGAGACCTCGTAAATGCCGTCGTAAAAAGTACTTTATCTTACTGTGATACGTACTGAGGAACAGTTCCAATAATGGTTGGTTCCGATCACGTACCGTGAAGAAACTTGTTGTGAATATTATTACAAATATTTTTAAGTTATTTAAATTTATCAACAGCGCGTCGGAACGATAGATCAAGAAACGGCACGTAAACTTGATATTTCCTACGAAAAAAAACATTATTGAAGTAATATTTAGTTACCTATCACAAGGTCGAGTTTCTTCTGTCGAAATTTTTATCAGGTAAATATATTTTTTGAAACCGTTTAACTTTCTTGGATTGATACTCATATATAACAAACTTCTGTAGGTATCTCTTTAAACATTTTCTTATTCAAACAATATTTTCTAACTTATGAACTTCCAGACAAATGAAGCGGGAGACAAAACATCGGACATGCGATAGGATACCGTAAAATTGAATGTACGGTCGTACAAATTATGTATATATGTACAATACGTACATGTCATTATATTAACCCTGAAAACACACTCTACACACTTCCTTGTTCCGGGCAGTGATGTAGAAATACTGAATATAATAATATACAACAAAATCAATAAATTCTGCTGAAATAATAATGATGATATCACCTGTACCTTGTTAAAAAGTTCCAAATTGCCAGATTACTTTAGAAACTACAACAATTGACGTAAAACTCTAACGAAGTAACTTCTCGAAAACATAGATGAACGACTAACAAAGTTTAAGTGAAACGTTGGAATATTACGTTTTTGGACGCTGAAAGGAGCGCGAGTTGAACATTTATCACAATGATTAATACCCGCAGAACTAAATCTGCCGTAATCTTACTTGACTAATGAGACCAAAAGTCTGGTTTCACACCCAAATCTCATCGGAATCATACATCATTTCAGTGCGGCCCTCTATAAGACGCCTTAACGTTTCCCTAAAATTCATGCCACACATGTGACCAAATTCGGAGGCTTACTATAAATAGACATTTTAATTCATTTACTGACTAAGCTTGAAAAGGGCATGCTTCGATGGTTCGGTCATTTGGAAAGGATGGATGAAAGAAGATTGACGAAAGAGATATACAGATCGAAAGTGAGTGGACGGGTCGGAAGGGGCCGCCATAGACGTACTTTTTCGAGTCAAATCGGAGAAATACTGGAAAAGGGCCAAATCTTAAGTACAAGAAACCGACGTGCGTGCATGACTCGATGTATGAATGTGGAAGAAGCGAAAGAAATTTGTCAAGATCGTAGCAAGTGGAAACAAGTGGTCTCTGCCTACCCCTCTGGGAAACAGGCGTGATTTAATGTATGTATGTATGTATGTATGTATGTTTCAACTCACGACCTATTTAACGTTTGCACTACGAGTAAGTAAAGACTGAACTTAACTTTTCCTTTTTGAAAACGTGATGTGTTTAAAGTTTAAAAAGAAATCCTGGAAGCCTTTATACATATTGTATAAACGGTAAATGACGCGAATAAGTGCACCTTCAGATTCAGATGTCGCGAAACAAAATTGTCTTGAATTCGTGCTTGGCAGCTAAAGTGAGAGAAATATATGCAAATAAGACATCAGAGAGAAATGAAGACTGCATCAGTAATTTCGAGACGCTTTGGGAACTAGAATTTGCAGACATAAACGGGTTTATAAAATGTTTTATTTTATCGTTCATTCAACAGTCAACACAGATGCTCCGCTAAGGACATAACGAAATCAAAAGTTATCTGGCTTCAAGCTTGCTAAACTATCAAGAAACGTGTATAATTTAATCATCAAGATCATAATATATTTATAAATTGTGACATTCGTTTCTAAAAGCAATTTTTACTGACCTTTTAAAACTAGCATTGATGCTTTGCTCCTTAGAATATGTTTCATATCATCCTCATTGACAACCACCCACGCATTCTTTTTAAAAGTCCTAACGAACGTTTTAAAAACGCCGAATAACTTTCCGTCGTTACTTTTATGTACCTCACTAAACCGAACCATAATTATAATGAATGGCCAATGGTCCCAACCGCAGGGCTTATTAGGGACAACACGGGGCGTAGCAAATCCCTAAATAGACAGACCCATGGTCAGATTGCCGGATTAGCCGTACAATTTATTGGTCAGTTCATTTTGGTGCGATAACCAACATGTAAGCTTAGTAGCTGCACTACCGGATTAATAGTTTTGATGCTGTTTGATAAAGTATTGAGGCATACGTCTAATATATCGTTGATTGAAGTGATTAAAACATGTGAAGACATTTTTGATGAGGACCTTGACTACATTTGAGAAACAGAAATGTTTTTTGTTCTTGTAACAATTTTTCGATTGAAGACTTTATTTTTGTGAAATTATTCATAATTCTCAATTAATTTATCTTTCCTACTTAAAGGCTTACATCCTTAAAGCATTTGTTAAAATAAAGTTAAGCAAAGCCACGAAGTTAAAATTAAAAGCAAATTTTCGAAAATGAATCTACAGCCGGTTGAAGTAATAGTTAAACATTTACAAGGTATGGAAAAACTATTGAAGGCACATCCCAGGTAAATACACGAAACCAATATCAACAGGCAACGATAGTAAATCCAGCTCCGTTGAGCAGTAAAATATCTCGAGACACCAATTGTTTCAACCGTTACATCACGTCATGCTTTCGATTTCGAAACCACTCTCTTTCCTCATTCAAAAGGCAAGTTGACATCAAAGGATGGTCTTACTATAAACCATTTTATGGGTGTCGTTTTTATTCTGTTCTTCCGACAAATAAGATTCCTTGACCCCCATTTGTTAGGCCGCCGCCGTAGAGGCTGCTTCCGCCTTTAAAAAGACCTGATTTATTGACGCCTTTCAGAGTACATCAATTG
The DNA here is from genome assembly GCA_963966035.1 of Acleris laterana. Taxonomy (NCBI): domain Eukaryota; kingdom Metazoa; phylum Arthropoda; class Insecta; order Lepidoptera; family Tortricidae; genus Acleris; species Acleris laterana. The sequence continues at coordinate 10,066,985 of OZ014462.1, read as the reverse complement.
TGACGAATCTCAATTTATCTCCATGGAATCCTTATTAAGAATAGTGATATTGGATCCTAGACACTTAAGCGTACGAGGATAAGAGAGATGAATTTACGATCAGAGATGCGCTTGGAACGGTTAGTGCAGGGGATTTGCATCGAAGAATATGTAACGACGAACATATTGATGATCGTGATATGTTTAGTGAAACTAAAAAACGCAAATAACTAAATTGCATTCCGAGTGTTGACTCACGCGAAAACTATTGTTATCGGAAGACACTACTAGTAAAACGCCGAGGTATTTAAAGATAACAGTAATTTACTGCTGTTCCAGTTAAAATCAATATCGATAACGCTAAATAAAATCAATATTACTAACATACAACTGATAGCTTAGTAATAACAATAACACTGTTTATCAGTTTTATGACATTACATGGGTAACCTTGTAACACTTCCCTGAGAACCTGGGCCCGTATTATGGTCGCCTTTATAGCGGTGTATAAAGCATCCGTCGCTCTCGCACTTACATATTGGTCAGAGAGTGACAGATGTTTAATCTAAGTACATCGATAAACACTATCATAATAAGCCCGCTGTACCTGTTTTCAGATTTTAAAGTTTTTTTAATAGACCCATACATACATACATAAGCTCACGCCTTTATTCCCACAGTGGGGTAGGCAGAGCTACAGAATTACTAACAACTCTAAAAACTTGTTAATAATTCTGTAACCACATTTTGCACACACAATTAGGCTAAGATGTTTACCAGTGTATTAGTGACAGGTTGCAAGCCCATCGCCTAACAGTACCACACAGCCTTTATTCCCTTAGTCGTCTCTTACGACATGCACGGGAGGACATGGAGTGGCACTATTCTTACCCGGCAACCACGACCCAGACCCAGACCCAGACCCAGTGTCTTAGAAATTGGAAAAATCCGAAAAACGTTCAAACGTGTACCTTTTCCAACTTTCGTAGGTTCCCATTCACATCATAGCTCCATCCAATGACAATATCCATAGACCTCAGACAAAAATAGTTACTATCCGGAGGCTATAAAAAACGGCATGATAAGTAATGATAACATACTTAACGGCGAATCGTTATTTATTTTGAATTCGGAAGTCAGATGCCCACGGTAAACCGAACGCAACCGCACGATATACCCAAAGTGTTTGGGTGCAGTGGCCGGGCGGCCGTGACTCATCCGTCAAGTGCACCCACATTGAAACTGCAAAAGGGAGTATGCGACAGATTTACACAGGACATCTACAACAACAAGTAGGAAAGAATTACACCAACTTCTGCGTTAGTAACGCTTATTTTATGCAATTGAATGTAGTGGTTGTAAAACCTTTTCGAAAGTAAAACGCTGATATAGATGCGCAAGCGATGCATGCTACTGAATTAGACAGCGATAACAACTTTGGGTAAGGTGTTCTATTTTTGAACTCAAGTGACGGTAAGTTACGGGAGATTGCGTGTTTTTGTAAAGCGGTGAATTTGGGAGACAGTTGTTTGTAAACATATTTGAATTGCTTTGTTTCAGGAGATATTGACGGTGTTTAAACTTGGAAAAAATAAAACACTTTTGAAATAGTTTAGAATGTTTTCTACGTATTTAAGTATTTTTTATCTATATACGAATATGTTTAGACAAAACTTATGCCACGTTTACGACTTGATCAATTTGTGACATATTTTTCTCTGATATCATGTTTATTTAGTACCTATCAAAGAAAGTTATAATGATCTTCATGTTCGTGTTATTTTTAAACATACTTTTTCAAATAACTAAGTATGTCCTTAAACAGTTGTTATAATTTCTATTTCATAAGGTTTAAAATGTTATGCTTCCCCTTTGCATTTCTTATTAACAAATTCAAGAAAAACTCTACAAGTGATCCGTTTTTCGTAAAGATTTTCCAAATGATTCCAAGAAGGATCTATCGCCATTTTGCAGAAATAAAGAACGACGAAATCATGCTAAATAAACACCGACCTAAACCAACTAACAAATCCTCAAGCCAATAAAAAATGAGAGCAAATCTTTGAAAAAGTAAAACCACTTGAGCAAACCAGAATTTTAACCCTCCACGAAAGAGCAACAGACCAGGAAACGCTGAACGTGTTATTCCAAAGTTTTGGTTGAATATTCACGAAATGATAATTACAGATGAATTCCCGTTACGTGGAGTGGGAGCAGGGCGTCTAAATATGGACGCACCAACGCGGAGATCCGTTTTGATTTCGCGAGATGACGAACATACAGAGTTTTTATAATTGGAGTGTGAAGTGGTTTGTGGTGATTCATTGCTTTTATTGTCAATGATGAAAGAAGGTTTGACGACAAGGCGAAAGGAGAAAAACCATATTGAAGAGATGTAAATCTAGAGATATAAGTAAGAGACTATCTATATCGTTATTTCCATCTATACTGGGTGGCTATAAGCTGCACAATTTAGCATTCAAGATAAAATTGAAAAAACTAACAAATGGCATGAAAATATACCTCATTAGTAAATTTAACCAACTTCTTCTGTTCCAACTCTTCTTTCATTGCAATGAAATGATCCTTATATGAAACTGAGTCAATTAGCATTTTTTTTTTCAAATTTATTAATTTTACGGACAACTCGTTCTTGCTATTAAATTACTATTACAAAGAAGACCTTTTAAGGTTTCGGATTTTCCCTTTCAGTCACATTAAAAAAAAACTCACTGTATAAGTAGACGTCAAATGACAGATATCTAGGATAATTTATAATACCATAATTTTTACACCGACCAACCGCGGGCAGACTTATTTTGTTTAATAAAAAGCTTCACGCAATACGAATTGTAATTAACCTATGCGTTTCACGCTTATCACATCGCACATTTACATGATTCATGAATGACTCAAGCGTTATTACAATAACAGCGTTTGCGTTCGCGTAATTCACTTAGAGTGACGTTTGAGTGACAGTACAGTCACAGGTGCGTCGAAAAACCTCCTTTCTGTAATGATCGGTTTATTATCACAAGATACATCCCCTTCGCCTTTGTACATTAATTTAATAACAATGTTGTAATATTTATATATTTGTGAAGTAAAGAGTTTACATACATACATACATATGCTGGTAATCTTGAGAAGTTTTGTAGAGAATCGAGCTGCAGAGGTGGCTAGTGAAAAGAATAATATTCGATGCACAACATTTGTCTTTCCTCAATCTCTAAGAGGTGAGCTGGAAGAGGTTGCGTAAAGAGAAGTTCGTATTAGTAAAATATTCTTTATCTTCATTGTATAGTTTTTGGTTTTGAATCGTACAATAAAGTTAACATACAGATACAAGACGGTAGGATAACATAAGTACTTAAAGAACGACCGAAAATGAAAAGTTAAAAGGAAGACATTGAGAAACCAATATCGGGAAAAGAGAAAGCAAAAGTCAAGGCCAATGTTTATCGATTATGTCAAGTAGCTACTTATAAAAATTGAACATCATTTGCTGATAATATTTTCAAGAGACATATTCCCACACAACTCAATACAAATGCATTCAATGTCAATAAGGTAATTACAGTTTGCGTTTTTGCTACCAGCAGCAATGTTACAGTTAACGCTTATAGAATAGAGGTTAATGTTATATACGTTGTACATGGTCGTTCTAAGAACGTTATATTTCCACTGTCGTGAGCATGGACTGTATGGGTTGTTTACTGCCGGTCGATAGAAAATCATTAAGTATTTGCAATTGACACGAGTTTATTTATAGCAGCACAACTTAATTAATTATGCTATGCGTTCTACGACAAGATTGAAGGAGATGAAAGGTCAGACCGGAAGGAAAGAAGTTCTAAGTGTAGTTGACCAACATAACAACTTGGACTTAGAGCTACCAGCAACATACATCACAAATAAATTTATATCAGTAAGTAAATATGTACGTTTAATATTAAGTTTTCTAATTAAACCAAAGAATTTATGCTAATCTTTATGATAAAACTTTACCCAAAGCCGAAAAATTGTTGTGAAGATGTCAATGTCTGCATAAATTTAAGCCAAAGCACACCGTTTCAAACTTCTTCAAAGAACGTATTGGTATTTCAAATTATGCACAATATTATTTATATTCGATGAGTTATTAACTCAAGTCGAGAACATAATTAATATCTTTGAAAAGGGCCAATTAATTGTAAGATGACGTTGGTCCAATCTAAACAACAATTCACGACCCAAATGCTTCATTGAAGAGGAAAGCGGCATTCGCCTAACAATGGATAGGAAAAGGCTGATGAAAAACACCATTATAACATTAGCAACGGCTTGTTGAAATCAATCTCAATTCACAAATTAATTGAATTTCACGCAACTGGTCAGTGGTAATTTATTGAACCCTGAGAGCTGTCAGTTTCAGACATATCGTATCGTATGGGAGAAGACTTCAAAATTTAAGAGATATGACTTCATCGTGGGAGGGGAAACAAAAGGAAATTTTACGAAAAGACATTTTAGATTCTCCTTCTGGATCCTCGTTCATGCAGTAATCTGGCGAGATTTCAAGAGATATGGTATTGGTCAAAAATAATATAAGTAAAAAACACTTATTTCCGTGAGTCACGATTCTGTGAGGTCAGTTAGCAACGCAAACCGCTTCGGAAAATTGGTCAGTTAGCAGCGTAAACTGCTCCGGAAAATTATCCAACCAGAGTTTGAAACCAGATTTGATCAGTTAGGGGAATTATTTAATTGAATGACACCGACAGTTATGATTAATCAAATAATTAATGAAACGGAGACGTCGGCTTACTCTGTGTTGGTTAAAGTTTACTTAAACTGTTCCTCAGTCAGATTCAGTGCAATCGTAAATTTTTTTATTGATGTATTTATTACATAATTTGATGTACGAGAAACTGAACACCAGAAGGCATCCACTTTTGAAATATAAACCCAATACCACGTCGTTAGATTAATTAAATCAGAGGTATTTCCAAGAGAAACTCGCCGCGGAACAGCAGAGGAATTTCAGTATAACTTTTAGCAATAAAGAAAATATAAAGCTTATTTTTCTACTTACCTAAGAGTTTTACCCACTTGATCAAGCTTAAGTTTTCCGTCCAACTTCAGCGGACAGTAAATTTCACTTTGCGGCCGGAAACATGTCTTGTCGGCCATATTTTATGAAAGGTGACTCTCGGTTTCAGACGTCTAAAATGATTCTTCACTGGAGGAAATCTTTTATTGCAAGCAGCCAGAAAACTGGATATTAGGAGAGTCTCAATGAAGAGTTTTAGCTGCTCATTCAAATCGTTAAGTCTGAACAAGATTGCACAGTGTCTACATGATTATCAATGTGGTGTTCAATAAAAATAATTGCACAGTATAGCTCATGGCAACTAAAACGCAGTAAGCCGATATTCCAATCATCATTAGCAATGTAATGACGACAAACACCACAGGAAAAGTCAATTAAAACGGCTATCATGCTAATATTCAACATTTTAGGTGTTAACGAAGCGTGGTCAATTTGCGGAAAAGTAAATAATGATCCGACTTATCCGTGTGTGACCGTAATTTTTCAGGTATTTTAATAACCGTTGAAGAGATAAACGAAGAGAAACTAAAGATACCTAGCGAAATAGAAACTCAACATGACAAATCCCTCACACGAGCAAAATGTAAATTAGCGAAAATTATAATCTTGTTTGAAAATGTGAACGGGATAAACAAAACAAACATTTTCCTGGAAGCCGAAAATGTCCCTTCGACCCTTACCCTCAGTAAGCTACTTTGTTACAAATAGATTTTTGGCTTTAAAGATTTCTGAACGTATTAGGGTTAATGGTCTAAACAGAAACCTCAGTTTGGGTTCGGTCCACGGATTCCTCATTTACGAGAGATCAGTGACCTATTTAAAGCGTAGCTTTAGGTTTTATATTCTGTTTATACTCGGCTTTTATACACCTGATTGCAATTCAAGAAGTGGAAGGTTAAAACTGTCGTTGAAAGAAAAGCGCTGAATGCTTGGCACATGAACATTCCAAAGATGCGGCCAAAAAAGGGAAAAGGAAGAAGACCCTGCAAAAGGCAATGAAAAAATCCTTATCGTTCTGCAATCAACCATTGGCTACAATCAGATGGTTGGTGGTCATTAATCGTTGAGAGATGGCACGTCCTTTGACATGTCACTACAGGTCATCGCTGTTACAGCCTTGTGTCGAGCACTATGATGTAAGCCCGCTTCGAACGGACATTGCTGAATACGTTATAGGTTAAGATCAATATAATGATGAAGATATAAACTAAAATAAATCACCGATTACCCTCAAAATCAATGCCTCTGCAATAAATGTCTATCCGAGTGTGAAACGAGGTTTGCGGCCGCAACCGCAGGCGCTCGGTAATCTGGGGCACAAGGCACAACAGTTTTATCAAGAACTTGTTTTACTTGGTACCATGTAACAGTGTGTAAAGGGATTATACGAACATGTTTGATATCCCTAAAACGTACGTAATTTAAAGTTTTACAACACACTTCTATTTTTTCATATACATATCCGAAAAGTTTTAACCGTTCAGCGAAAGACATGACATGTTGTTTTTGTTAAATAGTCAGTTTGTAAAAACGACTTACCCGTGATGCAAAATGTCGCTTCAGGGGGCTTACTTTTTCACCGTCTTTGTACTTTATGTAATTTGTAGTTAAAAACCACTTATTAATTGTTGACCCGCTTAACAGAGGTGTTTTAAGTTGTGTCTATCTGTGGCATCGTATCTCCCGAACGGGTGGGTCTTACCTAGACTTCATGAAAATAGGTGCGGCCGTTTTAGAGATGTCAGTTCCAAAAGAAGGCACCATTAAATAAGGGGACTATTTAGTTATATACACAAACTTTTTAGTGTTATATCGTGTGAGTCAGTGTTACACATGTTGGCCTGAAGATATTTGAGTACTAAAGTTAATATTGTCAAGGGTCACAATGGAACAAAACACAGCTAAACCAACATTATTATATACCAAACAATTGAATGACCCGATGACGCAACGCGATGCAACTGTCATTACCACGGTTGCAGTATCGTTATTGTCTGAAGGGCCAAACAGTCTAGGCCTCTATATAGTACCCGCATACAGTGGCAGGAGGCCATGTTACGCTGGGCAAATTTAGCACCTGGACCAATTTGATTTGATCTCCCAGCGAGGAAGAGAAACTACAGTCAGCGAGAGGTCTCCGTGGATTGGATGATAATCACCGTTGATTGTCACACTTGGCCTCTTTCGCAGAAACATGGCAAACTGGTACACTATCAAGATCGTTATTTTATTCTATTGTTGGGAATGATGAGCTTACCCACGCTGTTTCCATGTTTGATTTGATAAAACATCAAACGGATCTTTGTTTGTATTTTTCGCTCCGATTAACGGACATAAATATGACATAAAATCTTGATGAAAAATCAATAAATCACTATATCTCGAATGTTAAACATTGTTACGTTTTTCCCGCTAATCCAAAGGAACGAGTTTGAAGGAATTCGTTATGGAAATAGTTTGTGCCCTGCAAGGAAACATCGCGATGACCAGTAAGATCACCTGGGTAATGATTCTCTTAACAACGACGGTCGAACGGACGAACGAGTGAATGTCCAAGCGGCGAGTTTAAGTAGTCCCTTAAGTGCGAACAACACATAATTTAACGCGTGCATTTTCAGTTTAGCGGCATGGTTTCTGCCGATGGCCCGGACATATAAGGCTGCTTAATTGAAAATGCGCGCGCTAAAATGTGTTTTGTTCGCTTTGACGGGACTACTTAAACTCGCCTCTGCGATTTCGCTCGTCCGTCCGACCGTCCATTGTTTTTGAGAGAATACACCCCTGGTAGGACCCTCCACGTACAACTACCAGGTCATCTTACTGGACATCGCGGAATACATAGGATAGGTAATTCGATAAAGAAGTTCTACCCGAGTTTCAAAATCGTCTATAAAAATACAATGATCATTAATTAATAAAGTGATCATCGAAAACTATTCACTTTAACCCAGATTGCTCAGTAATTAATATATTTTCAGTATCCAATTTCCCGAATTTTCGAGTTCACTGAGTGCTGGCTTAATTTCCACTCGAACAGTTAATTTGTCCCGTGTATTTAAAAGGTTAAACTGTTGGTGACAGGCTCGAAATGACGCAAAAGAGGCCTGAGAACAAAGAACATATCAGGCTGCGAGATCTTTTATCAAAGTTGGTCGGTACCTTATATGGTGAGGGTTTCCTACGTTCGGACAACTCTCAACAAATTGCCAAAAAAGGTGGAACAGATGGTTTTACTGATGCGAAACAAAAGGTAAATTGAATTAAGAGAGTGGACTCTTTCGAGAAGCGAGTGCTAAGAAGTAGAAAATAAATGGCATGCCAAGAAACGTCACAACGAACCCCGAACATAACTTTCAATTTAACTGTGTCACTTCATTTTCTACTGAAATTTTCTAGACCTCGATTTTCAAAAATCGACCATGAGGCCGTTTTTGAAATATTTAACTTAATGTATAAAAAATAATTTATATATGGAAAAGGGCCGAATCTAAGGTACCCGAAACCGACGTGCGTGCATGACTCGATGTATGGTATTATGTAAAAAATCTACAGGGTATGATGACCTAACAACTGATTCTTTAAAATCCGTAGCTTCACATATTGCGAATCCTCTCGCCTACATTATCAATCTCTCCTTCGAAAATGGTGACTTCCCAGAAAGACTTAAAAGGTCTATTATAAAGCCATTACATAAGAAAGGGCCAAATACTGATCGAAACAATTACAGGCCAGTTGCTCTGACTCCAGTGCTATCGAAATTGTTTGAGAGAATTATGTACAATAGAGCACAAGATTTCTTAGAAAAACACGATGTATTATTGTCTGAACAATTTGGATTCAGACGCAACAAATCCACTACTTTGGCTAATTTTGTATTGTTAAAATATATTTATGGTTTTTTTTTTTTTTTTTTTTTTTTGATTTTTTTTTATTTAATTTATGGATTTTCGCGTAACGCATCTTTATCTTTATTTTTGTTTTTATTTTTATTTTTGTTTTCTGCCTTTAAAGGTATCCTTAGTCTTTTTTGAAGTAATGTCACATTTTCAAGTAGGTAATTAACTATATTGCTCGGTTAGTATATGTAATTTTTAACTGTGGTAACTTTACTGGTTGATGTATAATCTAAGATTTTTATTGTATTAGCCATATTGTACCGTTTGTACCCTAATAAACATTAAAACATTAAAACATTAAACATTAAAACATATACTAAATAATTTGAACGCAAAGAAACCTACTTCGTGCTTATTTTTAGATTTAAGTAAAGCTTTTGATCATGTAGATCACGTCATACTGCTAAAGAAATTGCACGTATATGGCATCAGAGGCCCTGCTTACGACTGGTTCAAAGCTTTCTTGAACAACAGGGAACAAGTAACAAGAATTACCAAACTAGACCAAGTTTCAAATACAGTAAGGCATTTCGACTCAAGTGCTAAGCGTATCAATGGCGGTATTCCACAGGGTAGTATTCTAGGTCCATTACTTTTCATATTATACGTCAATGATTTGCCGCGGATGACAAAACATAAGAGTGTTCTTTTTGCTGACGATACCACTATTATTTTCGAATGTAATGATCCTGCACATTATGAATCGGATATCAATGTTGCATTAAAGGATATCATAGCGTGGCTTAGCGTGAATAAGCTAGAATTAAATATTTTAAAAACCAAATTGTTGCAGTTCTCCACAAAACAATCTAAAAATATAAACTTGAACATAGTACATGAAAATCAGCGAATTGAACAAGTAGACCACTCGAATTTCCTAGGAATTTGTTTAGATGCTCACATAACTTGGAATGCGCATATTGATATCGTATGCAAAAAACTGCATACATTTATTTACGCATTAAAGCAAATTAGAAAAACCACTTCAGTGGAGACAGCAATAGCTGTGTATCATGCCTATGTGAACTCTCAGATTCGGTATGGTATTGTGTTGTGGGGAAATGCACCCAACTCCGATAGAGTATTTATAGCTCAAAATAAATGCGTGAGGGCCATCTGGGGTATAAAGAATACAGAGTCTTGTAAACCAATTTTTCTTAAAAACAGATTAATGACATTACCTTGCATCTACGTATACGAAATGGCAAAGCTGGTAAAGGGTAACTTGACGTTGTTCCAAGTTAGAAATAACGAAAACCGAAGAGCAGTGACACACGTCGCTTTATCCATGCCAGCTCCAAAGTTACAGTTGTACCGCAAAAATTGCTACTACATGGCCTGTTTAATTTACAACTCGATACCAAAACAGATAAGTGACCTATGTTACGGTCGATTTTGTAATGCTCTGGGAAAGTGGTTAATAGAGCAAAGTTTCTACTCTGTAAACGACTTCCTCCACACAACTGGCTGTAGATTCAGCAAGTATGTAAAATAAATAAATAAATATCCCTAATTGTAAACATGCAGTTGATGTGTTTGGTTGGACAGTTCAGATCATAATGGTCAATACAATTGTTTATAGTATTAATTAAGGTTTAAAAATTTGCACGCCGCAATGTCGGTAGGATTATGTTGAACTATCTATGTAATATAACTAATCACCTGTAATTAACCATGATTCTTGCAAATAAATGATATTCTATTCTATTCTATGAATGTGGAAGAAGTGAAAGAAATTTGTCAAGATCGTAGCAAATGGAAAGAAGTGGTCTCTGCCTACCCCTCTGGGAAACAGGCGTCATTTAATGTATGTATGTATAGAATTTTAGATTATTTAAAACTAGCTGTTGCCCGCGACTCCGTCCGCGCAGAAAAATAAAACATAGCCTATGTTCATCAGGGATAATGTAGGATTCTAATGGCGGAAGAATTTTTCAAATCGCTCCAGTAGTTTCGGAGCTTATTCAATTCAAACAAACAAACAATCTATCAAATTTTTCCTCTTTATTATATTAGGGTAGATAGGGTAGATGTAAATTGGTAGCTTTTACTTACAAGGAAGGGTACCCAAGTGTCCAACTTCGATTTGATTCATTTTGATATATGTTATAGAGTAGTCTAAAATAAAGGACACGTATTTTTTTTTAGCTGCCCAAACTCAACCTGTTAGGAGAAAATGGCCTTCAAAGTACCTACTGAAAAGGGTTTACCCTCTAACTTCTATAGAGGTTTTTTTTTTCTAATTTATTACTGGTTTGATTGTATGTTTGAGAACATGAAAAAATAATGAGTACGTATTTTTTTATATCGGCCCAAACTCATATTTTGTTTAAAAAAAAAACCGTTAATAGTTTTAGATTTTTCCTCGTTGCTTTTCGGACAGTTGGGTACCCTTCCTTGTTAGAATATACCGGGTGTCCCGCGGCTATGCCACATGAAGGGAAAGTACTTTAAATAAGGTCCGTAGGAGACTGTGCTATTCAGAAAGTTTATTTTATTTTTAAACGTGAATAATATTGCATTCAAAGATTTAAAAAAAAACTACACTTTTTGCATGTATTTTACGTACTAATAATTTTTTCTAGAAACTTGAATGTAAAATTTCACATTGTTCCTTTATTTTTAGATACAATGTTACTTCGAGGGAATTATTTCTTATCAGTTACCCTTTTGACTGGCATCATAAAAATACTGAATGTTTTTTTTTCATATTTGATCTGTTCGATTCCCAGGGGAGGTAAGCCGTTTTTCAAAAATCTTTAAATGCAGTCTTACTAAAATTTTAAAATAAAATAATGTCTTCATAAAGCAAAATCCTCTATCCACAATATTTAAGGTACTTCCCCTTCATGTTGCATAGCCGTGGGACGCCCTGTATATCCAAAAGTTAAATCACGAATCTTCCGCATTGAAATGTTGAAAATTCCAAAGAGTAACACCGCTATAAATATTTGAAAACGCTTACTAAATCTGGGCCGCGGCCATCTTTTATTCAAAACACGTATTTCCACAACGAAAATCCCTTGAGCTGTAATCTTTAAAAGATTATAAAATAAATGTGTGTCAAGCTCACTTGCAAAAGAATGTTGATTAATATTCTTAAACGGAATTCGAGTTTAATGTTACCTCGCAGTACATTGCCGGGTTAAAACACTTAAAACCAGTTATATCGTCGGCATAAGGACCATCACAAACCGAGATATAATATATATTGATATACCGGAATTATCTTAAATTATAGCAATGACGGACACACACATTACTAAGATGTGACAATATGATATTCATCTCAATCTATCGAAAGATAAAATATATCTTATAGTAAGGTATTATACGATATGTTAAGATCGATACAAAATGCGGTAACGTGTCTCTGGCCTTAACCCTAGTCCGATGTTAACGATTTTTGAATATGTTGTAGATACTATGATAAACTAGATCTGTACGTTTTTGTTTCTAAGAAAACATTGCCTCTGTCAACTAGCACGGAAAATCTATATTAATATTATAAAGCTGAAGAGTTTGTTTGCTTGAACGCGCTATTCTCAGGAATCCTATTTGAAAAAATATTTTAGTGTTAGATAGCCCATTTATCGAGGATTGGAGTTCATTGAATACAAAACGGACACATTCCAAAATGAGTCACTGTTGCATTTTAAAATTAGAAGCTGTTCGTGTAAGATTTTCTAAGAAAGAGCACATTATTTTGGAATGTGTCCGTTTTGTATTCAATGAGCGATACATCATACTCACATAAACCGAACCGAAGCGAGGGCGGGTCGCTAGTATACCATAAGATGCCTTGCTGTAATACATTTTGGCATATTAATATAATATTTTAGTATATTATATTAAAGGTCCGTGTGTGACGCGGCTAAGACTCAACGTTTGTTCCAGTATTGTGTGAGATATTACCGATTGCTAAACAAGTTCGTGTTACTTGTTTATTTACTGCGAATGATTGAGCGACTGACACAGTGCGACGTTTTCATGACATAATCCGAACCGGTTCCATAGCAAAGTGGGTAATCTACAGCAACGAATAGGTATTTGAGAGGGCACGACATTATTTATCATTATTTTTGTAATAAATTGCTTTTAGTGGGAAATATAGCTTGGTTAAAAAACTAGTACGCTAGTAATCCCAAAGTGGGGTAGGCAGAGCTACAGAATTACCTACATTACCTACAACTCTAAAAACTTGTTGATAATTCTGTAACCACATTTTGCACAATAAAGCTAAGATGTTTACAACGTATTAGTGACAGGTTGCAAGCCCATCGCCTAACAGTACTTCGAGCCTTTATTCCCTTAGTCGCCTTTTACGACATCCACGGGAAGACATGGAGTGGCGCTGTTCTAACCCAGCAACCACACGGATTACAAGTTATTTTCTAAAAAAATCCTGCTTAATGCGGTGGTACGCCACTTAATAATATTGTTTCTGCCTGTCATCAGGCCCATCTCTTTTCAGCCAAGCTACATGGATGATGTAGAAGTTTCCAAAGGGGTTGAGAAACTTGGGGACGTTGAGAGCGATATACCCTCATTCTCTGGGACAATTCTGCTAACAATACAGAAGAACGCAAATTTCGAGCACGTCTTTTTTTAATGATGCGCTGTAATAATTGAAAATTATAATGCTCCTGAAATTTATATTTGAAAAACGTGGTCTATTTTTATGTTCATAATTGAATCATAAACATAATTTTGTCAGAGTTTCGCCGTTATAAAGAGCAACGAGTTGGAAATTTCGCAGTTTAACGAGCATTCCGCACTGACGTCCTCGTTTCCAACCATGTCAAGTTACCTGATTTGCCAACCTAATTACGTAAAACGAGGCATTTTCGAAAAGTTAAAAATGCCAGTAGTCAACTCGTTGGTAATGCAGTTAAAATTGCAGAAAACAGAAATCTTTCTCGTAGAAATAAGACGAACCATTTATCTACAGGTAATTGAGTTTCTCTATGCTTTTCACAGATGTCTGATGATGAACTAAGTTTCAATTCAATATGTCTTGCTAGGACTACAGCTACTTGTACTATTAGATACTTATTCTGTGCTACAGCGACCAAGCTCTAGAAGGAATTCAATTTCTCTCCAAAAATAACTTCGCAATCAATTTCTGACCTGTTGGATTCCTTAACAGTCTTCCCATAAAAGCCACATGACCATGAACGGGGTGTGACGTCACACTGACTCAGCCGCCCCAGATGTGAAGATACCATTGTTTGTAAGAGCATTTACGGCTTTAGATGTGTGTGGCTTAAGACTGCGTATGAAAAAAAAATACTCAGGGCGTTGCCCTGCACATGTAGGGAATAGTAAGTACGTTATTAGTGGGATACGGGGATAGATCCAAAATAGTTAATCAGGATTAGGTACGGTAACTTGGGCGTTTGCCGCGCGGACAAACAAATAAACAAAGAGACTGGAGTAGGTACTTTAGAATTTAAAGCGCCGAAAAACAGATTAAGGAGGCATTGTTGTGAATTGAACGTTTAGTGTGAGTTTGAGAATTTCAGGAGGCTTTTTGTGTTTTGCGTAATTAGTGGTTTTATGTGGATGATTTACTATGAATACGCGCGCGGCGATTTATGACAGTCATTAGAATAGTAATAAGGGATATGACGTAAGCTTTGAACTGAAGTTGGAGGTTAGTACAAAGTAGCATTTAAAGCAACATGTTTGCAAAATAGCGGACGGATGTTAACTTTGTTTTAAGTTTGACGCTTTTGTATTGTTAATCTGTGAGTTCATGCTACGCAGAAGGATGTTTTTTTTAAATTATATCTAGAATACATTTGGAATAGTTTTGATGGAAACTGAATGAGTTTAGGATTTAGACATTCGTTTTGAAAATAGCAGTCAGCTTTTAATCCAATTGATATAGTATTAGGTACCTATCAAAAGTGGCAACCAAAATAACGCGAAACTATTTCAAACCAATTCCGAAATTATTCTACAGGAATTCATAAACAAGGAGTGTTATTATAAAAAATAACCGCAAATTTAACGCTCCTATCTTGTCTGTGGTGACAACTGGCAAGAGATGCGGGTCCTTTATTTGTTTCTCTTCTTTTTTTAAACCGTCATCAATGTAAGTCGGGTCATGACAAAAACCACTTACCTAAAACACTCATTACACTCATACAGTCACCATTAAATACATCGGAACAAAAATATTCGGAATAAAACGGTGCTCAATCTATGATTGCGAGTATTGCGACCGCTACTTTCAGTGCCGATATATCTTAAACGGCTGAAACGATTTTAATCAAACCTAGCTCAGAAGCACCCCAGTTAAACTAGCTTTATATTGCAAAAAACTGAGTTTAAATTGGTTCATCCGTTTAGGAGCTACGATGTCACAAAGATACACGTTAAATTTACATCACCCGTCTGTTAGCGTCGCGGGCCCAAAGGCCATAGAGGATGTTCTAATATTTGAAAACTACCTTGTAGGTAAATACGTGCATATACACAATGCAGGGGTGTTATTCTCTCAAAAACAACGGACGGGCGGACGAACGAGCGAAATCGCAGCGGTGAGTTTAGGCAGTCCCGTCAGAGCGAACAAAACACATTTTAGCGCGTGCATTTTCAATTAAGCAGCCTTATACGTTCGATCCATAGGCAGAAACCATGCTGCTAAATTGAAAATGCACGCGATAAAATATGATTTGTTCGCACTGACGGGACTACTTAAACTCGCCGCTTGGACATTCGCTCGTCCGTCCGCCCGACCGTCGTTGTTCAGAGAATCACTACCCAGGAAGTATTTTTTCCCCATGCCTTAAATTCAAAGGATATTAGTCATAGGCGCCACGCTACTCAGTACTAACACCCCTAATGACACAGGCTGATGGGGTGTGAAAATAAACATGACAGAAGTAAGTGTTGACAGGAAAAATAAAGACATGTCTGGCAACTTTGTCTTTGTCCTTTTTGAGATTAAGTGGTGATGTTTTTAGGGTGAAATCTCTGAGACAGTTCCAAGATCATATTAATGGCTACATTTTTCAGGATTAAAGTTTTAAATAAAGCGGAAAGCTCCATATTTTTTATTATTTATGCTGAAACTGAAATTAAAATGTGTACTTATGTATAAAAGGCAGTTCTGTAAAGTCAGTTTATTAATCATTTTGAAGGAACTTTCATAAACTGTTAGGTCATTCAATTTAATAAAAAAACAAAATAAAAACAATTATAATGTAGGCATTGACAATTAAAAATGTAACTTAAAAGCAATCATTAAATTTCAAAATAGGTTATTCAAAACTCCTTATAAAGCCGGAATAAATGAAACTCAACACCAAAACATGACATGAAAACTTGATATTTGCAAACATACCTAACTTAACAGGCAAATATAGTTTTAAAATTTTAACTGACCTAGGTACCTACAACTTATGATACAATACAACATTATGGGACTATAAAACATTGCTCCAGTCAAATCATTACAAGGTAATTTATTTTTTGTACTGCCTGTAGGTGGTCGGAACATATCATTAAAACAGGTAAATTCATAAGTATGTAACATCCTATATGTACCTATACAAAAAGTTTTTTGTCATTTAACTGTCTGATATTTTTGCATTATAAAGTTCTTTTGTGAATTTTATTTATAATTGTTGAAGTTGGTCTCGTAGCCTTAAGGTTTAATATAATATGCATTAATCGTTGAACTTATTTCATACCCTTATTTATAATAGAGTGCCTGTGAATTGACAAAGCACTTCAAATAATAGTGAAACTAACTCGTGATAGACAGTTAACAAAAAAATACACCATTGAACAGTCCAGTTGTTATTTAATTTACTTAAACCAGTTAATATTAAACTGGTGTAACGGATGTAAGTCAAGTTTCATGGCGCCACTAATTGATGGTTATGGCAAAATGGTAAAACTACTCATTTAATGTTGGTTTTAGATTAATTTATGTAAGTAGAAGAAGTTTATGGATTACGTCAATATTTATTTGAATTATCTTTACTAATCAAATAAAATGGAAAAATCTGTCTATCCAAACAAAATATTTTAATATTACTATGTTCAAGTCTATTCAAAAAAGCAGCAGGCTTTAAATGGAAAGGAAAGAAGAGTGATTTCTCTAGCTAAAGTTAATATATGAATAAAAAGTATACACATAACTAAGTACTTAGGTAAAAAGTTAATAAATCAATCACTAAATTAAAAAATTAAAAACTCTCATTAGCATGGAAATCCAAAATCGAATAAGAAATCGAACACAGAAAGTAAAAAACAAACTTTAACTGTTTAAATCGAGTTATACTTTTGCTGTTCACAAACGCTGAAACCATCGAGCATTATATTAATTTAAATGAATGAGTAATCTAATAGGCATAATAGGAAAAACAATAGCAGCAGTTTATACGCTTCCCATGCCTTCGTACCTCGTACCCATCAATGCGTTGACCATTTCTCATACAAAATGTAACCGTTTTTGTTCCCGGACCACGTTTTACCTTTTGATCACCCCTATATTATGCACGAGCATGTCTCTCACGACTTAAAACGGGTAATACAATACATAAAAGGGAATAAATATCGATCATACTCACCACAACAAGATAAGCAAGCCGGCGATCTCGAAATAATCGCACCGAATTACGCCCGTATGTCAAGATTAACACGAAAACGGTCACTGATATACACTAAACTACACTTCACTGTTATAACTGGATGTTTAAAATTAAATTTCTAATACATTTTCAGTCACAATTTTGTATAATACACAAATTCACTGCGAATCCGTTAGTTTCGATCATAACAACAACCGCACTACACAGAAGCGGCACAAGACTACCTCATGCCAAACTCAACTGCCAGACCAACCAAACTGCTATACGCATACCATAGACACGAACGGTTTGTTATTGACTTCAAAGGTTGTTTTTCCTTTTACCCGACTAAATGAAATATCACCTCAGCATGCAGGCGAGTCTCTTTCAACGACGACTGTTTATTTTGGTCGGGTTAAATTAACGCCATCTAGGAAAAAAGCATGTTACCTGTTTGACAAGTCGGTTGCGCGGTCTCTTCAGTAAACTTTAGTTCCATCTATTTTCGTGTAGATGATAGTGACATCTAGTGAGAAATCACTAAACTAAGGAACTCGAACTTAGTAAGTCGGCTAAAAGCGGTACAGTTAGCTCGCTGTAAAATCGTGTTCGTAGTTCTACAAATTTACGTTAGATGTCACTTTAACGTAAAATTATAATCAGTCGATGTAGGATTTCGAATGTATAATAATTAGTCTTGTTAAAAAATATCAAAAATTAAGTAACCAGTGTGACCACAGAACTGATCTAAAAATTAAATTTACAAGGATAAAACCATATAAATTTAAATAAATTGATAAGTACCATTTTATTGCATTATATTTCAGTTCCGAGCTACCTACGTTAGGAGTTATATGGGTAGCTCAGCGGAAAGTAAGCTTAAATCGACTGCAATATTTGTACCGTACAGACAAACCATCAGACATACAAAAATAACAATAAAACCATCTACTTAAGTAAACAACATTAGCGAAAACGGCCAAAAATCACGTTTGTTGTATGATTTTATTCTGTTGTTGTTCTTGTTGTTAAAGCGGCCACAGATACATCATCTGTAAAAATTTCAACTGTCTAGCTATCACGGTTCATGCCTAATGACATCGAGTGAAGTCTTAGTAATAGGGTCCCGTACGTTATTAGTTTATTACCCTTTGTGTACGGAACCCTAAAAAAATTATAAAATGGCACAAGCCAAAGGATTTATTTTCGCTTCATTCACTCCTTGATCTCGTTGGAACGAAATTACTATAGCATTATCTCGTGTCTATAAAAAGTATCTAGGGACAGGTAAGAGTCAGATAGTCGGTAAGTTTTGAAAACTCCAAATGAACGGTTTCGGTGCACTTCCGCCCGTGATGACCGCTGGCGAGGGTATTAAGAGACGCACATCGACATCCATGGAGTCGCTATTATTAATGTCAGGTCTTTAATTCAAATATTTTATTATAAGGAATGTATTCCTTCTTTTGTTTTATTAATAAATAAAAATGAGGTTTTCAATTCCGCAGTTTTTTAGGGTTACGTTAGCCAAATTTGTTCGTGTCTGTCTGCCTGCCTGTTTGTCCTTACGTCACAGCTATTGTTCTCGGATGCTATTGGAACGATGTAGCTGAAATTTGGCAGGCGGTTGTATATAATTGGTTGGTGTATTGGTTTGTTTTTATATTAGCTCGCTTTTTTTTTAAGTTGACTTTCCATTACTAGATTTACATTGAATGAATCAGAATTAAGATTGAATTGACAATCATAATTTTTGGAACTAGGCATAGGTATATACTTTTATTTTTAATTCTAATAATTTTCTTAAGCACAGATATTTGGCGATGAGCGGGACTATATTTGGAGTCTTGGATGTTTTCTATGTGTTTAAATATGTATTTCTCTATATAAGTTTATCGTTGCCTAGTACCCATAGTATAAGCCTAGAGCTTAGTTTGGGACTAGGCCAATTTGTGTGACATTGTCTCTCTTATATTTTTTTATATATTTTATTGTTTTAATAGGCGGCTCAGAGTACTTCAGGTATAGGTACGTAGGGCTATAGTCTTGAGAAACCCTGAGTGACGTAGAATATAACTTAATTAATTTTTTTACTCGTAGTTCTTTATTAATATTTTTTGTCTTCTGTATTAAGCTTTTTTATATAAAATCAGCAAGCCTCTGCGTAAATAAAAATAAATAAATACTGAGTAGATACCTACTGACGTTCTCATAGCGACTCCATAGCTTCCCAAAAGCGTGAAGAATGTTATTAAGTGGGTGAATAAAAAAAGAATATCTCTATCGGGCTGACGTGATAATTACTAGCCCGGGCCTGTGACTGTCGCACCTACCCTACTATTGGAGGTGACAAAAAAAACGTCTGTTATGAAGAAAAAAATGTGGGTGAAAAATTGGTCTGGTAGGGGTTTTATTCCAATTTGTTTTGGTCCTCTTGCTTTAATATTGTTGCCTGTAAGTAAATAAGTAGCTAATTAGGTACAGTGAATAAGAACTAACAACAATTTAATTAGCTGGATGGACTATGTATTATTTAACTCGAAAAGTGTCATTTTCGCTAGAGTTGCATACCTATAACGAATTTTAAAGGAAAACTGTCACAACGAAGTAAACTTGATTGATTCCTGAGATACAAAAATTAAAGTGTTTAAGTATACGGACTAAAATCATCTAAGACCAGGGGTGTTATTCTCTCAAAAACAACGTACGGTCGGACGAACGAGCGAAATCGCAGCGGCGAGGTAGTCCCGTCAGAGCGAACAAAACACATTTTAGCGCGTACATTTTCAATTAAGCAGCCTTATAAATACGTTCGATCCATCGGCAGAAACCATGGTGCTAAATTGTAAATGCACGCGCTTAATTATATTTTGTTCGCACTTACGGGACTACTTAAACTAGCCGCTTGGACATTCACTCGTTCGTCCGTCCGACCGTCGTGAGAGAATCACTACCTCGATAACTTTGTCTAGTAACCGCTTCGGAACCCTGCTCTGACTATGGTCAGACATGCTCTTGCCCGGTTTTTTTTAATTGAATAATTCATTCAATTACCTACTAACTATGACGTCTTTTTATAACATTATTTAAGCATCTACCAAATAATTTACAACCAAATTTCCATTTTTCATAAAGACATTAACAGCGGTCGTTGCCCGCCCCCCGATGGGAGACGCATTACCTTATAAAACATAACATTAACGAATTAAATAACACAATACAAAAACAAGAGGTAATTTATAATTTCCGTGCGTTATAATTACACCCTAACTTGGTGCTTTTGACACTATAAATTTTATGAGTTATGAAAATCTCGGTAATTTACACCTCCTAAGACCCACCATACAACGAAATTTGTCAGTGGAATATGAATCTATTATGAATGAAATAAAGTCAATTTTATAATTTGATCAGTAGTCATAAAAACAAAAGAAATTCCAATTTAATTCCTTGGCATTAGATCTTTATTCCAATGGCCGTATTTTGTACTACTATTAGTACAAGGAACCTCAGGAGGTTAATTGAGTTTAGAATTACAGTATTTTCGTAGGATTCGCGTTAGTTCTAAACTTAAAATGCAATTCTATCAAATAGCTCTACAGAAATAGAATGTACAAAGGCGAACTTATCCCTTTAAGGCATCTCTTCCAGCTAACCTTTGGGCGATTGAGGAAAACAGACAATACAAAAATAGAATGTGGTAGACTTTATTACAAAACGTAGTTTACAGAAACTGCGTAAACTATTTTAGAACTTATGAATAAATACTAACAGAAACATATACAAATGTAATAAAAATAAATATTAAAATAATTAAAAACACATCATTACATATATAAACACATAAGGTAAAAACAGGTAAGTACGGGTATTGCAGTCTTTGGCGTTACGGTATTGCTTGTAACTCGGCCGCCATTACTGTCAAGTGAATAAGAGCTGTCAACTTTGACAATACGATAACAGGGCAAAAACCGCCTAGATATAGGCCCAGTGGGGCTAGACAAAGTTGCCATCGTTCACGAACGCTAGCGTTAGGCGATCACTTTGGTGATCAACTGATCACCTGTCACTTGGCGCTGTCAAAATTAAATAGGCTAGACAATCAGTGGGGCTAGACAAGTTGCCATCGTTCACGAACGCTAGCGTTAGGTGATCACTGGCGACATATTGTGTTGTCATTGAAAAATGTATGGGAATGACGTAAGTCACGTGATATATCACTCGTTACAACTGACATGCTGAAAACCGATTGTCTAGCCTATTTAATTTTGACGGCGCCAAGTGGCAGGTGATCACCAAAGTGATCGCCTAACGCTAGCGTTCGTGAACGATGGCAACTTGTCTAGCCCCACAGTTTTCAGCGTGTCAGTTGTAACGAGTGATATATCACGTGACTTACGTTATTCCCATACATTTTTCAATGACAACACAACGTCAGACATGTCATGTCGTCAGTGATCACCTAACTAGCGTTCGTGAACGATGGCAACTTGTCTAGCCCCACCAGTTACACTCGTATTGTTAAATAGGTACATGTCAATTTTAAGAATCTGAAAGTATACTGCTGTTCTCTTCCGTAAAAGGTTAAATCAATTCAAGAGGGTTCAGTCCCTAAAAAAAGTTCACGGACCGTTACCTGGACTCCTCTACCAAATCATGAGATCAACAATACTCAAGTAACCGTCAATCAAACATACAGTCATAATAATACCGCCCTAATACCCCCCTTTTTGTGTTCGAGGTCAAAACACAGTAAGTCCGACACGCCACCGATCCTGAGCCCACAGGACTAATCTAGGGAACAAAATAAAACATACATGTGATATAGCGCGGCCTCCCTCGCCTCAATAAAGGCTATTCGGATTTATTAGCTTGTTGTTACTGTACTGTGATGAACGAAAGTGTTAACCGAGATTCCGTTCCGGTGCATTGTTTATGTATCACTAGAGGACGCTCGCGACTTTGTGCGTGTAGAATAAGGTTCCTCCTCTTCCCCCTATTTGAACCCCTTAGAGGATCGTAAAGCTGTTTTCGCAAACCCGTAATATTTTTGAAATACCTATCCAATGACACCCTATACTATGGGGAAGACTAGAAAAAAAAAACACATACACCCCCACGTTACGTGTAGGGGAGGTACTAAAAAAAAATGTTTTTCCCAGATTTTATCCTGCCAAATTACAGCTTTCTAGCTCTAAGGGTCTCTGAGCTAGGCTGCGGACGGACGGACGGACGGACAGACATGGCGAAACTATAAGGGTTCGTAGTTTGACTACAGAAAACTAAAAAAGCATGGAACAAGCCTTTTTTTTTTAAAGCAAGAAATCGTTAAAAAAAGGGTTAAATCAATAATAATTCATAACGCTTGCGTGCGTGATTGTACATACTCGTAAACGACTTGGCGATCCTCGTTTTTGGAAGAAAAAGATATCTGGTAAGAACCCAGCTGCGTTATATTTATGACTCCGACCTCTCCCTCGCACCTACAGCACCTGTATACACCTGCCTTTCTCTCACAATCTGTCTGTTATTATCTACGCATTGCTATGGGCTTGTGAGAATTTTATTGGTAGCGTATTTAAAATTATGATAAAGTTAATTTAATAATGTCTTATTAACTAGGTTCTTTATTGATGCGAGATCTTCATTTATTAATTACTAGCGACCCGCCCTCGCTTCGCTTTGGTTTATGTGAGTTTTCTGTAACACCCGTACATAAACCAGAATATGTTATACACATAAACCTTCCTCTTGAATCACTTTATCTATTAAACAAAACCGCATCAAAATCCGTTTCGTACTTTTGAAGATCTAAGCATATATGTATAGGGACAGACAGACAGCGGGAAGCGACTTTGTTTTATACTATGTAGTGATTAATAATTTCCCCGAAGGTTGACTGGTAGACTTACTTATCGTTGCATTAGGTTTGCTTTTTGTGCTATACGTACTAGGGATTTAGTTTGAAAAATCCTGACCAAATGCCGGACATTTCAATAAAGGTCCGGACTTTTTAGTCACAAAATGGAAACATTACATAGTTACAGTGGTATGGAAAGCATTTTATGTGTAGTTTTATTACTCATATGCCATCTAATAAAAAACCGGAAAAAATAAAGTGCTGGGCCAAGTCCGGACATGGTATGATAACCATATACGTAGGTCTCTTCAGGGTGAATGTGACAGCCATATTTCCAATTTTTTTACTAACACTATACCTTCATACAAGGTATTTGTCCAGTCAACAATAAAGAGATCCACTTTTTCACCTTAGTGCATAGTATTAAGGTCTAGAATTGATACATCTCTTTGTCGACTGTACGATCAAGGACGTCAAATATTGATCCAACATAGAACCTTGTCATAATGACAGCGTCAAGTTTCGCCATATAAAATAGAAAGCAATTAATTGTTGATTTTATGCGACGAGGTTTCATAGTGGTTCATAAATTAAAGTAAAACTATATAAATAAATATAATTAATATCAGAGGACAATGTCACATCAATTGAGCTTAGTTACCTGTAGAAGCTAGCGGTCCTGGGTTCAAATCCCGGAAAGGGCAGATATTTGTTCCTGAGTCTTGGATATTTTCTATCTATTTACGTACGTAGGTTTACATTCATGTTGCATAAAATTTACTATCATAATTTCGTTTCGCATAGCAACCCTTGGCAGAATCATCATTTCGCATAATTACTTTTGGCATAATTTTTTTCGCATACTGTCATTTGGCACAATTGTCTTTGGCAGAATAGTAGGTACATTGGCATAACGTTGTTTAGAATAATAGTAGAATAATTGTTTCGCCGAATTTTGTATGGTATACTACTTATGTAGTTCTGCAGTTCTCCAATTGCAATGCGGTCCTGGCGCTTCGCCGGACGCTGCCGCGGCACGCTCGCTACGCTCGCTCGGCTCGCGCGCTGTTATTGTAGAACTTCTAACATATTTTTTTGACGGAGAGGAAATGCATTTACGCATCGTCCTCCCTGGCTAGGGTAGCCTAATGGGGGGGGTATGACGGACTCTCAACCACCTCAGCTGAGGTGGAAGCCTACCGTCTAAAACCTCTCCGGTGTTAACCTCCAAAGGCTGTTAGCGGGGGCACCGTGGGCTGATGACTATGCCACCACTGGGTGCCCCCCAGCCGCCCCAGCCTATTGCTGGGGCACCTGCGCCAAAGGAGGGAGGGTTCGGTTAACACTCCGAACCCTCCCCCAGACGTGTAGAACCATTTTGTGGGACCCTATCCCCACGGTTCTACTAGGGGTTCAGGCTGGCAGCAAACTGCCTCCGCCTTCGCCCCTCACGTCTACGCCGGAGCGGGTGTGCATCCACCTCCGCCTCGCGCTCCCGCTCCGCCGCCTCCTTCTGCGAGATGATGCTCTCGCAGAAGGAGACGACCGCCAACCACGATCTCTCACTGCTCAGCATGGCCGACACCACGCTGTGCAGTGAGAGAACGGAGAGCCCCGTGTCCGCAACCAGAGTGCGGCGCTCCGGATCCCACTTCGAGCACACCTCTAGGAGAACTTCTAACCTAACCCAACCTTCTTTGTTTTTTTTTTTTTTATGTCATAGAGAAGACAAACGAGCACACAGGCCACCTGATGGTAAGTGGAAACTGTGACCCATAGACATTCGCATTCACAGGACTGCGATGCAATCCTAAGACTGCAAATGCGTTGCCAACCCTGAGGACTAAGATGGAATGCCTCTATGCTAGTCATTTCACCGGCTGTCTTATCCCCAAACCGGAACACAACAATGCGAACACTGCTGTTTGGCGGTAGGTTAATGGATAAGATGGTGGTAGCGATCCGGACGGGCCCTGCACAAGATCCTACCACCCGCAACCTACCCTACCTGTCCTATTTTACTGGTAGCAGTTTGTTACAAATTATTATGCAATGGTATAACAATTATGCCATAATAAATTCGGCGGAAGGTATATTCTGCTACATAAAATTCTGCCAAATGAAAGTCGGCGATATTAGTATTCTGCTATTCAAAATTCTGCCAAATGATTGTTATGCGTTATGTTATGACAGTTATGCTAAGTATACTATTATGCTAAAGTATCATTCGGCTAAAAATGTTTCTGCGATAACTGTTATGCGAAATGTATTTCGGACAATCGATATTATGCCAGATGAAGGGAACCCACGTACGTATTTCTCTATATGTATAAGTATGTTTATGATTGTATGTTTACCCTTAGTATAAGCCTAGATCTTAGTTTGATACTAGGTCGTTAGAGAAAATTCCTTGATATTTATTTATATAGAAAAACTGTTTAAACAAAGTGGTATAGAAGTCTTGTCGTAATTAAACGCCACTTTAAGCGCATACGCCGCTAATGGAGTCGGGTCGGGATCGACCCGTGTTCTCATTTGCCACTTCTTGTACTTCGTTAAGCTATGAAAATTGAACGGTAGCGGTTCCTTGAACGACCATAGAGCTAGGAACATGCACTAATTATACTTTTCTTACAAAGCAATGCTCTTGCTGTTAGAGTTTTTGCATACAGACACACTCATCTATAGGTACTAATATTATAAAGCTGAAGAGTTTGTTTGTTTGTTGGTTTGAACGCGCTAATCTCAGGAACTACTGGTCCGATTTGAAAAAATCTTTCAGCGTTAGATAGCCCATTTATCGAGGAAGGCTATAGGCTATATATGATACTCACATAAACCGAAGCGAAGCGAGGGCGGGTCGCTAGTACAACGTATAGGTACACAAAAAACTTATTACTCACCTGTTTTTTCTCAAGAGTTAAAAGGCATCTCCATGTGAATTTACTCATTGGGTAACGTTCTTGCGATATCAGTTTAAAGTTTTCTGATATCTGTTATATTTATGGAATAATCATCTGGCTGCCCTTAACGATTACACCCTGTATATAGGCATAACTTTACTATTGAATAAATAAAAACCCCCTATACACATTAGGTACATTACATTATCTATAGTGCTGCAAAAATGTTTAGTAATAACGGCGATTTGGTCAAAACTGATTTATCTCTTAAATTGGTTAACCAATTTTCATGAAACCTTTTTTGAACAGAAATCGGCGTCTAAATCGCAATAACAACCCTTTTTCCGTTGGAATTTAAAACAAGCAGGGTTTTTTTAATTGAAGATTACTTATTGTATGGTCACGGACTTAAATCGAAGAACCACTAAAGCACCTTGTCGCATAAAACCAACGATTAATTGCTATTTAATTTGTATAGCGTCACTTAACGCTGTCATTACGACAAGGTTCTATGGTGAACTTAAAGTTCTTGATGGTATAATTTGTACTTATTAACTAAGGCGTACTCAGAAACATTTAACAAACAAATTAACTCTGTCCTTTTTAAAGTTGTGTATAAAAACTGGGCCAGAGCATGTCGGACCATGCTCAGTATAGGGTTTCGAAACTGTTTCTACAAACACAAAAAAAAACAACAAGTTTTCTATTTAAATACTTTAATTGCCTGTGTCTCAGGAACCAAGCAAGTCTACTCAGTTGTGATAGTTTTCCTTTAATACTATGAGCTTTCATTTAAGTTGTTTTTCAGATTTTTAGTACTTTTAGTTTTAGTTGTAGGAGAGCGAAAGCGACACTTTTCGAGTTCATAATTTCCTAAACAGTCCCCCAAATCTAAAAATAGATGATTATGTATATAACTTTTATAAGAGTTAATCAATACCTCACTCATGCATACATACATACATAAACTCACGCCTTTATTCCTCACTCATGTTTAAAGTAAAAAAACGTTTGCTTTTTTCATGTAATTTTTAATTGATTTAATTTTATAAATGTATACAGCTGTGTGTACAGAACCCTAAAAAGTCATCACTGAAGCCCGAATTTACATTGGTCAAGGACAGTAGACAGTGGACAGTACAGTACTCTCACCATGAGTTACAATTACCGTACTCGATAGCGAGTCGAATGCTCCGTCCCTCGCACTCTATAAGAATACTGCGAGGTTTGCGACGGTCGGTAACTCATTGTAAGGGTACAGATGTAGTAAATAATCCTTTCCCATCGTGTTTTCTCACTTGAGTTATTGATGGGCACTGAAGCTATTTGAGAAAGCTAGATAAATACGAACTAATCCGACAAAAAACGATGGGAAAGGATTATTCACTACATCAAAATTTAAACTCCAGTAAGTGAACACTAAGACCGCCATAGCATGGTCTCCAACTTTGTGGAGGTGTTAGAAGTTGGAGTCCAAGATATGGTGGTAGCTTTTTACACTTACTGCTTTTTAATTTTGCACGGCAGATCTGAACAGTAGTGTAAGTGTAAACCGACCGGACAGTATCGAGTCAAGTCGCCTTGCCAGTGGATCCAAATAGAATCGCTTTCTATTTTGTCAACGTTTTCGTAGTTCTTATTTCCTTGACAGTAATGACGGCCGAGTCAAAAACAAGTCTGTGAGCAATTTGGAAGGTGCTTCGGTTTTGTACTTGTCTCTCACTCGCTGTCATACGCTCCTATTAAGAGCGAGTGAGAGAGAAGTATAAATCCGAAGCACCTTTTAAGTGCTCACAGACTGTACCATAATAACTCAAAGACGATATAGTTTGGCCCAGACATAGTTTTTCCACATATACAAAAAGCGTAAAAAACTGATCAGATTTAAAGTAAGAGAAACGTTATCGCATTTTGTATGGAAATTTTTAGCTTCACAATCCCCTTAAAGTACGACTAAGTCGTCATTTTAACTATGTGGTCGTAAAGTAGGTATTATGTAGACCTTAAACATTGTAAAATTAACTCAAGTTAGTTTGTATGTATTAACTACATAACCGACGGTTCCCATTCCTTTTACACCGTTTTCGCGGAACCCGCTATCAGTAAAGTGATACGTTACAGGTGCCTTTATAGTCCGAGAGCTGCAGTCGTTGAATGAGACAAATCTGAGGCTCTAGGGAAATCACTACATAGTATAAGACAAAGTCGCTTCCTGCTGTCTGTCTGTACCTAAGTATGCTTAGATCTTTACAACTTCGCAACGGATTTTGGTGTGGTTTTTTTTAATAGATAGAGTGATTCAATATGAATGTTATGTATAATAAATTATGTTTTATTCTGTTATCTCTTATTTAATGATGAAATGCAAATAATTTATATTTATTTCTAGTCAAAGTAAAAAACTCTAGCAAAATTGCTTTACTATCGTTAAGGCAGCTAACCACGTGTTTTGGTTGGACAAACACTGAATTTTGTCAGTTTTGGAAACACCTTTTCACGTAGACCAAGTTTGCTGCATAGGTACATATATAATTTGGATCTTTATTAGTCACTCAAGTTTTCTTTTATAACTTGAATCCCGTGGTATATCCTGCAGACAACGTCTGCCTGCGGGATTATTTGAATTAAAATTGATACCTATCATATATGTTGTTGTATTTGTAATACATATGTTGACATGACATTTACGGATCGCTAACTCTTAGACTATATTTAGTACAAGATTATCATTACACATAGTAGTAAGTTAAACCGAGCAATTTATTTATACACGGTTCTGTATTACCCGCGGAAGAGTTGTGTTACCAATTCACCGTGTAAGTACAGTCAGCGTGCAAATTAATTAAACTTGTATTTTTTTAAAGTAATATAGGAAACATGACCTGCCTGTACCTAGATAACAGGTATGAAACAGCATTTGCATAATACCTAGATTAAACAAGTAGAACAAGGAGGTTATTTCATACATACATACATACATAAACTCACGCCTTTATTCCCAGAGTGGGGTAGGCAGAGCTACAGAATTTCCAACAACTCTAAAAATTTGTTAATAATTCTGTAACCACATTCAGGTTATTTCACTGGTTGTCTTATCCCTCCACCGAAACACAACAATGCGAACTCTCTTTATAGAGTTAAATAAATAAAGAAGTCATTCTTTTCTGCTTTTGCTTGTTCCCTAAATTAAGATCGCGGAAAGATTGTTTAATTCGTCAGCCGAGTAGTTAACGCATTCACTGCTGCAATCGTTAATCGAACTTTGGCTAGGTGCCGTATCTTTTGTTTTACACGTAGCTTGCATATTGATAGAACGCACATATGCGTTTAATGCACTAAGAGAAAGTTAGGAGGACGCTTACGAGCCCCAATGCAAATGAGTTCGTCCGCCAGACAAAAAAATATTAACCTAATTTCAACATAAAATTCAGGGAGACCTAGATGTTTAGTAGAAAATCTAACATAAAAACCATATAGATTATAAATAATATTTTATTTTCCAACAAAAAAAAATATAACATTCCACGGTAATTAAAAAAAAAACATTATTTCGCAAAATGTAACACCCGCAAAAAAGTTCGTCTTCAGTTCAACCGACGCAGAATAGAACGTCTACCATTTGGTGGCGTCACCTTTTGCATCTAAAACGGCTTTGATCCTGAACGGCATTGAATCTAGTAACTCTCGACACTCTTCAGGAGTTATTCCATTCCAGACACAGCGTAGTTTCTCCTTAAGATCAGCTTTTGACCTAGAAGGGTCCTTTCGCAACTTCTTCTTCATTTTCCACCACGAAGTTTCTATGGGAGATAAGTCTGGGCTGCTGGACAGCCATGACATGGTAAGGATTTTTTTGGACTTCAGCCACGCCATCGTTGTCTTGGCGGTATGGCATGAGGCACCGTCTTGTTGAAAAGTAAATGCATTTCTAAGTTTCAACTTCGGTATAGACGGCAGCAAACTCTCTTCCAAGATGCTTTTGTATTTCTCGGAATTGACGGTTCCATCTATAAATTGCAGACGGCCTACACCCTGTGCCGACATACAGCCCCAAATCATCAAAGATGCCGGAAACGTCACCTTTCGCTTAAGACAGTCATTATGAAATGCCTCTCCTTTTTCTCGAATGACTTTACTTCGTTCGTCGCCAACTGTGACGTCGAATTTCGATTCGTCGTTCCATATTATTCTTGGCCACTGATCGGCAGTCCAGTTTCTGTGTTCTTTAGCGAATTTCAACCTGTTGTTTTTCTGTTTTTGAGTAAGTAACGGTTTCTCTTTAGCTGTGTAAAAACCGTAGCCCATTTTCTTCAGCACTCTCTTGCAGGTGTCGACTGATATATTCTTTTTAATAGCGTCACGCCATAGTACGGTAAGTTCTCCTGCTCTTGCACGACGATTTTTCTTTATGATCTTCCTCAGAATCCTGTTTTCTGCTTTGCTAGTTATTCGTGGATGGCCAGTTTTCTTTAAACAGGAGTGTGTTCCGTGTTTTCGATGATGCTCGATGATCGTTTGAATTGTAGATCGTGGCAACGACAGGTCCTTGGATATTTGGTACGTCGATTTGCCCTTATTGTTATGCGAAATGATAATTTTCCGCACTTCTTCGGGGACTGGTTTACCTCGTGCCATTTTTATAAAATAATGATTAAGAAGTAATGATATTAAGATCGTTAAAATGATCACACTTTGTACAACACAAGATTAAACTAGGTGTAATGACCTCGTGTGTAGCGTATTCCATTAATCATCAAAGTCAATCCGAGATTAAATATCTGTCTTACAATTAAATATTGTATTTTGAAGTGCAACTAGACGATCTATTATGCATTGGGGCTCGTATAAGCGTCGCTGTTGGGTTAAGCAAGTTGGTTAATATTATAACCAACCAGTGCGCCAGGTTTGACACCGTTAAGACATTTACCGGCGCGGACGCATCAATACCGTCATGGAGACCGCCGTTATCAAAGTATAACACGCAGGGCCCATGGTGTCGTCCCATGGTCCAATAAAGTGGTGAATCGATAGGCCGCCACCTTGCCGCCAATAACCCCATACTCTATATTGAAAGGCTTTGTTCCGCTTGGTGCCTTTTTTTTTTAGGCGGTTTTGATTGATGATGATGATGATGATGATGATGATGTGATCCTGTTACCCCTCACCGCTGAAACAGGGCTTGAAGAAGGGATTTACAATGATTACAGTATTGGAAACCTTCAAGAAACGAGCCTACACATTCTTAAAAGGCCGGCAGCGCACCTTTAACCCCCCGGGTGTTTCAGGTGTCCATGGGCGACGGTGATCACTTACCATCAGGTGAGCCGCCTGCTCGTCTGCCTCCCTCTATTATAAAAAAAAAAAAAAAAAAATGTGCGGCAAGTAGGTAGATTTTTCAGAAGTTATCGACTCCGGTGCATTTCACCATCGGGACAATGACAAGTGACAGGGGACAATTCGGTATACGTTGAAAAGTTGAGAAGCTTTTACACCAGTGGCAAATGACATCTGTCACCTGTCACTGTCAAGATGAATAGGGGGCAGGTGGTATGAGGGCAGCCAGGTCTTCTCTTTCCATTTATTTGCTACAGAGATATGGTTGTATTATGTGTATGGATCTTTACTATAATTAACTACTGAGTTTTGGCTTGTTAGATTAATATGTAGCAAATAAAAAGTAACTGGGTATTCTCATTCTTTTTCATTCTAATGATTTAGGTATTGTTAAACCTTAATACATTTATATACTCTGTAAAAAATCAACGGTCTACCAATTGGTTCATACCGACAGGGAGATAGACGGACGGACGGACAGCGGAGGCTTAGTTAGTTAGCAGCGAAACCTTAATATAATTATATATTTTTTTTATTGTACAGAAATAAGTACGAATGGCGGACCTAATACCTTAAGGCATTCTCTAGCAGTCGACCAAATAATCAAACAGAAATTTATATAGTTGCTGCACAGAAAAAGAAGACAGACAAAGATAAAACTAAAAAATTAAAACATAATTATCCTAATTATTGCTAATACTTACTACAGCAAATGTATATGTCATATGTCAGTATTCTATAAATAAATATTAATATTTAATATACCTGTCACCTTTACCTATTTTATATACTGGTCACATAAAGTACATTGTTGACAGATTTTTTTACTCTCGAAAATTGAAAAGAATTGTCTCCAGCCCCAAGTGGCCTACACCCGCTACAGGGTTTTTCGTTCGATCCCATCGATTTACATAAATTCCTGCGCTGTGACACGTTATTCTTATCAAAATTGTTTATTTCTCTCCCCACGTTCAATGCCGACAACTTAAAACTGTATGTAACCTGTAGACGAAAGAGGTGTCATTGGCGCGGATGGTTTTAAAACTGATCACTTATTTTTATAACCAGTTTTGGACAAAGATCCTTCATAGGATTAAGCTTGGTATTTAACTGTGGGATCATCAATCTACGGTTTATTTTTATAAATGAAATTAATATTTGTCTTTTAATATTTTTCATACTTATTTTGAATTAGTCAAGTGATAATGATTATATCTTGCATGGCGCACATTCTTTCTTCGTTGTAGGATCAGAAAAAACCCGAGCATCACTGCAGTGTGTATTTTACTCGAACTTTTGTGTTCCGGTGTGGGAATACAAAATACAAAAATACAAAATTCTAACTCTCTTAGTAATTAATACTAAAACTACTTAGCTAAAGTACTAGTAACAGGTAAATAGGTACCTAATTAAGCTATGTGCGTGTGTGTGCGTGTGTGTGTGTGTGTGTGTATGTATGTGTGTGTATGTATGTGTGTGTGTGTGTGTGTGTGTGTGTGTGTGTGTGTGTGTGTGTGTGTGTGTGTGTGTGTGTGTGTGGGTGGGGGTGTGTGTGTGTGTGTGCCTATCTGTATAATTTAGTTTAATAAGAACAACCGGTAATATTCCTAACATACAGGCATTTCATCTTAGTCCTCAGGGTTGGCAACGCATTGCTCTCCCTTGGTTAGAATCTTGAAAATGCTAACGTCAATGGATCTCAGATCCCCTAGCATCAGGGCTGTTGACTTAAAAAAATACCTCTTTCTCGGGTAGGGGTTATCAAACGACAAATACGGGAGCCCAATGTTTCAATTTTTTTTGGCCATTAAGACTGCACCGAGCAAACGTCGAGCGTCCAGTGGCGCCCTCATTACTATTATTGTGTTTTTCTAATTAACTAAAGAATTTCTTTGCAATCAGACGATACGTTTTTGTAGCGCTAGTAAAAACACAATTTGTGGGATACGTAACAAACTTTATTAACAATTACCCTTTGAGTAGTCACCTTAATAGGAAAAGGTGGCCAATTTTTTCCGTTAAGTTGATAACTCGACGATGAATTGTTATCAAAGTATAAGTAGTGTTTTCATTTGTAGTACAAAAACTTACTGACCAATTTCAAGAAAATATTTTAGTTTATTAGAAAACACAATAATAGTAATGAGGGCGCCACTGTCCATCCGGCGTACGCTCGGCTCAGTCTTAAGTATGTCGTGTTTACATAATTATTGGTAGGCATAATTTTTATATCACTGGGAACGTTATGACTAGTCTGGTTCAATCGAAATTGTCAAAGATATCAACAAATTAGTACTGTTTGACAGATAACCTTAAATATTAATCAAGCGTGTCCGTATAACTAACAGTTATTTAATCTTAAACTTAATGTGCAATTAAAGATCCAGTGTATAAATAATAGCAGACCCGTGACCACTTCGTTGGTTTGCTATCTTACGCGGTTTAGATTTTTCATACAAAAGGATTTTCCCGCTAATTCCCGTTCCCGTGGGAATTTCGGGAATTCCTTTCTTAGTGCACCTCTACGGTACCTAAGCTACGTCCCTTCCAAATTTCAAGTGCCTACGTTTAGCCGTTGAGGCTGTGCGTTGATATGTCAGTCAGTCAGTCAGTTTCTCCTTTTATATATTTAGATTACTAAGACCTCACTTGATCTTTAAAAGTACGTGATTATCGATAATATTGGTAAATTGGTTCGTTTGGTTGGGTTTACATTACATCTTGCCAATTTCTATTATAATATTTATATCACTGTAACCGAAAACTTCAAAGTTCCGTTATCTAAAGAGCTAAAGTTTTAATTTGTAAAATCTCTATTTCTTTTACAGTTTATTAAAAAATACGTTATGACTAGGAATAATTACGTACAACACAAAAATAACTACGATATAGACCCAACTTAAGCACAACAACTTATTGCTATTATTTAGGACTTAGGTATTATTCCAAGAATACAAAGGCTAAAAGGTATTGAGAACTTAGCACTCCGTGTCATATTTCACACGACATCTCCCACGGTTCTCTTGCACTCAGCGTCATCAGAAATGCACGTGTTTTGATAAACATTAGCGATGCATTTAATTGCATTCGCCCTTTGGCAGTTATTATAAACTAACTTCTGCATGCGACTTTGTTTGTTAAGTATCAGCATTATTGGTACGGCACCAATGATGGACACTTTTAGCTGACAGGTACCAGTAGTGGACACTTCACTTTTAATTCAAATCGCATACGGTTCTAAATTCATAGTTACAAAACAAGTGACTAACCCTTATCTTCTGTAAAATAAGAATCAAGTGTCCATTATTGGTACCTTGTCTATTACTTGTTCCATCACCCTATAGGTGGTGGTTTTTCTGGAAAATCCTAATCCTAATCCTATCCACGACGTGGATCAACTCCATCCCAACTTTTACCCAAATCAGCGCAGCATTTCATGCGTTCATGAAAAACATCTGGAAATCTTCACAAGTTTTCGCATTTATAATTTTAGTACCATACATAAATACACATACATACCCTCACGCCTGTCTGAATGGGGTAGGCAGAGATTATGGAACGCCAGGTGCACCGATCTAAACACACAATTTTCGCTTTCTCTACTTTCATCACACACATAAACATACACACACACGTACGGCTAGGGTCCGTATGAGATAGCAGTGGAGAGAGGGCTGAAGATTATCTTTCGAAATACGGAACGAAATAGACTACGGCTGCATTCGACTAAACTAGAATAAGGTCTCATACCCAGATGAAACATCGAATTTGTACAGACTAATCTCGGAGTAAGTCTTCACAACCTTCACGAGGTCGTCGGACCATCTCGTGGGAGGTCTACCCACGCTGCGTCTTCCGACATTTGGTCGCCATTCGAGAAGCTCGTGGCCCCATCAGTCATGCTGGCTGGTGGATGCTGGCAGCACGTGACCGGTCGTTGTGGCGATCCTTGGGGAGACCTATGTCATGCAGTGAACGTCGTTTGGCTGAACTGATGATGATAATATTGATGATGATGATGAAGTCTTCTCATAGGTTTACAAATATAGATTTAGCTCACGCCTTCATTCTCAGAGGGCACTTGTTGATAATTCTGTAACCACATTTTGCACAGACTAACCTCCTTACTTATAAACGTGGAATAAGTTTGAAACAGTTTATGCCATCCTTTGTCACTTTCTGTCAGATCCAAATGTCTCAACTACAGATAAGGACAAAGCATGGCATAAACTATTCCAAGTTTATGGTTTACCAGTGTATAAGTCTCAGGTTGCACGCCCATCGCTTAGCAGTAAATAGTAGGTTTAGATATACTCGTACATACATATACATACATAAACTCATACCTTCATTCCCAGAGAGGGGTAGGCCGAGCTACAGAATAACCAACACCTCTTAAAAAAAATGTTGATAGATATCTTCAATTATTATTATTATAGAGTTTATATTTTATAGCATCCCCCCCCCCTTTACATTGCCTGTCACTCAGGAAGTATTGACATTTCAGACTGTTCCGTTCCCACCTAAACTAACCACAATTTTTTTTTTAATTTCCAAGAACTCGTCAATTTCGTGTTAAAACCATACAGCCAGGTGCCGATCGATTAAAAAACTTATCAAAAAAGAACCGTTCTATAGGTACGTCGCAAAAAACATCAAAAACAACAACGACATAGTTCAGATAATATATACGATTAAAAAGAACTTAATAATTCACTGGTCAACTTCACGGCATGATTTTAGGAGGTGGCTGGTTGACTCACATATAGTTATTTCATTATAAATGCACAAATGTCTTAATTAAAGATCCGGACCGGCGTAATAACTCAGAAAAAATACACAGCCTCAACTCCACTCGAGTTGTATTTGCGTCTCTATCATTCTCAAGAATTAAATTCCCCATCCCGCTCTGCCCCAGACGTGCTTGTAAATTGTTCTTTTTACAAAACATCCGGGACGTAACGTCACATGTTTTTCTATCATCAAAAGCTTTGAATCTTATATGTTTAAAACTAGAGTTGATTTTGGAATTTGATGGAATTTTTTGTTGCTTTCTGGTTCTGTGGATGATGATCAAGTTATCTCGCTCGGGCAAAACAAAATACAGCCAAGTCCTTTGAGTATACGAGTTTAGTTGCTTTACGGCATTGCTTTTTGTAGTCCCATCCCTTTTCTTAGAGCATTTCATTCGTAACGAAAACTGGTCCGAATCAGAAATCCCCTTATCCTCTCACTCACTCAACTGAAATAGGACTCTAAAATGCTTGACCAACAGTCTTTTTTAACGTGATTTTGTAATCAGATTTGTAGTGTATTTAATTTGTTTTCGTAGAGATGTTACTGTCAGCTCCTATCGAAGCAAGACTTTTTGTTGGAAGTGCATTAAGTAAGACGTACTGCAGTGCACTGCAGTTCTGAGGACCAACATGCATGATTCATTGGATCCTCGAGTGATGCGATTTCACGCATTGCCTTGACAGTTACATTCCCATGTGAACCCATTCAGGGCCAGGAGTCAGATGTTTTCTTACATAATTGACGCTATTAAGTGTCTTTGGACTTTAACTATTGGCATGTTCACTACCGACAGCTAGAAATCGTGTACAAATTTGGCTCACTTGCGTGTCACTGGCAATCAATGGCATAAGCGACAGTGGTTTTAAAGGCACAACACTAGCTTGAAGCGATATTGCCTGTATAATTATCAAAAAAGGCGGCTAGATAATAAATTATTGCTTACAATAATGCTAGAGGCTATATAACAGCTTTAAAAAGGTCTGAAATATCCGGTTCGAAGGACCAATGAACTTTGCCACCACGTTAAGCCTTAAATCAGGTCTTTTAACTTTATGTTTTCCGTTAGGTACTTGTAACTATTTCTGAAACACTTTTTTTTGTCATTTATTGTTAAATTACTGTATTTAAAATTACTATTTTATTACACTGGATACGAGAAACTGGTTTTGAGGTTGCAGCTTAAGTTTAATTAAGTTTTTTTGTTTGTCTGAGTAAGATTATGTTAATAAAGAACTAGCTGTTGCCCTCGACTCTGTCCGAGTAGAAGTCGTTAATAGCTATAGCCTTGGTAACTGATCAAAAAGTACCCTTAGTACCTAGGGTTCAAACTATCTTCATATTCATTAAAGTAACTACAGGTCGATTGACAAGCGCTGGCACCAATGGTTTGAATGAGTGAATGAAAGTATACTATTTAATGTGTAAAATAGTAACAGGTTTTCGGTTTGAAATTCGAACATCGGTTGAAAGGACGGCACTAACACATTACTTTCGTTCAATCCATTCGTGCCAACTCTTGTGAATCGACCTGTACCTACAACCGTTTAGCTTAATATTATAAATGAATTGAATACAAGTTTAGATGTATGGATGTTTGTTACTCAATCGCGCGTCAGCCACTGAACGGATCGGGATCAAACGTAGCACACATATAGGATAGCTCCTGGAATAGGACATAGGATATTTTTTATCCCAAAAAACCATCTCTTTCTTACGGGAAATCAATTTAATCGTTAAAATCTCTGAATTAGCTCACAACGGTGGCGTCACTTTGTATTGACGAGCAACAAAATTGAACAGTACCCATACCATGAATTTCAATTACGCTCTGTCCCTAGCACTCTATAAGAATACTGCGAGGTCTGCGAGGGACAGAACATTCGACTCACTAGCGACTACGGTAATTGTAACTCATGGTAAAGGTACAGGTGAAATCTCAGCTAGCCATGTGTGGGTAGTGCGTTTTGCCGCAGTCCACGCAGACTAAGACGCGGGACAGAAGCTAGTTAATAGGTACAACCAATTTGAACGCTAGGCGTACTTTTTCGAGTCAAACCGGAGAAATACTGGAAAAGGGCCGAATCTTAAGTACCCGAAACCGACGTGCGTGCATGACTAGATGTATGAATGTGGAAGAAGCGAAAGAAGTGGTCTCTGCCTACCCCTCTGGGTAACAGGCGTGATTTAATGTATGTAAGTATGTAATGTAACCAATTTGAATTCTAGGCCATTATGAAACATGTTAAAGTGACGTTGACATTTTGACAACCAAAATGTAAGAGACTTCCTGTGATTTGGTTTACAACGTCACGTTGTCAAAATCCATAGTGTCCTAGGAATCGAATTGGTTGACTGTACAGTCGCGAACCGGGATTGTTGAGCCACTTAACCGTGTTTCTAATTTGGCCGAGTAATGCAAATCGAATAGCTGTCAGCCAGTCGGTGACATCGGTTATTGAATACACGGCTAAATTACGAACAATGGCAAGTGGCTCAACAATCCCGGTTCGTGACTGTACTAGCATGGGTAGATCGTGTACCCATGGACTTCAAGTCCCCAACAATCATATGGACTCCTCAGGGGTCCAAAGACCCCAGTTTAAGTTGCTGCTCTTTTTTTTAAACTAGTTCTGCATGACTAAGGATTTCTCTATGGTTCCCAGAATTATCTCTGGTTGAGTTGTCAGGCTGTCAACGTTGAGTAAACGAACGCGCATGCGCCAGTCAACATACTGAGTGTTTGTTCATCACTTGACAAATAGATAAATTATTTAGTCCGGTTCTGGATTTACTTATTGCATTCTGGTGCGTCTGGTGGCTTATTTATCTCTTTTACAATGGGAGTAGAAAGTTTTTTTTAACCGTCGAATGACGTTATAGTAATTTGGATGGGATTCTTTAGTGCTTGTTAAAAACTGTATAAAAGTCGTGGGTTGAATTTGTAATTCTCGTTTTATTTAGGAGTTCCAAGGTCAAGACACGTCCGAACATGTAATTATTACGCCCTGAAGGGACAACCAGTGTATTTTTGTCGATGAGCTCGCGGGAGTATTAGGTATTTAAAAAAGTAAGTAATCTAAGTTAAACGAGTAATAAGAAAAAAGTACCTGTTTTAATTAAGTCCATGTCTAAATATCGCCTCACTTGTGTCGTTACAGTTTTATAAATAAAAAAATACGTATTTAATACTGACTAATTACATATTTTTCCAACCATAAAATATAATCCTTATAACATACATCCGGCATTTTAACCTCATTAACTGAAAACGTCAACTTTCCTAGTACTCTTATGACCTAAGCACATCATTCCCACCCATTATCTAGATGCAGTTCAATAATAACAAACACGAGATCCGCCTAGGACCTCCCACCACTACCTACATCGTAGCTAATTCAATAAAAAAATCGATATCAATCATGCAAATCCATGAATTATCATTGTTTATGTTAGTGCATCACTCAGCATAGCGCTAAGAAAATGCGATTAAGACATTATCTGGTTAGCACTATCCATGCCCGAGCGAGACAGAACACAAATACATCCCCATACAATTTGTACGGAAATAACTCGGCGCGGGAGCGGGACGGTGCGATTGAAATGTCAGTTTCGACGCGGGCATAATGAGAATCGCGTTGTCTCTTTTCCACTTGACGTTTTACAATCGTTTATTGTCATGTTACTGTCTCGTTTCGACGGGTGGATTGAGATGGAATCGCCGGCGGCGTTCGTCCTCCCGCTATTACTTGGCTGTATCAGTCCGACTTGCGCGCGCGCCGGTGGTCGCTGCTGTTTTTTTAACCGTTTTGTTTTTAAACAAATAACTGTGAGACTGTGACTGTTCTAGTGCCAGTGACTTATTTTTTTAATTGTGTATTGAGTTTAATTAACAAATTAGTGGGCATGTGTTGTGTTATTATGCCAATGGATTGCTACCGCTGCGATATAGTTTGACACGAGATGACCTGAACCGTACCATCATATACGTAAGTTATTGCAATTATTATCTTATCAATAAAATTACTTATAATTAATACTTCCGCAAAACAAAGTTCAACAAAAAAAAAAGACAACTTTACAAATGTCAAAATTACCACATGTACTGCAACTTGGGATAATGCTGATGTTTACTCAGTTTTCTGAATTGTCAAATTTCTGTATCCCCGACCATGTGGCGGACAGACGGACAGACTTTGGTACCTGCTTGTCAAGGGGCTGACTTTTTACATGTAAAAACAAAGGCGAAGGCGGCATTACAGTCACGTCCTAGACATTCTGTGGAATCACGGGAATTTACAACTATGACTGCATTTTTAATAATTTTGTATTCGTAACAGATTGTAGCGACGGAAACACTTAACATTCAATATTTAACGTCTAGAATTTTTAAATGTCTATGACTATTACTAGTTAGAACTGGCTATTTTAAATGCATCTACTAAAACCCCTTTTATTATTACTAAAATGCATCTCTAAAATATTACAATACTCTCTACCTGCTTACCTACCTGCCTCATTCTACACGTGTTACAAAAAAACCTTTCCCGTTTTGATAACAGTATCATTATCTATAAAACATAACTTTAAAATATAATTAAAAGTCTTTACGCTTATAAATAAATAGCCTCGAAAACAGATTCAATTCTTTAAATTATCACTTTCAAACGTTTGTCTTTATTCTACCCTCCAAAACCCCATCTTATTCTGAATCTTTACAAAGTTTTGTAATTCATACCTGCGTTTTCTTTTGTTGCATACACATAAACAATGGCTTAATTGTTTGTCCGTAAATCTCGGAATATAGTAAAATTCATGAGTAAATAAAGTTATTACACTAAATATCAATTAAAATTAAACAAATAGGTTAATTCAAATAACACAGTAACAACTTAGTCTGTATGATACTTAGCTAAGATAAAAAAGATGTTCAAAGTTAAGTACTTAACAAATAACACTAAAATAAAGGACAAAAACGTGTCAAATAAAAATAACTCATAATCCCAATAAACGGCCAAACATAATTAAGTGGTTATTTTGATAGTTAAAATTGGCAAAAAGATTTTTTTCGACAACAATATTCTCATGTGGCAACTACCACAGCATAATGTTGGCAAAAAATTGGATCATGTTCCCGATTTCACTCTATACAGCGGCCTCATTTTATTATCCAAATCCTTTTCCAACCTGCTTAAAATATTAGGTCCTTACCTTTGAAATTGGCGTTTTATATAGAGAATTTTATGAAAACTGTGGTTTTCATACATTTAATTTTGCAGATTATTTAGTAACGTCAAATGCAAACCAAACAAAATTCTGTCAGGAATATTGGACATTTCTAAGCTATATTATACATATCTAACCCGTTTAATGAGCTGATTTATTACAATACAATCGTAAGTATCTACAATTCAAAATTAAAAACTAAACTTATTTTAATTAAAATAAAACTAAGCTACTGAAAAATTAAAGATTAAAATAAAAATCACCACTACAAAATGAATACCCCCTCTAGCAGGTCCGCGCGCGGCATAGTCCCTATAACACTGGCTGCATTACCTCTCTGGATAGCTAGCCCAATCCTTTGGGAGAGGTAAGAATAAAATATAATTAATAATAATATTATTATTTAATACATATCTTAATTACTTAAAAATAGTTAGCTATAGAAATAGAATAGAAATAGAAAATATCTTTATTTGTTTCTGCTTACATACTTTATATCCCATCTATGGCTGAAGTCTCCTTTTAGGTAAAAATATACCTGTCCCTCTTTATAAAACTCTGCGTAATTGATACACTTGAACTCGCAGCACACGAAAAGAGTTGAGTTCACACTTTAATTTTAAACATTAAGTAAGAAATTGAACCATATTATTTGTATCTAAAACCTTTGTAACATAGTGTATTAATTAAATTTAAAAATAAATAAAACACGTAACCCAATATAAGCTGTACTAAAGAATCAAACTAAACGTGAACCGGAACGTCCGAAGGTTTTTGCTGGAGAAAAATTGTTATTGATATTTCAATATTCTGTAGTATTTTATTATTCCCAAAATAAAGAAAACCTATCCTTATGTTTATTCAAACAATTAGGACCTGATCAAAGAAATTCTGCATCAACTATAGCAAGTTCATTTCTAAATCTATCCTTCTACATATTATATTCTCTTTCTTTACACGCATGGTCTAAATACACTTCATAAGACTTTAGAAGTGCGTTTAAACCATTTGGACCTGCTCCAAGTCACCTGGAAATACCACTAGACACCTTTACATTTTAAGTTTAACCGTATTAACTTCAACTACTTTGTCGTACCTTGTAACGTAACTATTGAAATGATAAGAAACCATTAATGGTTTATATTCACCATAGTTTTAAACCTCTAGAACAAAATCTTCAATCTACAACAAAATTTCAACGTTTTCGACGCTTAGAAATTCCCGTACTTCTGAATAACATCATATCTTACTATTATTGCATTAAGTAGCTACAATTAGAAAGCAGTAATACTTGATTAAATTCTATACCGAATGCTATGACCCTACCCTAGCAATTTCTAGAGCAGGAAGGTATATAATTTGCGCGTTTCACGGACAATCTACGTCCATGGTTGTTTTGAATACGGCTTATGG
Source organism: Acleris laterana (assembly GCA_963966035.1). NCBI lineage: Eukaryota > Metazoa > Arthropoda > Insecta > Lepidoptera > Tortricidae > Acleris > Acleris laterana. Next base: position 10,023,900 of record OZ014462.1, on the reverse strand, counting down.
GTAAATTCTTGACCTGAGGAACTTTAAACGTAACTCAATGGAGATATAAATAAGGAGGATAGAGTGAAAGGATGTACTGGTGAAACAACACGAGGAAAAGGCGTTCTGAAACGATTGAAACTGTTATTTTCTTTAAAAAGTTTACAAGATTCTGTGCAGAGGTAACTTTATTTGAAAACTCTCCACTGGTGTAAGTTTCTGACTATGATTTCTGACTGATTATGACATACCAAAGCAGTTCAGTTTAGGTTGGACAAAAGGGACTGAATTGTATGACTGCTATAGCTGTGTACCTTTCTCTCAACTTAAACTGTTCTACCAGGAACACAGAGGTTTTCAGATAGGGCTTGCACCTTCACATTTAATCCTTCAATTTTTACCTCTTTATCTGAAAGCACTAAGCAAACCCTATCTGCCATTTTATCAAAGGATGTTTTTCACCAAAATAGCGATAAATTTTAGTTTTTAATTATAATATTTACCTGTCGGTTTTTAAATTCATATTATTAAGAAAACGGCAGAGCGTAACAAGGTTCCTAAAGTTTTATATCAATGCGCCATATTAAACATTCATAGTATTTATTTACTTGGACTAGAAATTGTTACGTTGACAAAAGATGGCAGATTTTGGCGGTGTAAATCTGGTGATTCTTAGTAACACAGAGTAATCATTCCAATTTCTATTTAATTTATAATATTGCGTGAACCTTACCTAGCTACCTTACCTAGCTATATTGCAAAACTATTAAAGACTAGTTGTTGCCCGCGACTCCGTCTGCGCAGAAAAAACAAACGTAGTCTATGTTCATCAGCGACAATGTAGGATACTAAAGGTGAGTTTTTTTTTCAAATCGGTCCTGTATTTTTGGAGCACTATTATAAAGAGGAATCAAATCTTTCCTCATTTTAATATTAGTAGGTATAAATGTTCCAATTATTTCATATTCGAAAGCGATTTAAAAAATGAACCACTAGGTAGTACATAGCCTATCCTTATTCTTATAGCCTTCCTTTTTCTTCCTGCTACATACTAACTTCCTTAAACTACAATTTACAATAAATGTGTTCAGATATGCGGCATAACACTAATAATTTCATAACCTTTCTTAATGGGCATAATTCAGCTCGCATTTCACGACCGCAGCCGAGTGTTCACGAAGCCGCCCGAACCGCCCCGAAGTCCCGATCGAGCGATCGGCTTGATCACGAACAGATAGAGTAATGATTTGTTTGTATCGCACAATCGATACCATAGGGTTAAGAAAGGAGGAAAAGGGTTCATATTTAAAATTAAAAACATTGAACTAAGTAAAAAAATTTTTTTTGACAACTGGGTAACATTGTCGCGGAAAGTTTCTTCAGTTGACTAAACTTGCATATAGCTCTTTCTACTCTTTCTAAAAATTATTTATTTTTATAACCGTTCCAAAATATAAAACAGAATGGACACTCTTTACGAAAGTAAATAATCAGGAAGTAACTTGTTAAAAGCTAAAGTAACTTGGATTCAAGATATTATTATAATATCATTGAAGAACCAATAACTATTACCCTGATATTATAGCGACCTCTACCTTAAAAACTGGATAATTCTCAAACAACCAATTGGATTTTCAACAAACCTAGATAAGAACCATCCGGATTGAACCAGTTATCTAATAAAAAATCGCATCCGAATTTGTCCATCCGTGTGGGAGCTACAATAAATAATAATACAGACAGGTACCTATACAGATACACTTACACAGTTTACATCGGTGTTAAAAGACTAGTAGACAGATAAAAACCCCAATATAATGATGACACCTTTCAGAGCTGGGTAGTGATTCTCCGAACAATGACGGTCGGACGGACGGACAAGTGAATGTACAAGCGGCGAGTTTAAGTAGTCCCGTCAGTGCGAACAAAGCATATTTTAGCGCGTGCATTTTCAATTTAGCAGCATGGTTTCTGCCGATGGATCGAACGTATAAGATTGCTTAATTGAAAATGCACGCGCTAAAATGTGTTTTGTTCGCTCTGACGGGACTACCTAAACTCGCCGCTGCGATTTCGCTCGTTCGTCCGCCCGTCCGTTGTTTTTGAGAGAATAACACCCCTGATATCTCTTGAACAGCCCGACCAATTTTCATAAAACCTAGCCTAAATCCACCGCTAAATAACTTGCTTTCTAACAAAACAAATAGCATCCAAATCGGTTCATCCATTTAGGAGCTGCGACACATACAGATACACACGTCCACAACACGTTTGATTTTGCGTCAGGGGTTAAAAATACACCATCAGTGTTATTACCTGTCTGTCAAGCAACTCATCTTAAAAAAAAACACTCAAGAATATTTGCAACATTCTCTTGTCTATGGTCAAACATTTTGCTCGTGGAATTGCTCCATAAACGCCGGCCATGTCTAAGCGTTCGGCGTCCGCACGGTCGACTCAATGCGCCGACGCAATCTCTCTATTAATCCTCGATACTGATTAAGTGATTACCGAAACTATACGTTTAGCCGCCCGCCATCCCGCTGAGGTAACGTTATAATGGTAAACCTAAATTGCTGTTAGGTAACGTTTTTTCTGAAAAACTATCATGAGAAATCTTTCTTTCGTCTTCGCCTTTGAATCCAACCCTTTCACAGAAACAGGAGAACTTAAGGATAATCTATATTTTTCTCAGATAGGTATTTAACATCATAAAAAAAACTATGCTCTTTTCTCTGGTCGACATCAAATTATTAGGAAGCAAAGCTTATGATAGTAACAACAATATTTTTTGTATTTAACTAACATCTTACTTAAGTTCCTGAAAGACCGAATCGCTAGGATTGAAACGAAAATTTTCCCAAAGATGACAACTTGACACTTGACAGATCAATTTTTCGCCCACGTTAAATCGTTAGAATCGTTTTCGAGAACGTGATTACAAATAGTATACAGTAAACAATGTTATAACCTCAAAATGCTTCATTTGTGGCTAAAAAGGCCGTTTTCTGCTAAGTAATGCAACTAGAGACCACATTTTGCACACCATTTGCTTGATTTTACATCATGGATGGTTTTTTTATGACAAAATTGTTATTTAAGGCGAAAAGGGAGCATTTTGTGGTTATAAAAGTGTTACTAAACAAGACAAGTCTATTGGCATGAACTGTATCTAATATATTATAGGCTTGTATGGAATCATTACGCTTAAAAGCAATGATAAACTTGCAAAAAGCAACTAATGTTAGAGTATGCGAGGAATTGGATTGTCTGTAGAGTTACCACTGAATAAAATTCCGGTTCAAAGGACCATTTTACAGGCAACAAAGATGCCACCGCTTTACTGTAATGCCAGCATCAGTAACTTAGACGCGAAGTATCTTCAAGTTAGTTGATCCTGGGGTCAGGATGCCTATGAATTCGTTAGCATTTTACGAGGGACTTAATTAAGTGAAGGGACCTGTTCATTTATTTTTACATTTATTACGAATCTTGGTTGGTCTCTATTCTGGTATAGACGTACCAATATTGAAGTGTTGAAAATTGAGGATGGAATATTATACATACATACACATACATAAACTCACGCCTTTATTCCCAGAGTGGGGTAGGCAGAGCTACAGAATAACCAACAACTCTAAAAACTTGTTAATAATTCTGTAACCACATTTTGCACTTTTAGGCTAAGATGTTTACCAGTGTATTAGTGACAGGTTGCAAGCCCATCGCCTAACAGTACTATACGCCTTTATTCCCTTAGCCGTCTCTTACGACATCCACGGGAAGATATAGAGTGGCACTATTCTAACCCGGCAACCACACGGGTTTGGAATATTATAATGCAAATTATTAGAGATAACTATCGATAGGCTTCAAAATATGTAGGTATGCGATTCTCTTGCTTTGTTGTTACTTTAGTTTAGGTAATTTGCCTATTTCAGTCGAGTAAAAATCTATATTTATAACAATCCTAGCCAAGGAAGTTTACAAAGATAATAGAAAATGACCATTCACCCCGAGAAATAGAACGTTACTGTCTTTAAATAGATATACTGACAGCATCCGGCTCGAAGGACCAAAAGGCATCAATCAATAAAGTAGAGAACTGGTAGCGTTTAAATTAATTGCTTGATTGGAACGATTTCTAATCTTACCAATTCGTTTTTATGGCGAATTCTATAACCATGTACCAACAACTGTAAATGAATCTCTTGAGGTATGCGGTATTCGAGCGTAGTGGTAAAGAATAAATTAAAGGTACCGTCTTTTATTATATTTCATGTTTTTTAGATTTTAATAATGATATAATATACTAACAATTGTCCTATCAAGGGTAAAATTTGCCGTAAGGTAAGTTCTTACTACAATGCCAAATTTCAGGGCTCTTTTTCATCTTTATAAGGTTTCGATGAGTCAGCCAGTATTATACGCCGTTTTTGTAAATCAAACATTCTTCTTCTTTACCTTCACTGAGGAAAAAGTTAAGAGGGTGGGAAATAGACTTTGAATGGGTTCGTGTCACTTCGAGTAAATATACACACATGTTACTCGGCTTTTCCTTTGAAGACCGGACACTACCATGAGTCTAGATTCTGAACAAAACGTATGCTTGTGGTTAAATGTCAGGTGCGATTGGTATGTTTTTAAACATGGTTACGCACACGTAGGTAAACGCGAGGCAGAAACGATTCAGCTATATGTTCGGGTTATCTCAGGAACTGGTCGGTCAGGGTCAAACGCGGTCACGGCCTTAGATGAAGACATTCGGGCGCACAAAGGTGGTGTGGAGATGCTTCGGGTGAAAGATTTAGAATTTCTAGCAGTCGCGGGAGTGGTTGATAACGTTTCTGTAGTGGATATTGATGATAGTGGATATTGTAAGGTTGTATTGGAAATGGAAGATGAACATCTTATAATGCAAGTTAAGGACCTACTTATAGATTTTCTGAGAGGCTATAGTCTGTGTCAATTTAAATTGCCAAAGATGTAAACAAATCAGTACTCTTTGACACATAACCTCTAATACTCACCAATCGTGTTTTCATTTAAAATATCGTATATTTAGTAGTTTTTTGATATTAAACTTAATGTAGAAGTAAAGATGAAGTGTATTAATCATTGGCTAAGACCGCACTTGATCTCTAAAAGCACGGAATTATTGAGTAATAATGATCAATTTTAACTGACACAGACTATACGAGTATAATAAAGCCATGTCTGTGCCAATAGGCCAATAAACCTGAAACAGTTAAAGCAAAACATCTGACCTTATAAACCAAATCATACGAAGTCTCTTCCGTCACTTTAACATGGTTTATGGCCTAGAAATCAAATTGATTGACTGTACCTAAGATACCATCAGAAATATGCGACAAATTAATCAAAAATGTAATTAGTCTTCCACTTGTTACGTGACAAGACGTAGATAAGCATTGTGATGTTTTCCGAACGTAATGACAAGTAACTTTTTTCCTTTAATTCAATTCAAGTTTGCTATCAAATTGGCCAGCAAAATTAGTTGCGTGACGTTATTTTTTTTGTCAGAATTAAACTATTGTTCTCTTATTTGTATGTTCTTGAGACGTTAAACATTTTATTTTGAACTTTCTCAATCAGAGTTAAGCTTCCTGATTACACGGTTCTTAATAACGATGTTTTTAAATTTAGTAATTGCTTAACGAGCTCGTCTTCAACAATTGAACATCACCGCAGGTCAAGCGTTCACAACAAATCTATTCTCTTCCACTCCACTCCTTCGCAATTAACGAACAAAATTTATTTCTCCCACACCACCATCAATTATAACCTCCAATACTATTCATTATCTTGTATTATTTATATTATTCCAGTGTGCATACAAAAGGATGTACTTTCGTAGACAATTATCATGCTAGTGAGAATCGTTGTGTATAATTGTATTAAATACGTTGTCTAGCTGTACCCGAGTTATCATTTCTATACTTTGAATGCTTTTACGAGCTTCGCTTTTTGTCTTTCCATTTCATTTTTGCTTTTGTATTTTTGTTAAATTACCTTTGAATTCATATCTATCTTTGATTCTATTAAAATTTTCAGAATACAGTGTTAATTTTGCTGCAATATCTACACAGTCATCATTGAATAATGATTAAGATTTGTAAATATATTAAGTGCATCTAAAACTATTCTTAAAACTCGTGATTTAAAACCAGCTCTGAAAATAAATGTCAGCCCGCAGATGTATTATTATTACATGGTCGTATGACAGCAGTACAGCAATGTTTCATTTGAATAATATAAATAAATGGACGGGCATGTCGGCGACATCATTACTAATGATCTATCCCCTGGAGCTAGCCTTCGTTTGAATCAGTTTTTTAAGTTGCGGCTTCTTACTTTGTTTTTCTTTTATGATTTCAGAGATTATTTAGCTAAGTATCGGTGTTTCAATGGAAATAATATTACTTATATTGGGAAATATAGGAGTGACTTGTTCTTTTTTACTTTGTTTATGTTGCTTCACCATCTGCAAGTATAATTATGATAGAAACATCTTCAGATTTGTAAACTTTTCATATCGTTTCCTACTTAACATAGATAAAAAATGGCACAAAGACCAAATGATCTTCAAAAATTAAGCCATTTTAATCAAGTTCCTTTCCTTAATCGTGGCAAGAACCGTGACATGACCAGAAAATACAAGTGAAAATATTTGTACAGTCAGCACCAATAAACACACAGGAGCGCGTCGAATCTGGACCTTCTCTAAATAAAAATGTCCGAGTGAGAAAAAAAAGCGGTCATTTATGACCTGCCACTTCCGTTGAGGGTTCCTTGGCTAGTAATTTGTTTGGTTAGTTAAATGTGGCAGCGGAATGTTGGGTGCAATACAATTTTCTGGAATTGGTATTTCTGGAAGATTCGTTTTCAATTGTAGCAGTTGTATGATACGTGAGTTTACGTTTTTATGTTTGCTTGAAATATTCTAAATTGTCAAAATTTACTGCATGATAGTTTTTTTTTTTAATTTGTTTTGTTTTTATCTGTTGTGTTTTTGACCACTACCTACATCAATATCAATTGGACCTCTGTAATGAGTCCTTTCTCAGTTTCAACGTTACTGAACTGAAATTATCTCTACATATCATTACAAATCTCTGTTTCTAGTAAGACATAATCAAACTTTTCATTTATTTCATCATTATCACTATAACGAACCCCAAAATCTTCAACAACCGAAAGAGCCATCAGTAGTAGAACTAATTGGTCTTCGGTTAACCGAAAAAGTTATTTGTTATACGCAACACTATTTTGATTGATCCCCCGAAGGACCAACGCAAAAAACGACGGCGTGATTCGTTTTCGAGAAACTGTTGATCGAAAATCGATAGTGGGTAGAATCAACAAATTTATTCGAAATCGAGGATGGAATCAGTTTTGGAATATTTATTATCATTTTAAGCGTGCATGAATTTTTTTCTAACTGATAAAGCGAATGAAGTTTTACTAATTTTAAAGAGCTGAAGATTTGACTGCATAATAATTTTCACAATAAGAATTTGTTTATTAATTATTATATTTCATAACTCAACTAATACTGCTGATGCAAATCATGCAAAAGATACTAAATAACATGTCTTGGCAATTTTTGATAAATTTGAAGAATTAAACAAAGTATGAATTGATATAGATTTCAAACCAGAACTTAAAATTCATGACGTTCCTACCAAAGTGCTAATAGGTCTCAGGAACTTAACACCGGCACTTCGCTTCCGATTAAACTGCATTAATATGCTAACAACGTGATCGAACCAACGATCCTCGGAAACTGAATCTAATCCAAGCTTCAAATTGATCCAGTGATAGAAAAAAATGCGATCTACATTCAAAAGTTTAAAGTAATCCGTTGATCGGACTTTATGGTTGGAGGTTCGGAATCATGATGTGAATTTAAGGTGAAATTTATTTAAATATACGATTTTTAGTGCTTAAAAAATGGTACAGATGCATCAAGTGAATGTTAAAGCGGTCTGGTGATTTTAATTCCATCGTGTTATATGCATGACTAAGACGAGGTATCTTTAAATCCGAAATTGACGTTTCAGAGATCATAACTCGACTCATTTAGCATAGTGAGCTAGTCGTACAAAATTCTCTAGGTATTGTGAGATATGAAATACAAAATAAGAGTGAAAAAATCAACGTGGATCAAAGATGAATGCTGCAGCAACTTCAAATACAACATGAAGTCATCATTTACCGTAAATATTCGATGAACCGATAGGGACACGGTTCGATGCTTAGACAAAACACCTGTATCCCCGCCTACCTACCCACTTATAAATATGTAACCTATTGTCCTCAAAAGCCCCTCCGAAACTTGCTAACAAGGGTTTAAAAAAAAAATCAAAAGCGCACAAGATCTCTGGAGGAACAATAGGAGAACAGGGTCAGGTAGAATTCTTGTCGTCTGGTATTAGGATGTAATACTGAAGGTTTTTGGTACTTTTGGAATGAATGCATTTTTTAGGTTGTCTGGTAAGCCTCAAAATCGACTGAATTTAGGAGATTTTATTCCCTATTCTTCGCAAATTGCGTAATAAAACGGACATTGTTGTTGATAATAATAGGATTCGAATTTAGAACGGTTAAAAGGTTTCCACCTGCCACAATCAAAGGCGTTCCACGTAAAGTACGAAACGAACTAACGAGTTGCGAGAATCAACATAATAAAGTCATTATTAACGTATAAAGATTATAAATAAAAGCGGAGAGCTATTAATAATTTTACATCTTGTTCGAATTTCGAATCTGATACCGAAAAATAAAATTTTGAATGTCGAACACTTCGGGCCCACGCTGGTCGGTTATATTAATGACAGTTCTTTCACCGTTCGGAATCGGGTCTCAGGTAGACCGTTTGACGTATCTATTTAGACATCAAAATACGTTTTTTTGCCCTTCTACACTGTGAAACTAGCTTCGGAAACACAAAACATTTCTTTTGTCCGGCCCTTTAATGATTTTCGACACATTTTGGCGATTTTCGACGGGTGTATTCTCCGAAATGACCCATTTAATAGTGTCGAAAAAAGCGCAAGGTGTGCATGTGTCAAATTGGGTGTAATTTACGCCGTTGACGCAAAACGTGACAAATCCTTGTAAGTGATACTTTTAAACGTAAGCTTATTTTGGAGTTAGAAGGGTCATCCCACCGTTTCGGGTGTTACACGAACTTATATCAAAAGGTTGATTTCAATATTGTAATAATTAACTGGGAAAATTACAATATATTTTTTTCCTGGTCACGCAAAATTAAAATTATAACAGCAATAACGAGAGCTGGAATGACCCATTAGTAAGTTGATAAAGGAAGTAAACTAGAATTAAATCAAAAAAAATCAACGGTTCTTCAAAGCAAGCCTTTACCTTATATACAGGCTGTCCAAAAATTACAGTTACATAACTAATCTTATAATAACATTGTTTGCCTCAAGATGCTGCTGTAAAGCCAACACGGCCATCCTGACTGTCTCCGTGCCTCTGTTGATAAGACTACTTTAGGTGTCTTGACTTTAATACGAGTGTTATATGGTTTCCGGTTGAGGCTGAGATTTTAATCTGTTAGCTGACATTAGTGTTGGAACAGTTAAGATAATTAAGAAGAGGGTCAGTGGGATCGCTACTAAATGTAACTTTAGGTAGTAAAACGCTTAAGAGATGCGGTCAAAGGTATGCAGTACAGTAATTATTGCACCGTAAAACGGGGTAAGTAGGAATTAAGGGGTGAGTAACATAACCTTAAATGACGCATATATTACTAATTATTAGACTGAAATTATTTATAATAGATGTAACTTTATTCTTAATTTTATACTTGTTCTTATATGTAACAAATTAGGACTTATTTTAGGTTATATCCCTACTCACCCCATTTTACGGTACTCCTAATGTATGATAATATTCTTTAATCAATTACTACTTCTTGCTATTCCTACTTTGTAATACATTGTAACTTATTACATACCCATTTCGAATACATTGTATTTTCATTAAATACCTTTCAGATTACTTGATAATAGAAACGATAACGAACGCTTGGGATCATAACGCTAAAGTGCTATTTTGTGTTGTGTAGCAACATAACTATTTTTACATTGTATTGTGGCACCAAGAATGTAAATTGTAACAAGAGTAAAATAAAAATACTTTTTCTAATTTACCTTAACAGGAGGCAATGCAGCGTGAAAAAGTAACAAACTACACACACAACACAAACCAACTATATTACGATATAGGGTGTTACAATTTCACTTTTTCTTTGTCTGTCATGAATATCACTACATAGTATAAAACAAAGTCGCTTTCCGCTGTCTGTCCCTATGTATGCTTAGATCTTTAAAACTACGCAACGGATTTTGATGCGGTTTTTTTTAATAGATAGAGTGATTCAAGAGGAAGGTTTATAATATTATAATATTTTTTTATTTTATGTACTGGTGTTACAGAAAACTCATATAAACCGAAGCGAAGCGAGGGCGGGTCGCTAGTTTAATAATAAAAATATCAATCAAAAACAACAAGTAATGACTTCTGAATCAACAACCAACTAGAAAAACCTGAAAAATTTACCTAATCCTTCTTTTTTTACTTAATAACCTCTTCAAGTTTAATACAAGCGACGAAGCATCTAACCTCTCACCCCCCCCCCCCCCCCTCCCTCTAAAAACAAGCTCACAGGTGATAATGCGAGTTTGCGCAGCCACTTAGCGCAGCCGCGCGAGCTACCTGCGCCCGCGCAGCTTATGCCCGCGTTAGCTTAGGCTAGTTTGGGGCGCGAGTTCCAGTAGCGTTTTGTTTATGTTCTTAATGTATATTGCTTTAGAAAGAAATAGTAAAAGTTTAAAAGCACAAATTACTAAGTGACACCCCAGAATTGATACATACATACATAAACTCACGCCTTTATTCCCAGAGTGGGGTAGGCAGAGCTACAGAATTTCCAACAACTATATAAACTTTTTGATATCTGTAACCACATTTTGCACACTTAGGCTAAGATGTTTACCAGTGTATTAGTGACAGGTTGCAAGCCCATCGCCTAACAGTACTACACGCCTTTATTACCTTAGTCGGCTTTTACGACATCCGCGGAAAGATACGGAGTGGCACTATTCTAATCCGGCTACCACACGGGAGACATCCATGACTCAGGAACAAAAGCAGGAGCAGTCGAATGCGTTAGCAGAACCTGCAGCCCTCACCAACAACGGTGTGGATTCGAGGGCGAATGATTGGGTTTTAAGTGGGTATTCCGGCCATTCTGGTTGGTGAGTAGGTCCACCAACCCCACGTAACCACCTTGGGCCACCCCGAGTCCAGACCCCTGCCACTCGTCATTCAAGACTAAAGCGAGAGGAAGGGATGGAGCTAACGTAACTTCGAACTTCGATTTTCAAAGTAGAGGCTCTGGACATTTTCCTAGCGTTAAAAAATAGTACATTACTTAACAAGGGCTGTAAAAGAAAGAAAGCCCGAAATCGCAGGTATTTGAGACCCGAGCCGTAGGCGAGGGTTGTAAATATGCGATAGAGGGCTTTCTTTTTTACTGCCCGTGATGAGTACACAATTTTACGTCTTCACCTGGCCACAATGCGAGTTTTACCGTGCGCGCAGCGTGCGATAAAACTCACATTATGGCCAGGTGTTACGTAAATATAATTACGTGTCAGAGAAAATAGTTACATTTGTTAAAAGTAGAGGGCGCTGTTTTCAATAAAACGGTTATCTAGTTTTTTATGTTGTAATTTAGCAGCAAGGCTTAACAACTTTCTAATATATATTGATATTAATTAAAACTGATCGCCAGAAGTCAAACACGATGGAACAGTTCGCAGCACAAGTTACTAAATCAACTATGTTCAAAATATCTACTACACGTTCTTATTGTAATATGAATAAAACTGTTTTTAGATATTTTTGTTATTGTAACAACTTGTGCAGCTGGATTCTATCAGAAAGATTTTTATGTATTTATAAGTTATTAAGAACAATGTTAATTGTTCAAAATCAAAAGTCGAAGATGTTGATTTGTTTTAAATTTTAGTTGAGAAATACCCAGGTATATACTTCGATTAGGATCACGTAAATACAATACTTGCCTATTCTTACATACATACATACATACATTAAATCACGCCTGTTTTCCAGAGGGGTAGGCAGAGACCACTTCTTTCCACTTGCTACGATCTTGAAAAATTTCTTTCGCTTCTTCCACATTCAACATCGAGTCATACACGCACGTCGGTTTCGGGTACTTAGGATTCGGCCCTTTTCCAGTATTTCTCCGATTTGACTCGAAAAAGTACGGCTAGGGCGGCCCCTTCCGACCCGTCCACTCACTTTCGATCTGTATATCTCTTTCGTCTTTCTTTCTACATATTCTTAAGTATGCAAAATGTGGTTACAGAATTATCAACAAGTTTTTATAGTTGTTGGAAAATCTGTAGCTCTGCCTACCCCACTCTGGGAATAAAGGCGTGAGTGTATGTATGTATGTGTGTAGGTACCTATTCTAAAAAAAATAAAGACCCTTCTATCAGATCATCATCCCGATACAAAGATAAAAACAAATCTAATATACAATCAAATCTTTGACCTCTATCATTGAACTGAGTCCAATCCCGAATACCCCCTTTTCAGTGTTACAGTCCCCCCAAAGCGCTAATAGGCGGATAATTCTGGCTCAAACCAGTTTGGGGAATGCGAGTGGGCGACTTCGATCCCAGTGGACAAGTTCGAACTTAGATCTATGTATAGTCTAAAAATAAACGTATTAATTGATCACTCTATTAATATTGCTTAAGAATAGTTTGGTTATTGGTTACTAAACAATTTTTCAAAATTATTGTTCTCCCAATTACTACACCGTTTCTCTCAACGTCTTATCTGGATCGAATATTGAGATAGAAAAAACACTCATGTTCCAAGCTTTATAAAGATAAAAAAGATAAAAGACATTTATTGAGTATGTTGGCCGTACGGGCACTTTTACACGTCAAGAATCTACCAGCGCTTCTCAAGAGGAGACACTGCTGAGAAGAAACGCCGTAAGAAACATTTTTTAAACATATTACAATGGTACTACTTAATCTAGCATTATACAGGGTGTTTGGCAGTCGGGTGTAGGGGTTTTAAGGGATGATAGTATGGGTCATTCTGAACATTTTTGACCACATTTACTATTATGCTAAGTTTCACGGTTTCCGAGATATTGATCATTTTAATAGGATTTTTTGTCATTTTTCCTTATGTCCGTGATACGAAAAACCCCTTAATTCAAGTATTAATTTTTAAAAAAAACACTGTTTTCTTGCATGACTTGAATCACTATGAAATAAGGAAGTTTTAAAGCTACATGCCATTTTTTTTTCCTTACAACTTTTTGAGTAACCGCACAAAATTGGTTTTTCCATACTTGGTGAAAAACAAACGCGGGGTTCTCTTAGTATGGAGAAAGTAACTCTTGCGCGTTTACTCAAAAAGTTGTAAAGAAAAAAAATTGGTATGTAGCTTTGAAACTTCCTTATTTCATAGTGATTCCAGTCAAGCAAGAAAACACTGTTTTTTTTTTAAAATTAATACTTGAATTAAGGGGTTTTTCGTATCACGGACATAAGGAAAAATGACAAAAAATCCTATTAAAATGATCAATATCTCGGAAACCGTGAAACTTAGCATAATAGTAAATGTAGTCAAAAATGTTCAGAATGACCCTTTCTAGCTATCATCCCTTAAAACCCCTACACCCGACTGCCAAACACCCTGTATAAAGCAATAAATATTAAATTCAATATAATATCAAATAACATGCGTAGATCAGCAGGAAAACATGCCAAAGATCTTACGTGAGAGATAAAGAAAGAAAAAGGAGAAAAACTAAAACGTACTTATACTCATATTTTGTTTATATAACTTATAACACGGTGCAAGATGACCACATAAAAGTTTCGATATGTTTTCCTACATCAACGGTGTCCCCTAGACAAGATAAAGCTATAAAGACTACTTTCCAATCAAAATATTCGATCAGATAACAGGTTGAGAAAGTAAAGGGAGGAAAAGCCTTCCTTACTGTTTCCCATAGGTTTTGCAAACATGGGTATTTAGCGGAAAGAGCGCCTGATTTTTTTTGAGTTCAATAAGGAGTATTTGTATTGTATTGTTTTTATGGCATGGGGACACACGAGCATACATACCACCTGCCCCCTATGTCACCATTCCGACAATGACAGGTGACAGGTGACATTTCAGTGTACATGGCGCAGTTTATATGATACCCAGTGATGTATCAGCGTGTTAACTTTGCAATGTATACCGAATTGTCACATGTCACGTGTCATTGTCGAGATGGTGAAATAGGGGGCTGATGGTTAGTGGGATCTGAGACCCATACACATTTGCATTCACAAGACTGCAATTGCAATGCGTTGCCAACATTGAGGACTATTTAAGATGGAATGCATTTACGCTTGTAGGTAGTTTCACCGGATTTACGTCGGAACACAACAAAGAAAATAACGCTGCTTGGTTTGGTTAAAGGAGGTGGTTGAGGTGGTAGCGATTCGGAAAAAGTACTACAGATGCAGGCAGCATTTCCTCATTGTATAGGGTAAAGTCACCAATTGTCAGCCAGAGACCTGGCCTCTGCCTAAAGTTTGTATGAGTGGGAAGAGTACGAAATATGTATTTCCCACTCTTCACACTCATATAAGGTCGACTACTGGTCTCTGACTGACCACTGACGGTGACTTTACCCTATACAACGAGGAAATGCTGCCAGCATCTGTGGTACTTTGTCCGAATAATATATATGTCAAATAATAATAATTCGTTAAACTTTAATTGGTGCTAAGAATTTTCTGAAAAGGATTTTTAATGCGACTATCCTTGAATAATGACTATGTTTTAACTTAATCAAAGTAACACAACACCTAAAAACTTAACAACCAAAAATTTCATAACCAAACAAGCCTGTCATTTGCGACATTAAAGGGGAGATTAGGGTAAAAAGGATGCATTAAATACCTTTAATCCTTGTTTGAACAAGTGCCTGTCCTCAGGTCGAGTGTCCATTGTCCCCTTTGTCCTCTTTTGACAGCAAACAGTTCTCAATAAGTGTGGATTTGTGAAAATTATAAGTTTTGTAATATTTTTGTATGAATTGGGATTCTGAGAAATTTGCGGCTTTCTATGAAGATTTAGTAGGAGTTTAGCTTTGTCAAGTGTATTTTTTTTGAGAAAGTTCCTATCATTGCCGAATATTACGTTGAGTTTACAGTCAACCAAATAAGGGCTTTATATTTTTATATGATGTGGCCCGCCCTTATTGTTTTATGATGTGGTAATAAAATTCAGCCTTAAGGCAGATCATTTACTTGGTCGACTGTACCAATAAATGTTCATACATAACACTGGCGTAAAATTTTCATAAAAAAAATAATAGTTAAAATTGTACTTTTTATTCATATCAATATGACTTTCACACAATTTAAAGGCGTTAAACTCCACCACTTTTATAAGAATTAAGAAATAAAAATTCTCCACCAGTTACCATAACACCCTGTACCTAATTATTGGTGGAGCTGCTAGGATCATACTGTTAAGTTACTCAACAAAAACTAATTATGTACTTACTCAGTAAGGTAAAGCCCTTATAAGCGTCATCAAACAGTTCAATTAGTACTCTCCCGTAGTTAAGTTTAACTAACCAGTTAACCATAAGTAACTAGATATTTGTGCAAGTGATTCGAAACGCTTATATTTCTTCCCAACTCGTTGTTACATTTAATCTGTGTGGTTAAAATTAGTAAAACCTATGACACTCACAAATGACATGGCTTTCTATTGGTAAAATAATTTTCAAAATCGGATCAAACTTTACCCCTTTATACTATTAGTATAAATAACACAAGTTTTTAAGATCTATTGCTGCCTTAATAAAACTCTGACCTAGGATTAGACTCATGTAACATACATTCAGTACCATGATTCCCTTCTTCCTTACATAACTGACTCTATTCAGAGTCCCAAGCCCTGAACGGGTTCAAACCGGTTCAAACCAGCCTTACCCACAATATCTCACTGAGCCACTAAAAGTGTTTCCCTGAATCGTGGCAGATCCAATATTGACGGGCACAGTAGCTTATTGGTATTATGGATACCAAGTTAATATTGGTTTTACGAGTTTACACGTTTCCTAGGGAAAGGGGATAGGGTAATTATGGTGGGGTTAAATATGGAAGTTGGTACTTAGTATGTAGTTTTTTTTACACTCAGCGGACTGAATGACTTCGATCTTAGGTCCACAAAAAACAAAGGACTATACTATACGTATGATAAGAGTGTGTGGCTCTGGGATCGAACCCTTGACCCTTTGTATTCGTAGACCCAAGAGCGTCGGTGGCCTAGTGGCGTAGGTTCGACTCGTGATCGTAAGGTACCGAGTTCGAACCCCCGCGGTCACCATGTGCCAATGAGTTTTTCTAACTTAAGTGCATTACCGGATGCTCTTCCGGCGGCGAAGGAGAAACATCGTGAGGAAACCTGCATATCGAACAACTGAGTGTGTAAGAGGGTAATTGCACAAAAGATCCTAAAGGGTCGGAGTGTATCCGAAAGGACCCATCTGTAAGATACGATAAGATACGATTCGTAGACCCATCACGATTTCATCCTTTAACCTACCGGAAAAAACAATGTTCGCATTGTTATGTTCCGGTGTGAGGAAAAGAAATCGTTCGGTTATTTTTGATGGCATGTAGAAAGTTTTTTTTTTATGGCATAGAGTAGACAAACGAGCACACAGGCCACCTGATGGTACTCGTAAGTGAAAACTGTGACCCATAGACATTCGCATTCACAAGACTGCAATGCAATGCTAAGACTGCAAATGCGTTGCCAACCCTGAGGACTAAGATGGAATGCCTCTATGCTAGTCATTTCACCGGCTGTCTCATCCCCAAACCGGCACACAACAATGCGAACACTGCTGTTTGGCGGAAAGTAAACAAATACGCTGGCCTTCTAATGTTAAGACGGTCGTAAGGCCCATAAAAAAAATGCAATCTCAAGACTGAAATCTTAAGACTGCAAACGCGGTAGTTAAGTAGTTAGCAAGCCTCAGCAATGTACTACGTGTTAAAGAATTTAATTACGAAAACTCATTGTTAACTTAATTGTATTTACATTACAAAAATGTTACTTACACAAACACTACCGTTCAAATATTATCTGAAGTAACTGACAATCATCCTCGCTCACCTATGTAAACAAGTCAAATTATAGCAAACACCCTGTATCATGTGACATTTGTATCCGAGCCTTTTGTAATGTACACAGTACAATGATCAGCAAACAGCGTTGCGGGAACGTGAAATTCATTTCACGCGCGCAATGGAATGTAAACTTGTTAGGTTGTCTTTATCTTGGAGGCTTCAGGTGCATCGTTTTTACGGGCGAGCTTTCAGGGTTGTCACACGAAACTACCCACGTTATTTTTATTGATAAATTTTTAATGAAAATATCAGATGGGATGTGTTTGTGGAAGAAGATTTTTGTAATAGACTTAAGCCGAATATGTGTCTTATTCTACTCCCTTAAACTGTAGCCTTCACTAATGCTCAGCGATCTCTCTACATCATGGCTTTTAATGTTAATCTATTAGGTATTTGTTTTTGTCCATTTACTTATTTTATCCCCCCTCTGTTGTTAAGAAGAATATTCTTAAGTACCTAGTCTTTTAACAGGGCTCAAAGTATCTCAATACAATTTAGACGTGAAAGCGAAAAAGTAACTGAAAAACTTACTTCCATGTTTGTCTTCTACGTCACAGGTATTGCTACTTAATGTGGAAACAAACAAAATGACGTCATTCTGACGACTAGTCCAAAGCGGGCGTAGCAAACAGAGGGCCCAGACAAGATGCATTACGCTAACTATCGCTTCTATTCGTTTAGTTTTTAAACCAATCGCGTCACTGGCACTTCACGTGACTTTTCGTATCACGTCATCTACCAGTGACGCGATTGGTTTAAAAACTAAACGAAGAGAAACGCTCGCTAGCGTAGTGCTTGTCTGGGCCCTCTGATAATACAAATTTTTCCTCAGTAAAAAAAGTATTTTAATTGAAACAAACCTCTTTAAGCATATTTTCCAAAACACCTTTTAAAAATTTGAAAATTTGAAATTGTTCCCTGATCTTTATTTTAACATAGTCAGGATAACGTTAGATCAACTCCCGCGCAGCCCTAGAGCCCTAGGCTGCGTCAATATTGACCTGCGCAGTAAGCCGCGACGTCACGGCAAACGCGGCTCGGACAATATTTGCCTGTTTGCCTGCGCCCGCGCGCCTGCCTTATCAACTGGAATTGTATCGATGTTTTAGGGATAGGCAGGAATTTGGATTACCTAGGACCGGTTTATTAGAACTGATCATATTTCAATTTTACCGTTTTCTTTTTCTTTGCAATCTTCCCTATTATCAGGTGCGTGGCACGTGTAGCTGTATGTATGTAAAAGTAGCGACCCGCCCTCGCTTCGCTTCGGTTTATGTGTATATGATATATAGCCTACAGCCTTCCTCGATAAATGGGCTATCTAACACTGAAATATTTTTTCAAATCGGACCTGTAGTTCCTGAGAGAACAAACAAACAAACTCTTCAGCTTTATAATATTAGTATAGATAAAGGAAAAACTAAAACAACACGTGTTGTATGTATGTTTGTATGTACGTGAAATAAAGGAAAAACTAATAGTAGGTTAGCTGAAAGAGATCGCTCACAGGGATAAGTTTGCCATGCTTTATACTTATTTAAGTGCAATAAAGAGGTTACTTAGGTACTTCCTTATATTTTTCTCATTCAAACAGATAGCTGCGTCCTTCTATGCCTGTCAGTCCATCTGTTAGTCTGGTGGGGTGCCAGTTTCAATGTTTCTAATATCTGCAAATACACATAAAAAATGTCCTAGGATTAAGAATATCACTACATTGTTTCGATATTTTGCAAAACATTGCATTGTGACATATTGCAAATTTTCAAAAAAGTTCTAGAGGTCGGTGGCTCAGTAGCTTAGGGGGTGGGTTCGTGACCGTAAAGGTACCGAGTTCGAACCCTTGCAGTCACCATGTACCAATGAGTTTATATAACTTAAGTACATACGTTACCCGTTGCTCTTACGGTGAAGGGAAAATATCGTGAGGAAACCTGCACATTCGAATAATTGAGAAGTTAACTTAGTTTGGGACTAGGTCAATTGGTGTGACATTGTCCCCTGATATTTATTACAGATGGGCCTTTTGGGATAGACTTCGACTCAGGAACAAATATTCGCGCTCATCACACAAATATCTGCCCTTACCGGGATTTGAACCCAGGACCGCTAGCTTCGTAGGCAGGGTCACTACCAACTAGGCCAGCGCGTCGTCGAAATAATAAGATAAGATAAGATAAGATCAAAACAGTGTGGAGATATTTTGGATCCTTACATTTTTTGATGTCCGCGCTTGCCTTCAATCCCTTTGTGCGCGGTGTGAATCGGCTGTCACTGCGCATCTCACATAAATATCGTCGTGTGCTGTTTCCCAATGAACTTCTGAGTACAGACAGACGGCGTGACTTGCAGGTCACACGTATATATACTATGTTACACGTACATATGTTCATTTATTTAAAACTAGTAGACGTCCGCGACTTCGTCCGCGGGAAGTAGTTTATTGTTAGAGCTGTTCTAGTTTTCGGGATAAAAAGTATACTATGTCCTTTTCTGGGGTTCAAGCTATCTCCATACCAAATTTCATTCAAATCGGTTCAGCGGTTTTGCCGTAAAAGCTTAACAAATACATTTCACATTTCTAATATTAACGTTTAAGACAAAATAAGGATAACTTGAAATCTTTAATGATATAAATATTAGATAGATAAAGACCTTCGATATAATGGTGACCCCCTTTCAGAGCTGATATCTCTTAAATGGCTTAACCGATTCTCATGAAATCTAGCTAACTACCACCGCTGGAGAACCAGTTTTAAAAAAAAAACTTATGCGGTGAGAAATGACCTTCCATGAAACGAAAAATCTGCGTAAATATACGTTTATTGAAAAGTATTTCGTTAAATAATAGGTACCCACAGAAAAATACCCATTTAACAAAATTTCACTGTGATTTCTGAACTAAGTTGAAAAGTATTTCGATAAAATAATAGGTACCCACAGAAAAATACCCATTTAACAATTTCACTGTGATTTCTGAACCCCTCAATCCTGAACTCATTCAATACAACCTGTTCCATAACCCTACGTTATTCCGTCTCCACCTCCGATTGCTCAATACACGTTTATACCAATAAACGCACACATATAATAAATACGCGTGTCTTGGTTGCTGTCCTACGGCGGTGATAAAGTCACTGCGTGAGCGCAGGGCTGGGGTTAGGGATGGAAACGTTTTTCAATATCGATATCGATAATAAATTAATATTAAGGCATAGTTTCACATAGATTGAGCTACTCCCAAACTAAGCTCTAGACTTGTACTTAAAGTTAAATATATAAAGTGAAAGTTTTTTTTTTGTATTATTTATGGGATAAAGAAGATTAACGCCACAACCACCACATGGTAAGAAGTGGGATCGAAGACCTAAAGACATATGTCGGTGATACTACAAAGCCGTAACAAATTAATTAAATAAGGTGAAAAATACATCTTAGCAAGTGAGACAGTAAGGTAAGTTTACTTATTGAATTTGTTAGTGATGAATAAGACTGTAAATGCTTGTCCTAACCCTGAAAAGTAAGATAGAACAACTAATTCCAACAGTTATATAATTTTAATACCGGAACACAATGTGAACAACACCTGCTAGGCGATAGCTTAAAACATTTTGAAGTTCAATTCTAAAATGTAGATTCGATGTCAATTTGAAACAGATGAGTCTAGGATACCATAGTATAGAGATAAAGGTAAATGACATGTCATTATCGTTCTATCTTGTTTACCATTAGCCGATGTCATTGATCCCGAGATACCCATCACAGTGATAAATATCGATGAAAACAATCGATCGATCGATAAATACAAGACATCACTTGTTTTTATCGTTGCTATTGGAAATATACTGCATGATTCTCAAGCACAACTTTATTGTAATACTACAATACAATCGTATCTACAATTCAAAGTTAAAAACTAAACTTATTTTAATTAAAATAAAACTAAGCTACTGAAAAATTAAAGATTAAAATAAAAATCACCACTACAAAAAGAATACCCCCTCTAGCAGGTCCGCGCGCGGCATAGTCCAATTCTCAATGTTTAAATTTAATTGGGTTCTTCTACTAAAACCATTTTTTTTCTAGCATTTTGCTTGTAGTATTTCGAAAACTTGAATATTAATACCACTAACAGTTCAGTTTTATTCGTTATACAATTACTAATCAAAAAACACTTCCGAACCCGTATCAAATCTTTAAAGTACAAGTATGGTGCGCCGGCGCAACCCTACGCTTTCTTCTCTCACAATAATGGCCTGGGCGGGGAGCGGGCACTAAAAAACGAACCACAGAACAGGTATATTGTTATTACCACGTGACGAATATGTGGAATAAACATGCGCACTGGTTACAATCGCCATTTTTTCTGCCATTTTTTTTTAGTGTTGTAATTTATCATCTCAGTCAATACAGAAAACAAGCTCGGCGTAGTTTATGGCAAAATCCAAAATAACTTTCTATTCCCATATCATAAACTAACTCAAATTTGCGCTTCACCATTCACATTTGGCTACCTGAATTGATTAACTAGAGTTATGTGCAGATGTTATCTATTAAATATTGCCTGAGAAGCTATTACAGCTCAAAATCAAGTTTCGAAGTTGATTAAGATGTCGCGTCGCGTCAGTTATGATGTGCGGCCATTTTGAAAAATGGTAACTGGTTTTTTAAGGAAGCTGTTTTTGAATATTTATTTGTAACTTTTGACCGCGACTCTGTCCGTGTAGGACTTTTTTATCGCTATAACTTCAAGAACTTTCCAATTTTCTAGGGTTAAACTTACTCAATGTCCGTTTTCACGCTATAAATTATCTCTGTACCAAATTTCATGTCGATGAGATTAGGGGTTTAACCATGAAAACAGAACAAAGACACTAAGAATTTAAAAATGATGTAATTAATGTTTGTAATCAGTCAAAATAAAAATAAAAAGCTATTTTTTTTTATCGATATCGATAAAAGTGCACAATTACACAAAAATCATTTCACAAGCAAAACTAACGTTTTTTATTCATTTTTTAAATCTGTAAACGAATATCATTGGTTACCTTTTCAAACTCCGACTCTCTCGCCCTCGTCGAACGGCCTATAATGATAGTGATGTGCCGCCTCTATATAATTTAGTACGGAATAAAGATTGAGTTATTAGTGCCCTGTATAAACGAGTACAGCCTTAATGCCGGCGGTTCCGACGGTTTAATGTGATTTTGATATGGAGTGTCGACTTTAAGAGCTTATTCTGGTAACGCATCACGTGTTTGGTCAAATTAGATTAATCTAATATGGGAAACAATCGGGAATGTTAGGTCATTGACATTGAATATTATGACATAATTATGCTTCGGTAAAATTTACACATAATCATTATGCCACAGCGGTGATGCCACGCCCATTGAATAATATTTCGATAATATATTCGGCGCGTCATTATTTTAAAACTTAACTTTGTCTTTTAAAGCACCTTTTGCGATTAAATTGTATTTTTTCCTAGTCCTTACTTTAACTCCCACCTGTACTATTTCCATTTGATTATCTTAAAGAATCTCAATACGTCTTTTTGTTGAAATCGGTGAAACCGTCAACTTTTTTTTTGGTCCTTCGAGCCGGATAGTGGGTGTTTGTCGCTTTCATGTGCCCTCTTGAATTGATTAAGGCGTTTTTTGTCTCGCATTGTAGGGTAATTACCGCATGTCTTTATCTTCCATTTGAATCCGAAAAGTCTTAAAAGCTGCGGTATTTCATATGAATTGAAGGCCCTTTTGGTCTGTGTTTTTATCGTAGTAATGATCTCAGATTAACATGTTCTGATGACTAGTGTGATGGCGTGGTGATGACGAGGCCGATTCTCGATTGTGTTTTTGTGATACAAAGGTTTTTAGGGTCTGTAATAAAAACGTTATTAAGGAGCGCATATTAAAGTAGAACCCTAGCGCTTACCTCAATTCTGGGAACTCCTTTTGGAGCCAATTTTGAATAGGTTCATAGGAGACGAGCGTTGAATGACTTTGAAGAGCTTTGAGATTAAAGTAGCTGTTATGAAAAGGTTTAGTGAAGTTAAGTATAAGATTTCAAAAAAGAAAATTATAGTTACTGTTCAAGCTGTAGAAAAAAAGAAATACAAACGCAAAAATAATCCCCTATATAAACTTTTGATGTAACCCGATTAAACATACTCTTTATCTCTTCATCGCGAATTTAATAAACGACGTGTCCCCGAAGGAATTTATTTACAATCATTCAAGTCAATACTAAAATATCGCGTACATTAGTATAGTAATTTATATCAAGACATCAACTCAGAGTTCAATGGCACTGGATCCTTAGCGGATGTTGCTTCATTATTAAGAAATAGTTTACATCGTGAAATGCCTTGTCATCCCGTATTTGTTAACAACTGAAGGGTTTCTCTAATGACGCCATGAGTTTCAATTTCTTTATTGAATAGCAATTAATTACTATTTTAGATGCTCCCATATTTAGTCGGATTGGGATTGAAGCGTAGCGTTTTCAAGAGGGTTTTAACGAGCCTGGCTTCGTTTAAGAAACAAAAGCAAGTCGATTCGAAATTCGAAAGGACTGCGAAACGAGTCCTAACGAAGTCGGTCGTTTTGTTCGTTTTCCAGCGCTCGCAAGACAGCATGTCGGCGTACGAGCGTTCCTCAAGGCGGTTTGGGCATTTTTTTCTTGCGGCTGCCCTCGCCTGGCTTGTTCTTTCGTATAATGGCTTCATTATACCTCAGAATCTCGGAAAGCTCCGAGCAAAAACCCGTACACATCGACGCGCACAAATTTTACGTGTTTGAGCTCCAGAATAATAATGCTCAATCGAAATTGTTACAGTAATCGTTCTTGAGTTATTACGCAATTATGTGCTCAGTTTGAGCATTTTTCGACGGCGTTTCTTCGCAATTTTGTGGTTGGAGATGCTCCGTTGTAATTTGACTTACTACAAATTCCGGTGGCTTTCGTTGTATGTTGATTGGGTTTGACGTGTCTGGCGTCAAGGTGGGAGATTTCGATAAAAAATCTCGTTTTAATATCGATATTTTTCTCGTCACTATCGGTACCCGATTAATCTTTCTGGAGGTCTTCAATCAACTCTTATAATGACAGTACTGTCTCATAAATTTGCTGTACAATTTTCTCGGTACGTCTCATTTCGGTACTTGTTTCTTTTTGCACCTCATAATTAGGTACGCCGGAGAATCAGCTTATGAAGCGTATAATTTATTTACACGCGCGATAAACAAACGTTTTATTAATATTAAGTGAAAAAACACTGCTTACAAATTAAATTACTTATCGTGGTAATTTACTTTCCCATCCCTATATTACAATTTGAAAGAATAATACCTGAACAGAATACGCATAAAACATAACACTATCAACCAAAATCAAAAACCGAAATAAAAGTGCAACAATGTACTAACGCAAGACCAACTTGTGTTTCTATTCAGCCATTGAAAAGGTGCAATAAATATAGTTGGCACACGTCCTCCAATTGAATGGTACACTACTTAATAAACGGCGTTCACACACGATCGCTACGTGTGGCCACAAGCACTAACCAACCTCAAACACAAAATAACCAACCTTAAAACCGTAACCACACAGTTGCAATTTCACTTCACAGCACTAGTATTACCGTGGAAGCGTCTTAAGGAAAAGCTACAGTAATGCCAAGGTTTAAAGTTTGAATTTGACTGTGTAGATGGTAATGATAGTGCTGCGGCATGTGCAACGCAAATGCGTCGATTTATCGATAACGCGTGACTTGTTCGCGTCACTATTTTATCATATGTTATTCTCAAGTGCTTGATGTGGTTTTGCAATTAAATTGATAAATTTATGCACGTATTAAAAGCGACTCCATTGCCTTTTCGCATATTTTTAAGTGAAATGAATTTGACTTGTTATTTCCTTGTATATTTGAAAATAAATAGTTTGTACTTTTTAGAATCAACAACAGCAAAAAATTAGTTTTTCATTAAGTTTTAATAAAGTACATTACACTTATTGACGATTAAAAAAAAGTTTATTAATCGCGCTTAAATAAAAAAGCTTTGATAAAAATAAGTGATTTTTACATGCTAACCTTAGTATTAATGGTTTTATATATTAAATGTGATTAAACTAAAATGACAAAATATAAGTTATGTGGTTTTTTACTTCAATGTTTTAGCGGTGGTTAGACCTTACCACCTTCTATCCATTAACCCACCGCCAAGCAGCAGTGTCCGCAATATTGTGCTCCGGTGTGGAGATGAGGCAACCGGTGAAATTATAGAGGCTTTTTGCTAAAAAGGTGGCATTTGTAATACAAAAAAAAAACGTTTTTATACGTTTAAACACCAGCATTTTTTGCAATCGATTCGATATTTAATTCGATACCACGACCGTCACGTGTGGTCGCGATCCGATCGCAGGATCGATGCCATCGACTCGATTAAATACTCCTTTATACGGAATACCGGTGCGTACGAAACTACAATTTATAAGTTAATATCTTATTTACACGTTGAGTCGGAATGTCTGGTTAAAATAAAATAGTGTACGTGAATAGTTTTGCTGTAAATATAGTCACAGATGTTACTTTTAGTGGAGCAAGATTTCCAGGTGTATGACCGTATCCATTAAAATATTTATTTGACGTAATGATTTTTTAACCTTTTTTTGTGGCAAACGGACATAAGTCGCCCGATGATAAGTGGGCGGCGAGCTTAGAGCTTTATAAACAAATGACTGCAAATGGCAGCAAGAGCGTATGACGCGTTATTTCACAAAAAGCAATTTCAAAAGTATGTATACCCTAAGAAAATCAGTCTGTAGCCTAGTCTGTTACAAATCGTTCGCCGTTTTTCTATTTTTTGAGCGAGCTTAGAGCTTTATAACCAAATGACTGCAATCTCTAGGCAGCAAGAGCGTATGACGCGTTATTTCACAAAAAGCTATTTCAAAAGTATACCCTATAAAATTTAAAAATCAGTCATTAGCCAAGCCAGTTACAAAAAATACGCCGTTTTTTCCGTTTTTTTTGAGCGGATTACTTTTCGCATCTATTCATCCTCTTTTCTGTTATAAATCGGCAGTGTCACTTTTCAGTCTATGATATCATAATTATTGTGTTATGTTGCATTTTTCCATACACAACTCTCCAGACCTATCGTTTTGGATCTAATAGCTGACGTAGGACTATAACGCCCTTAGAAGAATGTTTACTATTTATTATTAGTCTTAATTATTCTCAGTACTAGTCTCCTTAGACTCTATTTACATCATTAAGCCAGTGTTTTATCGCCGTAGGTACATTCTAGGCATTTTTGTCGTGGTTCTCGACGCCATTGCTAAATGCTAGATATCCTATCAGGTTTTGCAGATCTTAATCTGAAGTATGGTCGAAGTTACTGTCGAGTATGGAATATGATACTTTAGATAATCAAAGGTTAATTAAGTTATAAGTAAGCTTTTGTTTCATATGCCCTTATTTGGGGAAATGATTAAGTAAGTCTTGATGCTGTTTCTTTTATATTTCATTTTTGTGGTTTATTTTTTTTAAACTTAATATTTAAAGGTTAAAATTTAAACTAGTAGGTACCTACAAGTAAGCAAAGCAAGATCACACTGCCTGTTTAAAATAAAACAGTACAAATGTTAAAAAAAATCTAGTTAAATATTTATATGCAAAAGTAACCCCATTTTACTGTTTCACTACTATATTAATATGCCATTTAATACTGATTAGCTCATTCACCGACTTGTCACTTTCCTGCGCAGTTTATGACATTTGTTTGACAGCTGCCATGAATATTAAAAACACCACAATTAGGAAACAAGCGGCAAAATTTTGAACTAACCGAATAACATACAAATTCTCGATACTAGCGCCATATAAGATGGACTTGATAATGTGGTAGATGTGACAAGTGGAAATGACGATAATGATTTCTGTTTTTTTTGCAGTGCCTTTTCAATCATTATTAGAACGGGTTTCTATCTTTGACTGCCGGATATTTAACCCAGAAACGTATTTAATAATTACATTCAGTGACGTTATTTTCTAATCAATAAACATATAGGTACAGTGACATGACTTGTTTGTTAATAAAAAATAATGGTATTAAATCTCAGGCACTCAGTGTATTAAAGTGTTTTTTCGCGCGTATCTACGAGTGGCTGACCATTTCTCGAATTGGTTTTTATTAATATATCATTGGCATTGTCTATTTTATAAACATGGACTTTTCAATTTAAAAAAATGTGCTTAAAAAGAACTGTCAAAACAATATCTCCTTTTTTTCAAAAATACAGTCAGCAAAATTAGCCCCACCGAAATTAGCCCACCGAAATTAGTCCCACCGAAATGTAACCCGCCGACCGCTTACCCGCTATAGCCTCGTATAGCATCGGCAGTCAATTACCCCAGCGCGATATATAGCCCTCAGCGTCCGGTGATATAGGACCCGGAACGAACCCGATTAATGGATTTATTATCGATTAATAATTGATTCTAACGTTACCATCCAACAATTGAGTTTTAAATTTGTATTATGTATTAAGTTTAAATTATGCTGGCTTTTACTATGAGTGCTGGAGAACGGTACATTTATATGTGTAAAGAAATAAATATATGGATATATGGAAAATATAACTCATGTACAAATATGTAGGTACTCATTACAAAAATATTTCCCGGGTATTGAACCTGGGAGTAGTGACGTCAACAAAGTGTCAGATCAAAACTATAAAACACTGTAACCGTGTATTTTTTTACTGTATGATAAATATTAAATAATATGACATGACTTACCAAAATTTATTTATATCAAACCATGAAGTTAAAATTTCATCTCTTAGTTAAGAAGAAAAACATTAAAAAATCGTGATACGGACAATAGAAATTTAATACACCCCGTAAATGAAATATCAATAAAATACAGGTTGATTAAAATCTTAACTCATTCACCGCCCGTGATACATGGTGCGTCGAAATTCACACAAAGGGCTGCGAATGTGAAATAAATTCGCCGCTTTCCAAAATACGTATATCTTCACTAAACTAATTACGCCACACCTCACAATAAATAACCTTTATTAAAAAAACATTTCATTGTCGTCAGCTGAAACGAGAAATCTCATAAGGTGAAACGACTTCATAAAGGCGAGGGCACACCGGGTTTAAGGCGGTGCACACTGGTAATTAAGGCCCGATGATAAATAACGAACTGTCCGCGTTTTTACCGCAGATGTCATTATCTCGACCGACTCTATCAGCCGTCACTCGATTACGAGGGGCTTGCGTGGAGAGGTTAATACCACTTGAGTTTAAATTTCAGTGTTGGTTGGTTTACTTTGTAGAATGTATTTGACAGTGACTTTCTATTGCGTCTGTATATGTGATTAAAATAGATAAATGAATATGTTATTTCAATTAATAGATTTGATAGTAAGATTTACAGG
The DNA here is from genome assembly GCA_963966035.1 of Acleris laterana. NCBI lineage: Eukaryota > Metazoa > Arthropoda > Insecta > Lepidoptera > Tortricidae > Acleris > Acleris laterana. The sequence continues at coordinate 9,995,152 of OZ014462.1, read as the reverse complement.
TTACTCTACCGTAATAAAAATAATTATGAATTTAAATAAAAATGTTATTTTTAATCTAAATTAAATACCTGTTAACCTCTGTAGTTAAATAAAATCAAATGCTCCTTGTTCTGTTCCCATCAATATTTATTGCACAACATTAAGTCAAAATGACGTATTTATTACTTAATGCATTTTTTAACTAATCAACCACATGATTACAGAATATGCAAAAAAGATCAAGTAACTTTTTTTTCTTCATCTTAAGTAATATTAACCTAAAAAAAAAACAGATAATCAACAAGCGGTGTCCCCTACTCTATACACTCCAGCCGTCTTGTGACAGCGAAGCGCATGCATAATCGAAAGGAGGCTGATGAGCTTTTTTGTGCCCGGTGTGCTCACGGCCTTACGTCGATAAAATATGTCGTGCCGCGCTAATTGATACAAGCGAGATAAGGATAGATATAATAGGGTGCGTGCAAGGTATGGTCAAACAAAAAATTAAAAGGGGTTGTTATTAAAAAAAAACTTTTTGAATGTATTAATTTAAAGATGATAACATTAATATATGCCTCCATATTACTAATGTTAAAATTAGCATATTATGTGTCCATCTTTACTGATAAGAGTGATAAGTGATAACCTTTCAGCTTAATTACAACAGTTTATCTTATTAAGCAGTACATAATAAGTTTCTGTCATAAACTTTTGTTTTTGCTTTTTTGCCGTCTCTGTTTCAGATCAAAACAGCGTTTAGACTAAATCATTGCACTGTCTTTGGATTTACATTTGTTTCAAATTTTAATCCTTTGCAATAATGGAAACTGGTAGAAAAGATACTCGCAAAATTGATATCCAGTGTAAAAAAAAATTGTTTACATTTTTTTTTGTAGAATCTTTATTTATTACCTTAAATGTTTCTATAAATCAACATGAACGAATGATTATGTCATAACTCACGCAATCAACAAAAAAATACAATAAATTGACTTAAACAATCAGTAATGACTGAAATCCATTTAAAACTACATTTATGGCCGGACAAGTACATTAACAGAGACAGGTGAATTTAAAAAATTGCACTTTATTCCAAAATGGCGCCGGATTAAGTGCGGTCTATAAAACGGTTTTTTGTCGAATTTATTTAAGGTTAAATGACGAAATGGAATTGGTATTAAAGGCATTTTTCTTTTCAGATGGAGATGTGATGACTTGGTGCTTGAAATTAAACTGTAAGTACATGTTTTTTTTGGTTTGACGCGTATTTAGGTACATGCTTAATTGTATTAAAGCGTAGGTGCTTTATGAATATTAAAAATAATTTGAAACTTTTAAATGTGTGTGAAAACTAGGTGATTCAACCGCTTTCATTTGCATGGCCACTGGCTGGTTTCACGACTGTTTTTTTTTTTTTTTTTTTTATAGCATAGAGAAGACAAACGAGCACACAGGCCACCTGATGGTAAGTGGAAACTGTGACCCATAGACATTCGCATTCACAAGACTGCAATGCAATCCTAAGACTGCAAATGCGTTGCCAACCCTGAGGACTAAGATGGAATGCCTCTATCCACTTGACCGTCCGACGATAGCATAGTATCCGAAACCAATATGCTCTCAACCGTCCGCGGATACCTTACTATCCCAAGGGGTGGAAGGAGGAGCGGTTGATTTTAGAGCCATCTAATGGAATATTTCGGCATTATTTACTAATTCTATTGATGCAACAACGTAGCCTAATTAAATAGTTAGCTCTAAAAAATATAGATGGCAGTGTACGCCAGTTGCTTACAAGGACAACATTTTTATTTGCCAGTGCTCTAAGAAACTGCGCGTGATTGTGAGTGTTTGTGGAGAACTCGTAGTTATGTCGTAAGTATTTCACGTTCATTTACATATTTTTGGGTGTTATTATACATCAAAATAATCAGGAATGTGTACTTTCTACGATAATGTGTATCATCTTCTGTTTGTGATAGTGTGATGACTGTAATATCAATTTGAAATATCATGGTTGTTTTCGAGTTGGGGCAGTGAACGTTTATAGCCTAATTATTAGTAATTTGGAGCTCTGTTTACAGAAATATACAATAAATACTGAAGATTGGTTTATAGAGAACAGATTAATATACTTAAACATAAGAAATATATCAAACTACTTTAGGATTCATCAAAACATTTACGGTGTTTCTCAGGTTTTATGCCGTGGACGGTTGACTATCCGCGGACGTTTTAAAATATATCAGAAATAAGGGTTTGTACAAACGATTTCTCGTGTGTCTTGATTATTCGGTGTTTGGAAATGTGTTTTTGTTTGCATGTATTCTTTCAGTTACGGATATAGATAGGTACTAATTAAAAAAATGGTTTTATTTAGCTTGACTTTGTAATTATGTACATTTGTTTGTTCAGATACCTATGTGTTTCAAATATTACAACAGTTTTTTCAACCACTTCTACTTCTTTGATCATTATGAAATTTTGATTTTGATAGTTTCAACCTTCGATCCTTGAATCCTGATGATGCAGAGGTACTGCTCACCAGAACTATTAAACTTAAGAAACTTTTAATTTAAAAGTAGCATAGTGGGTATCAAGCAAAGACTGTTGTCATTATAACCCGGCTTCCAACTCTTGAAACAGGATCTTGCAGGAGTACTGCCTGCAAGACCTACCTGAGTGAAAACCCCGTAATATGATTTCTTTAATAAGTAAAACAAACAAAAAAAATGTGTGTTATCTAATGTAGGTATATGTGCTATATACAGTAAAAATAATTTATTCAAATAAAAAAAATATACAAAATTTATCTGCTTTCGACACTGGATACCATAGTCTCCACGGACGTTTAAGTGTATATCAGTTGTAGGCAGCCTTATGCAGACGAAAATCTTGTTGCACTTGTTGGAAGGAGTAGGGAATTTGTTTAATTTATTTTGATATCTTATTGAGAACTATATATGTTGATTGTGGTGTCATTTAAAAGTTGAAATAGTCTTTTTTTATAATATGTAATAAATAAAGAGGGTCATCGCGCAATATTTCCTGTAATTAGTCGTCAAATAAAAACTTTCAGCAATTTTTACCAATTTCCTAAGTTTAACCTTGATTATAGTAGATAATCATGGATATTTTTAGTATAACTATAAAAGTATTTGAACAAGTGAACGTTCATTTATGCCTTAGTATTTTTTTCTTTATTTTAGCTTGTGTAGTTTAGAAGATACAGACGTTTTTGTAGAAAGTTGTGGTTGCGCAGCGCGGGGCGTGCGTCGGTAAAATAACCCGGACGGTTGAGAGTATAATGGTCTCGCGGGCCGGACGGTCAAGTGGCTATGCTAGTCATTTCACCGGCTGTCTTATCCCCAAACCGGAACACAACAATGCGAACACTGCTGTTTGGCGGTAGGTTAATGGATAAGATGGTGGTAGCGATCCGGACGGACCCTGCACAAGGTCCTACCACCCGCAGGGTATTTAAAAAAAACTATATTAAACCGGATTTGACACATTACAATGCACAACTTTTTCAATTAAATGCTCCACTATTGAAACGGTCTAAAATTTATCTCAATATTTAATTATGCATAAACGTTCAATTTTCACACTCAATTTATCATTTTGTTGTTAGTTTATTTTTTATCTTTTTTTAAAAGCACGACTAATTCTTAGTAGGTAAGTACTTACTTTTACAGGGTGTTCAAATTTCAATTCTGAGTACCTACTATTACAGGGTGTTCAAATTTCATTTTTTTCTCGTTAATTTTTAACACGCGTCAAAAATTATTAATAAACAAAAACATTTACATAACAAGATCCAAAACGCAACTTTATAAGGCAAACATGTTTTATTATGCATTGTTTACGTTCAAAAACTTTACATCAGAAGTATGATACTTACCGTAATCTCAAATTCAGTTTACATCAATTGCGAAATTAGCTACACGGATTTAAAGTTGGAAATTGCTTGGATTTATTTTTCAGTTAGGTTACTATGTTTTTGCGGTACAGAAATAACCGAGTGTTTCCGACGTATTGTTGCTTACTTTGTATGAGCCCTTTAGCGCATTTAAGTCACGCACTCAGCGTTTTACGTCCCTGTTTGTAAAATTAAATTACATTTTTGAAACTAACCTAAATATGGAAAAACAAAAGTCCTGTGAAAGTGTTATGGTTTCTTTCGGTGCCGGGGACTCCGTTTGGAGTTCAATGATTATTGTATATTATATTAAAGGAACGCTGATCTTACAAGCATGTACGTGATTAGATTAAGCTTGAATATTGAGATTCGTATTGAGTAAATAAAGGTCAAGTTTCAAGGTCATAGTTAGAGTTCAAGGTCAAGGTCAACAATATAATACTGATTGCGGCATGTTTTTTTATTAATCATATCTGTACCTAATTAATTTATTTACTGTAATTTATTAGAATCAAATTAGTCGCAGTAAAATAAAAATTCAAAAGTACTGTAACGTTTCAGGATTTACCAAGGTCACAGAAAAATAATCGTAACGGGTTGATAGAAAATCCATTAAGAAATAATGTAAACGAGAATGAGAAAGGAAATGGCGAATAAAAAATGTACAAACGGACGAGCGTCCGGCGCCGGAAATAGAATCTGTCCGGATATTTACTACTTGTACAATGTTATGATATGCAAAAAACATAGAAGTCCAAGCGAGATGGACAGTATGAAGTTTCCCACGATATGCTTCTTTAGATAATTAAAAATGTGCTTACTTTAATGGTGCCTTGGTTTTAACCCTAGCTTCGTTTTAGATCATTTAAAAAAGTAAGAAAATACATACTAAATACATACAAAAAATCCAAGACAGGAACAAATACTCGCGCTCATCACACAAAATAAGACCCTACCGGGAATCAAACCCAAGACCCAAGGCTTAGTAGACAGGGTCACTAGCGACTAAGTTAATCGCGTTGTCGAGATAAATTAGGTCAATGCTGAATAATATCACGTCGTATTGTATAGAAGACTATTATACAGATAAAATATAAAATATGTGTATTCACTAAGTAGGCCACACGGGCACTTTTGCATGTCAAAAATCTAGCGCTTCCCAACAGGAGACCACTGCTGAGAAAAAACGCCGCAAGAAACTGAGCAACCAGTCATTGACCATAGTGGAACATAAGACTGCAAGTTTTTTTTAAATGAAATAATAATGGTCATATTCCAGAAAATAAACAGGCCTCTCTCATTTTTTCATAGTAGGTACGATAAATACTATTGTTTATAAGAACACTTTTCAAAACTATTTTTCTCTCACTATTTATATTAAAATAAGAATTGTTTTGATTAGTGCATTCCATATTACATTCAAGTTATCTAACTTAAGTATGAAGTGTAAAAGCATAATAAATAGCGGTCTGGTTTGATCCTTGTTCGTGGAATCGGCTCTAAGCGACTCACGCGCAACGCTACCTGAATAAGAGGAAGTCAGCGATAAAGTGATTTTGAATAATATTTTTAGGAAACCAGAAAATACACCCTGTATGTGTTCATCAAAAATATACAGAATGTGTTGTTTACTAAGTAATTCAAATTTGATTACACAACACACATAGTAAGTACAAACGGAGGACTTAATGCCTTAAGGCATTCTCAACCAGTGAACAATTAAGAGATCCTTTAAAGGTATGAGTTCGCCATCCATACTTTATGTCCATGTAAGTGGTTTTTAGTGGGTTTTTTTTAATGCCATAATCAGTTTAATTTTCCCACGTGCTACCTAATATAAATATCATAATCTTTTTCCGCGATTATAGCTAGCTTTTTTAAAAGTTTTTTTTTAATATGTTTATTACGCTCACAAACTCATCGATTACCTTTACAATGATCTAACAAAACGCAAACCTATCGATAAACCAACAAAATCCAATACCAATCAACGAATACCGAATCAAATCTAATTGAATACACAACCGCAGTGTGGTCACGCCGTTCATGCTTAGTTGGCTAAAAAAACGGCCAAGTTCTGACCACAACTATCTAGCACGAGCCAAGTGTGAATTGGTTACGTGGTTTTCTGGAACAAAGGGCTTTTAGGCTTAAACGATGTGGAAAAAAAGGAGGTTTATTTTTGTTAGCTTTCCCATTATAAAAAAAAAAACGCACTTATCAACTGTTTATCGAGATTAGTGGAGACTAGAGGACATGTGAAACTTCGTTCGCGTTGGTAAGTTTCACGCTACACCCTCTATTTCCCTTTGGGGGCAGATTCTCAAAAATCGAAGGAATATTCCCTTCAAAGGATTATGGGCCGAAATGTCACCACTCACGAACAGAAATAAAACATGTCTCAGTTCATCCTGACAACATGATGCATTTTTACTATGAAGATTAATTACCATAATAATAGAACAAAAAAAAAATTACAAATTTCTAAACCGGAAAAACAGACAAACAAGCATAGCAAACTTAATAAGATCTTGTAAAAGAAAGTCTAGACTTTAACATCTATTTTCCTTAACACATCTAGGGTGCCTTACCTTAATTTGTATGTATGTATGACACACTAATGCATCATTGGCATTCAAAACTTAGAAACCGGTCAAGTGTGAGTCGGACACGCTTATCAAGGGTTCCGTACCGCACAGTAGGTATTAATTACTATATGTAGTACAATTTGAATTCGATTGTGAATCGAATCACACTTCACTGTTGTTTAGTAGCTATTTGTTTTCTTGTCAGGGTATGAAAATATAATCATACTTTATGATGCTTGCTAAAATAAAAATATGTGGAAAAAAACATTTATTTCTATAGAGACATTTTTTTTTTCAATTTAAATCAGCCGTAATCTATACTAATATTATAAAGCTGAAGAGTTTGTTTGTTTGTTTGCTTGAACGCGCTAATCTCAGGAACTACTGATCCGATTTGAAAAAATATTTCAGTGTTAGCTAGCTCATTTATCGAGGAAGGGGCTATGTATCATATTCACATAAACCGAAGCGAAGCGAGGACGGGTTGCTAGTAACACATATTCTGAGAAAAAACTTGCTTTCTCTTACGGTTCAAAAGATACATCTCTTTAAAGACGGATGGACGGACCCCTCCTTTGGGTACGGAACCCTAAAAACTTGACAGACTAAACAACATCTTACACGCTAAAGAAACCAGTGCAATTACAATTTTACTACTTTAACGCAGTCTACATTCTAATGACAGCATTATGACTGCAATATGCCAGACGGCGTGCAGATTTATAGAGGTGTCGATATCTAGTCGAATCGATTTCGCATTCCACTATCGACTTGTTTAGAATAGGACGCTGGCGGAATTAAATTGCTGAATTACTGTGACCTTGCGTTTCCATACGTGTTTGGTATTAGGAAGCCAATGGATTACATTATCACGGAACAATCTTATAAATTGACCTAGTCCCAAACTAAGCTCTAGGCTAAGTTAGATGGGTACTTTTTTAACTTTAACGCTTATAATGTTTTACCGTTATTACGATAAGTACAAAAAAAAAATGGGAAGTGGGGACCCCTCATTATTTCACTTTCTTAATGTTTTAAACACATTCGGGTAGGCAGAGCTACAGGGTTGTGATTCTCTCAAAAACAACGGACGGTCGGACCAACGAGCGAAATCGCAGCGGCGAGTTTAAGTAGTCCCGTCAGAGCGAACAAAACACATCTTAGCGCATTTTCAATTAAGCAGCCTTATACGTTCGATCCATTGGCAGAAACCACGCTGCTAAATTGAAATTGCACGCGCTTAAATATGTTCTATTCACAATGACTACTACTTAAACTCGCCCCTTGGACATTCACTCGTTCGTCCGTCCGACCGTCTTTGTTGAGAGAATCTCTACCTACCCAGAATTACCAACAACTCTCAACTACTCACATTTTGCACAATAGACTAAGATGTTTACCATGTGTTATTAAATTTGTTACTAAATCTGGTGTAATGACATAGATTATTATAAAAAACAGCTATCTATAACGGTTCAAAAGATAGAGCTGAAGTTAGGACTGACAGACGGATGGACGGACTGACGAACAACGGAGGTAAATAGGGTTCCATAATATAAGCAGCTAAAGACGCGCAATATCTTGGACATTAAATGCATTGACAGGTCAAGCAAGTTCCGCAGCTCCATGCCTCTTCGACGAGCAAACCTTCGAGTTATTAAAAAAAACACGGCACCATAACTAGGTAATATACAGATTAAATCCTCAATTTATGGTAATGTCAGATTATTCTTTTAGCAATTAGAGAATATTTCGATAAGAAACATCTGCCTGTATACTTTGTTATTTTATGCAGTCATACTGCATTATTGCAATTTAAACCTTGGTTCTCAGAAAATTAAAGATCTTTTAAGTATTATTAATAAAAATAACAGGGACAATGTTGCAGAAAATTAGTTATACGAAGTGTTAAAATATTTGTAGACCTAGACTGTGGATCTATTTAAAACCGGATATAAGTCGATTTAGCTCCTAATAAGAAAGGGTAAACGTCATGTACAGAGTATAGACTTATACCCTTTTTCACCTAAACTTCGGGAGAATTCTATCCTTTTTGACTAGAGTCACAGGATTGCCTAGTATAAGATGCAAACTATAGTGCCCAGCCATTAAGAAGTCAATCCTGACACCTGTCATTCCGGTAAAAAATTATAACCTCAAACCCAAGAACAGGTTATAAATCGTACTGTGATGACAGATGTCAGGATTGACTTCGTAACGGCCGGGTACTATAGCAGTTAAATCTGGGTATAAGCTATCTTCATTCCAAATTTCATCCAAATCCGTCCAGCCATTACAGCGTGAAGATCTAACAAACTAACACACACACACACAGATACACACACACAAACTTTCACATTAATATTAGTAGAATATAAAACGCAACCGCCGGCTGTGTGTAAACGGCTTAAGAGATGCGCTATGTTAATCTCAAAAGCTATCGCGTTTAGTTATTGCAATATTGCTAGCTGTCAATTTCACTTGCTGTAATTAACGAAAGCAGCTGTTTTGTTATCGTTATTATAGCCATAATTCAATTACTTAATCGCTACAATACGTTATATTTTAAGCGCGAAGTGTGTTTGTTTCTTCCTCTTCTATGGTTTAACGCCTAAACTGCGAGTTTTGATCAGTTTCAGTCGATACATGAATTTGGTAGATGAATATCAATCATATAGCTGGAGTACACAAGGTAGGAAGGTAAAGTAAAGGAAATTGATTCCTGGACCATTTTGGACTGTGTCAAAGTCACTGTAAATAAAGTCATAAGAAGTCTCATAGGTTTTGATTGATTACGTCACTATGACATAGTCCGAAATGGTCTAGGAATCAATTTCCTTTACTGTACTATCTACTTACTATCCCGAAAAAATAAAGAAAATTTTAGTTTAGTTTTTGGACCTTTGTTATATTAAGTTAAGCTGAACACAAATTGAGTTATTATATATAATGATTTACCGGAATATATATTATATTGCAGCAAAGGACCACACTTTATTAACATAATGAAAATATATATCCATCCCATTCATTATATTCGCGAGAGAAAGAGAATATAATATTATAGCTTCGCGTGTCTGTTAATTAGTAAGGAAAATAATTATGTCGTAAGATGCATTACTATGATGTAGAATAGAATAGAATATAATAGTTTATAAGTCAATTCTTGAACAATTACAATTAAGACTTGCAATTGCTATATTTTTTGTCATATTAATATACAGGGTCTCACTAGTGATCCAAAAGAAAAAATTAAATAGGTCACACCCAGGGCTACCAAAAACACCCCCATGTATGTTCAGCGATTTTTAGTACTTTCGGGGATATTGATCATTTTAGTCGGAATGTTACGAAAAACTCATCATGTTGATGTTTTATTTCAATATTTTTGAAAGCACTAAAAATTGCTGAACATACATGGGGATATTTTTGGCAGTCCTGGGTGTGACCTATTTAATTTTTTTATTTGGACCTCTAGTGAGCTGACACCCTGTATATTATAGCATTCCGTTTGACGCACTTTAGATATAAAGAAAGAAAGATATTTGTTTCGTGTAACAATATAAGTCGAAGCACCTTAAAAGTATCACAGAAATTACCGTAAGCAGTAGCATTTGACTGACAGCCATCGAAGGAACGTAACCAATCTCTGGTATTTCCATAGAACTAGGTAATGTATGCAACACCACAAAAGTTCCGGCCACAAGGGACGGTTAAAATACTGTTTTGTTATTTGTTGTTTATTTTGTATAACAAATACATTTGGTTTGAGCGACAGTTAGATGTAACTTGTTCAGACATGACAGTGTTTGTTTTTAAATCATGGTTTCTGCCGATGGATCGAACGTATAAGGCTGCTTAATTGAAAATGCACGCGCTAAAATGTGTTTTGTTCGCTCTGACGGGACTACCTAAACTCGCCGCTGCGATTTCGCTCGTTCGTCCGCTATTTAGTCAAAGTATTTAGGTTTCACATAGATTTTTAAGAAAGACTAAATTCCTCAATTGATTTGTTGCTTCACTTCTTATAATAACCACAGGCTGATTATTTTTATCAGGCACTTATAATACGAATAGCTTCATACAGTATGATACTTTTTTAAATTGAAAACGTACTAGAATACGCTGAGTTTATTTATGAAAACCAATAACAATAAATAATCTAAATACGTCACGCGGATGTATCGATAAAAACATGAACTTGAATTGGCACCCGTCCATTCCGAAATAGTCGAATGCCTTGAATTTTAGACTGATGATGGACAAACTGACGCATTGATTGTAGAAATGTAGAAGCTATTACTTTCAAGGTTTTTGATACGTAGCAAGTTTATTAGTGCACCAAATTGGAGTAAGACGGCTATTCCTGACGTGCAATTATTGGTCAAAAAATTGGTCGTCAGTCGTTCATCACTCTTTGTTGCATGATTCAGTAATGCGTTGTAGATTGAAAACACCACAGGGTGTAACTTTTTTAGTTATTTATTTGTTGTTACAAAACTACGAGATGGATTGAAATGCGGTTTTCAATACGATTAAATTATTTTTTTCATGGAAAGTTTTGAGTTTTAAAACATTCATATTTTACAGTAGTAAAATGAATGAACGTAAAGAGAAAATAGGCCACTTCAGAAATACATATTTAATTTTTGTATAACTTGATATTATCGATAGCAATATAATTCAAATTGGTTATAAAGTTGTAATTGTTAATAGTTTTGACCTTTCCCCGTAACGTTATTTTATTAATGAACAATAACTATTGCACTAAGATAGCGTTAAGTAAACTTTTTGTTGCTTTTTTTAAATTGGCTTCTGTGTTCCCCTATACACCTGTCATAATCCAATTAGCTAAAAAAACTATAAATAACTCTTGTTAATATTTAACGCTCCTTATATTAAACTAGAGTTATGTCCGTCCGTAGCCCCTAAATAAAAGTTTCACCTCAAATTTTACGGTCCAACTTTATATTCAAAAGCTGCAAGTTTTATATTCTACTTCCTTTCGTGTCTGGCATACTGTAATCCAAATACGGTGTGTTTTAAAAAAAAACAGAAAACAAATTAACAACCTTATTCTAAACCTATTAGAGTCCTAATTTTTTGATCTAACAGCGGAGTTAATTTGGTAATTTAGGCGTCAAATCATTAAGAAGTCAACGCCGAAAAGTAATAAAAAAGTGGAAAACATAAATAGTGTTACGGTGAATGAAAAAGCGATGCGTCTGCAATAGTTAATAGGCCCTTTATTGATAGAGCTATCAATCCTATTATGTTGTTAATTTACAACATTGCAAAATGCTGTCAAAAAGTTGTTTAAGAACTGTGTTATGAGAGTTACGAAATTGGAGCTTCATCTTAAATTCACAAAAAAAAAATGGTAAGTACATTCTGAATGTTAAGAAAGAACACTATTGTTCTGCATTTTTATATACTCCTTTTTGTGTTCAATATCAAGGAACAACCTGTATATTAAATTGCTAATGTACAGGTTGTTCCTTGCTATTTTAACCTAAAAAAATAGACCTCAAAACATAAACATCGAATGCACTGACGACCAATAACCTGTCACCGTACAGAATTTCTTTACAAAGTGGCCTCGCCAGTGTATAATCCTCTCCTTTTGACACCTATCACTAATTTAAGCATCTACACGTTCCGAAGGGCCAGCCATTGTGATGTATGGCGGCTCTATGCGCTGCAGGAATGCCAAGTGGAAATGAAAGGTTTAGCCGCGCATTGATGTTTCCGTGTACAAATTATAGGTTAGGTTTATCAGTAATTTACTTTGCAATATTAAAATTGGCTTTAATTTTATAAACTGTAGACTATTTAATTTTACTGGGATATGCTAAGGGTGATTCAGTTTCATATACGCATTCACCTAACGTTAAAGTCGTTACTGTAACAACATGCTGTATAAACAAAATAAGAAATGTTTTCTGTATTGAAATTAGATGATAGCATTTTGAAATTCCAGATAGTAAGCAAATCATTGAATTAATTAAATTAAATGAGATTCATGTAATGACAACAAAATAATAACTGTGTAGGTGTGATGCTATAAGTACAAGTATTTGACCACAATTTAACCTGTCACTAAACTGGTTTGTGTTTCCTACTATCCTTAAATTTGTCACCTTCAATAACACCATACAATAAAACCTTCATTCACCTCTAACCACGTGTCTAGACGTTATATTTATTGCATATACTCTACAATCTAACTGATAGTTTCAACCAATCATTATTTAATTAGACGATTCGCGTTCGACTCATGCGCAGGCAAGTAGAGGCCATAGCTAATGACAGCTAACGCTATTGTGTCCGCAGAGTTATTGCTAATGTGGCAGGAATGGCTCCGTGATCAGGTGACCGAATGGGCTACTTCAACAAATTTTGGTTCTCTACGCCGCTCGCATAATTACAGGGTGATGTTGAGTTTAAAAGATGGCGCGCGACCGTGTTCCGCGCCGGTAGAAAGTTAAAGTATCCGGAACTGATGTGATTGCTAAGTTGATAATTGTTGCGCGTTAAAAAAAGATGGCATATTGATATCGCGTTTATTAAATGTTACGAGGCTACGGATATTTTAAAATTAAACGTGGAAGTTGAGGAGTCTGTCAACGTTACGCTAAAAAAATGGATTCTGCAGTAATTTAAGAATACAGAAAAATCTCTAATTTTTCTTTGCAATCAGTGAACAATTAAAGTAAGGCCATAACAATAAACAAACAACACTTAAAAGCATAATTATTAAAGAAATACGTCTTTAATGGCCTTTAAATAGGAGCCGCGCGCAATAACTTTAACTTAAAAAAAAAGTATTTCAAGTATTCAGTCCACTTATGTTCAGTTGATTGTTTAATTACGTTGGTAACTTCATTTCGTAATAACGAATGTATAAAGAGTAAGCAATTAAATTCATTAAAATACTATAATAATTGTGCAGAACAATAGTTTTACGAGAAAAAAACACCATTGACATGTTCATATATTGCAACACAATAGGTGTTTTTTCAAACACCCTGTCAATAGTGAAAAGTCGGTTAAATTCGAATGTCAAATTGAATAAGAACCGTTAACAATTTTTTTAATTAAAAATTGAACTTAGAATAAAAGTAACTGCGAAAAGCTTTAGCAGTTGGTTTCTTGGAAGACTTTCGAGCAATTCGCGGACTAAAAACAATTAAAAGGTAATTAAGAGCCGTATTAAGTCGCCGACTGCGCCTGCGCATCGCCACTCATTTCGGAGTTTAGTGATGGGAACATTAATAATGCACTTATTATCGATACTTATTAACTACTAGCTTTTGATCGCGACTTCGTCCGCGTAGATTTCGAAACGTTACTCTCTCTTGTTATGTTATGTGTGCCTAGACTGCCTAGTAAGCATCCCGATCCGCTCAGTGGTTGAAGCGTGACACTGCGTGATTGAGTAACAAACATCCAAACTTTCCCATTTATAAAATTAGTCAGATAACATAAGATTAGGTAATTTATAGTGCAAAAAATCTATAGTTTCGATTTTTTATTGTCATTGTAAAAAATAATAGCTTTATATATTATGTATAGGTAAGCAGTAATTTGCTCCACTCTTGCTTTGCTAAGCAAGATGAAAAAATAAAGAGTCAGAATATACATACATACAATTAATCACGCCTGTTTCCCAGAGGGGTAGGCAGAGACCACTTCTTTCCATTTGCTACGATCTTGACAAATTTCTTTCGCTTCTTCCACATTCATACATTGAGTCATGCACGCACGTCGGCTTCGGGTACTTAAGATTCAGCCCTTTTCCAGTATTTTTCCGATTTGACTCGAAAAAGTACGGCTAGGGCGGCCCCTTCCGACCCGTCCACTCACTTTCGATCTGTATATCTCTTTCGTCAATCTTCTTTCATCCATCCTTCCAGTCAGAATATAGTAGTATAGAAAACGAGCTTAAACCATATTGATAAGGCAATGTCGAATATAGACCTTGAGTCCAATGCTAAATTTGCTTACCATGAATCGTTATCATCATATATATTAAAGCATACAAGGCGCTCGATAATATCTGAACACGCGCGCGCTCACGCCTATTAAAATACAGTCCAGTTCTAATATTTTTAAAAATAGGTAAGTAGGTTATATTATGTTTTGGCATATTTGATAGCGTCTGAGACTAAACACGGACTGTCACTATTCCCATTTCGCAATTCCTTTATTATTCTCATTATTCTGTGCTCCTCTAGTTTGACAGCTTCTCTTATTTCACCATTTAATCGGGCAAATTAAAAACACTTGATGAACATTAAACGTCAAACCACCACAAAAGGGTATAAAAACAAAACCGCCCTATTTATTCGCATTCAAAACGATTCGATTTTTGAATAGCCGATAAAACTCGACACTTGAACCGCCCGATTATTCCGCATACATAAACATCGTAAATTTCATTCAATGAAAATGAGTATCGATATGTCGATATCGAGGTTTACGATTGTTTCATTACGCACATGCATGCCTTATTCTGCCTTCCTAATTCAAAACGGAACATAAACAACTTAAAAAGCTACCAAATCCTCTCTTGCGTTGATAAAAACACAGTTCAGTATCCAATGCGAGTTGTTCATGACACTTGCGTGTTTTTTTTCAACGAGCTCCTTATTGAGGGGACAATGGTCAAGTCACGTCCGAAACAATCACATCTTCATTAATTACTGGTGGAATTTTTACCCTGGCTACCCTTCCATGGATACCGCAAGAGACAAACTTTGCGCGATATTAAACGGGTTTAATCGAAGTACGATACTTAATATATTAAATAAATACAAATTTTGCTACACAATATTAATGTATTATTTACGATGAAAAATAATAAATATACATAAATAATAAATATTGTAGCATGAAATCTCATTTCCTTACACTATATTTAAATTACTTCCTCGAAATGATTAAAAGCGTCCGTTTTATTTGCCACCGGTTTATTCCTGTAATAATATCCATCCCTGAAAACAGGTTTTTTTACAAGGCTTTAAAAAAAAAAGTTTTGAGGATTGGTCTCAATTTTTTTTTTCGTGTTAATTATTGAAGAGGCTGAAGAGCTTTACACCACATGGTCTTTTCTATCTCACTAGCACCCTGACACCTGAGTTACAAAATGACATAATTTCGACCACTAGCTCAAAGCGGTTTTAGCATTTACTGATAATATTCAATATTTTATGAAAAAAAAATCCTTTTAGAACAAACCTCTTTAAACTTAAATTTTTTTAAAACACCTTTTCAAAAATCCTGTCTTGTCAATTCAGAGTAAATTTACACGCATAGTGCATTTTGTATTGCGATAGGGATTATGCAACTGCTAAAGCGCTATACCTATTTTTTTTTATGGCATTACGTAATGCTCTGATGGTAAGAAGGAACTAAGACACATGGAAATTTTTATTCAATCCCGAGGACTAAGGCCCGTATTAATAAACTAATCTCAACTCTAATGCTCGTCTCGAGATGTGTCAAAAATGACAGTGTTCTATGGTTTGACGTTTACTTTGACGTATCTTGTGACGGACCTCTCAGCCAAGATGAGTTTATTAATACAGCCCTATGAGAATGCCTTTGTGCTAGTAATTTCATCGGTTGCATGGTTTTTGGCTGCATCTGTTGAATATTCCGATGCATCCCCCGCTGCGTCTTCCAACGCACGCCCCGTGTGTGATAATGACGACCCGTCAGACCCGTCCGTCCCGCACAATTTGTCGCTCAGCTTTTTGCTCAAAGCCTCCAAGTTGTCGAGATTCACGGTAATTAAACCTTTCCCAGGTCTATTGATGTTAATTACCCACAATACGGGATAATGTGGCTCTTCAAATACAATTACAAGGTTGCAATTTGTATTAACTTCAATTAACATTTGAAGACTGCCTATTCACTTAATTAACAAGGAATTCGCGTTAGCTCAAAATTTAAAAGGTTTTTGGTGTTTATACAATCATTAAGCACAATTACTACGTAAGCGCGGATGTTCGTTTGCTTGTAAATAAAGTCATAATAGAGGCAATTGAAGTAACAACACCGACACGCGATCTTAACGCAGACCCATTAACTCTTTTTGTTGAAAAAGCAACCGAAATAAATGAACTCACACTTAACTTAACTTCTTTTGTTTCAGGTAAAAGAGAAACCAATATGCAAATTATCAACCATGATTTATAAGAGGACATTGATCAATATCATGATGCTACTAAAATTAATAAGGTTAGAGTTGACCTGACAGATCTAGATTTTGATTTAAATCTCAAAGTGGTGATTGAAACTTTAAATAGTGATGATTTTAACGATAAAGTTGGTGTTGTGGAAGAACTAGATGATGTTATCGTGATAGACTGAATGATGCCTGATCGGGAAGTGGGAGCGGGGACGGCTGGCAGCGGTTTCTTGCCGCTGCAGTTTCCCTCGGCGTTCGCAGCGTTCCATGCGACGCAGCCGAGCGCTCCTACTGCTATGCATCACGCTTCGCATTACCATCATCATGCTCAGTAAGTGTTTTTTCTTCATCTATATCATTGATTTGTGTACTAACTTCTTCTTTTACGTGTTTGATTTTGACTGTACACATTTTTTCAGCTGTTTTATTCAATCTTTGCTTTTTAGTTTAATTGCCGTTGAAAGGAGTCAGTATAGCTAGCCAATTTTTGCTAGCTTCATCATAAGATGTGCGTTCTTTAAGACTGGTTACATCTTTTACTGGGGTTATAAATGATGCTGAGCCTGTAATATTATGTATACATACATAATAACTGAATCTGTTAAAATTGTGCATGCTTTACTGAATTACCACATAGGTCAACGGGTCAGGTACAAGCTATTACACTATTACACTATTACTTATTGGTAAATGGCATTTTAGAAAATAGTTGCTATAAGACAAATTCTTCAGAGCATAATGACGATGTTTTTTTAAGCTTTTTATTAGTGCAAGTTGCAAAAGCATTTCCACAAGTTTGGATATCTCCTTAAGAATTTACTCAGGAAATTTTCGGAAACTGAAAGCATCCAGAAAGCGAAGAGTATTTATCGCGCTACCACATTTTTTTAATTTGGAACATTTACTATTTGATGAGTGAAAATCTGAACTTACAGATTCAAAGACACTGACGAACATAAAGCTAACTGTACCAAGATTCTAGTTTTCATCATGAAAATGATTGCCTTCTTCTGCTTTTTGCCATCTTAAATTCGAAATAAATACATTATATAACACGTGGTTACTTAATATTTCAACCTTAGACGAAGCTGCTCGTCAAATCGTTTGTCGTGATGAGAGAATCGAACTCACGACCTCTAGCTGGCAGATACATAAGCTAATGGACCGCCATTACTCCAAGTTGAAGCTTAACTAAACATTTTAGCTTACCTAAGATATCGCTAGTTCACGACTAGATGTTGTCTTGTGGAGTAACATTTAGTTTTCTCTTAGTATCCAAGTAAATTTTAGACTTTTCGCGGACTTTTCGGGAACTGCCTAATTTTTCAGGATAAAAAATATTCTATCTATCAATGTACCAAATTTTACATTTCCACATACAAACACACTTTTGCAATTATAATACTTGCTGTGACTCCGTCTGTGCACAAATCTATTACCTCGGTAACTTCAATTATCTGGGATAAAACAAATTTCACATCAAACGAACAGATATTCACATTTATAATACTCGTATTAGTAAGGATTTTCATACTTTTTGTACATCATTTTACTTATCCACGCAGACCATACGTTTGATTATCCTAGTGTTTTGGTTATTATAAGAACTAGTACTATTTGGCAATGCAACAGCTTTTTCCACTTTAAAATAAACCTAACCATACAAGTTTCCTTTTATAAACAACTTAATAGCAATTCCTACTTAACATCCAGAGCTATGACGTCATGCGCTGAGAGCAAAACGCGATATCCGACGTGCATCCTCTCAACGAAATCACTGTCATTAATTCCAAGTCATTTCGTACTTAGCTTATTTATTCATTAGCTTCTAAGTGGCAGCTAAACGACTGGACATCAATCCGAGCTTCAACAAGGCAACAATGTCGCAGCACATTGCCTTTACTGGAAAACTATCCTGTCATTATGTTAGTCTTGTTATCTTTCAAACAATACCATGTCCCACGAGGTTATAATGCCTCTGGAATACAGATGCATGAGCAATTTGATAGTCAAAGCAAATTTAACCCCTCATCTTAAGAAATAAGGTCACCAATACATACGCGGTTCTATGAGGTATACGCCCTTTTTTCTAAGGAAGAATGTGTAAAGATACTAGAGATGAACGCGAAAGACATGGATATCAATAACAAAACTTATGTAGTTGCGATAAGGTTCTCGACGTGTTACTTGTCATTGCGGTTCTCGTGTGTGTAAAATTATCTTTTACTCGCCCGGCAAGTGTCCTTTCATATCGCCGACATGTTTTCCACTCGCCACAAAACGCCAGCTCAGTTTATTGGACTAGTCTATAAACAACAACGGTTCATTAAGCATCTTGTAGCTAGTCCTTTTTATTGCATAATTGCGAATGCGTTTTTGTAATGCTAAAAATACTAGCACGTTCTCAATTAAACGTTTTTTGCTGGAGCGCAATAAAACTCATATTCGTTACATTAACTTCATGAATATTGTTTTCCAATAATATGGTTATTTTAGACAGTTTTTTGCCTATTAAAGTTGAATTTATTTTAGGCGCAGGTAAAAATTTTAGATTAGTTTGGGCCTGGTTTATTAGCCGTGGTTTACGGTCGACAGTAAACGGCGAGCGGTCAGACAAGGTGTTACTTAATGATAATTTATTACACAACACCCGGGACACCTATATTGACGACAACATTAATCTTTTGTAACTGGTTCTAATAAAAGCTTGCTAAAGATCTAAGGATCCGATCGGCTGGATCAATGAAGAACAGGAAGTCATCGAGGAATTGAGACGTGATAGAATGGATAATAAAACTAATAAAGTCGAGGTATTTCAACAAATGGGCCCCGGTGTTCCGGTGCTTGATGTATGCGCCTTCGAATGATTAATGCCCGAGAATGGTACCTAGCGGCACTGCGGTTCTTTCAAATGATAATTTATAAAACAATAGGAATTTAACACTGACTAAGATGCGTCGTTTTAATCGCTTTCTGTTACATTTGTGGTTGTTCATAATTTATTATCAAGCTCTGTAACTTTAGTGATTCCTTTGTTCAAAAAGGCTGCTATAGACAGCGGAATATTTCTCAAATGATTAACAACATGCGTTCAAACACTGTTCAATTAAAGACGCTTAGCTTCACAATATGCATTTCAGCGTCTTATTTATAGTGATAGCGCGTATTATAAACAAAATCAAGGCCTAAACTTGAGCGTTGTGTTCTCGGAAGTCCAGTAATCCTTTGGCTACGGTCGCGATCGCCGGATGCGGCCGGGTGTACCATTAACGACAGTTTCTCGGTGCCTCATTTAACCCGCTGCTGCGATAATTGCCACCACGTGTTTATTTCCAAGCTGTCTAATTATAGCACACACAATGGGTTGGACACGATTGGTTATTTCGGCGTCGTCGCTCCGTCAAAGTCAACTTTGTCCGTCTACAAAAGAGGTGTTGCGAGGCGGCCGTCGTTTGATTCATTAACTGGAGCCCTTTGAACTGATGGATGGGAATCGCGTGCCAGTTCGCCTATTAATTCGCCTTCAGTCGTTTGGAGTTCATCTACTCTTGTTTTAGCCTCGTGCTTTGCATCATTGGCATCGCCGTCTTCATTCGTGTTTAATCTAATTTAAACCTCCTTCGATGTTTCCATTCATTCATCAAAGCGATCTTAAAATACTATCTCATGCTTTACTCAATAACTTTCGTTCAGGTTCTCTTTAGATTTTAACAGCATGTAAGTTACCAGCTGGCTTTTAACAGTCAGTTCTTAACTTAAGAGCTTCCCATAAAGTAGCGCTCGGTTTCCAACGTTCATAAGATGCAGCACTATTCATAGCGAGTTACCGAGAAAGCCCTAACACTTGTGTCACCACAATAGCTAAACCATGATAAAGTGCCATTCTCCCGCCCGCATCCCACTGCTCCTATTGTGCCGCGTCCTGTCTTCACAAATCATTGATGGGAAAAAAAACTGGTGTAAAGACAAAAGCATTATCGACCTCTGATTGGTCGACGTGTGTGGCTGGCGATTGTGTATTGACTCGACAATTAGGTGCCTTATCGACTATTAAATCTACAACAATGTTGATCGTATTATCATGTCTGATATCAAACGATTCAATATCGAATTGTGTGTGTATTGTTTTTAAAGTTGTTACATGTGTAACTCCTTTGGCTTTGTGGGTATCAGAAGTATTTATACCACTCTTATTTCACTCAAAGAGACTAACGTCAGGGGAAGCTAATAAATCACTAGCACAGAACGTGCTAACTTCGGAGAGTTTTTGCATTTCTCAGAATAATATTCTGACAGACCGAAGAAGTGGCTGCGCTGTAATCTTTGACAGTTTCATAGGTGTTCTGGAAAATAAAGCACATAAATTAACCATTTATTGCTTGGGCTGACTGTTTTTTTGTATGACATTGTGCTATATTTATATGCATGTTAAACTAGCTACTAGAGTAGTGATTGCTTTCTAAGAAACTCAATTCCAACAAACACAAATAATTATGTTCACTTTCGATAATGACTGCAGTGTTCGTATTGTTGTCTTAAAATGACAAGCATAGATGTATTCCATCTAAGTCCTCAAGGTTTAAATCTTTAGATTGACATCGTAAGGTGGCTTGTGTGTTTTTGGTCACATCCGTGAATCCGTGTAATCTTTTCACCATCATCATCATCCTCGATTTCCCTGTTTATGGCTTACATGTATTACTTAAACTTATAAATAACATCTTATGATCCAAAAACGAGTCGTTTTCATAAATTTCCAAGCTGGCTCCCTAATTTTAAGAAACAATCAATACTCATACGTTTGATGTCGATCTCCAACGTGCACAGCACAGACTGTCATACAGGATGCAAGTAATGACCAATTTATTACCGGATCCTGTTTTATAGACGGTTGACCGATTGGATTCCCCTGGGATTTGATGGGATGATATAGGAAGTGGTTAAATATTTGGTTCCTCATAAGAGAGTTCTTCTTGAAATATCCTAAAATCAAGACGTTTTCGTCTAGTTTTGTTGATTGGTTTACTTTATTTTTTGGTTTGTACTAAACTTAAAATTTGCTTCTCTGTCACTATAATGATAATGTGAGATCGTTTTCTTGTTCCATACTGTTATAGTTATGTATTATATATTCTTGAAAAAATTATATGCCTCCCACTTTCATTGAAACTTTGTTCACTTGGACATTTTCAAATAAGTCAATAAGTCCTACTTTTATTTAGTCCCTTTTATTTTTGTGCTTTTGGCTCTTTGATGTTTTTTAATAATTCGCAATCGCTCAAAGGCAAACTGGAAGACCCATAAAGTGGTAATTTTTGGTTTCTATCTTTTTGGTTTTTTTGTTATTTTCCTGCTTACACACACTGCTAAATACACAAATTAATTCAAAACACTTATTTTTTAAACTGCTTTCCATATTTTAAGTTTTTGAGGTCTCTTTAATTAATTTTGCATTCAAATACTGTGAAGTAGTTTTTCCCGGGTCTCTATTTTCGATCCACAAATCTGTTTATGTTAAACAAACAGTATTTGAATTGATTATGTTACTTAAATACGACTCGAGTAGCCACTAAAACTTTAATTAAGTCCTCTATGTCATACCAATTTATTACTGCTCCATTACAAACCGTGACATGGCCATTATAAAATTTAAATATATCAAGCTTTTAACGTGTCAATAAAATATGAATTGATCCTTTACAAAAATCATCCACATCAATGAACTTCATAAAAAAAATCCAATTTAAATATTCGTTCCTTATATTCTCTCTATTCAACGTTATCACTGTAGTATAAAACAAAATCGCTTCTCGCTGTCTGTCCCTATGTATCTTTAAAACTGCAACAGATTTTGATGCCGTTTTTTTAAATAGATAGAATGATTCAAGATGAAGGTTTTTATGTATATTAAATTATATTTAACAGAAAACTCACATAAACCGAAGTGAAGCGAGGGCGGGTCGCTAGTTATCGTATGTAATTTCATCCTTAGTATTTAAACAAAAGCGTTGAACACTGGCACAATAAGATAGGTTAATTCTAAATCAGCTTTTAAAACACACAAACCAGATTACGTGATTTCCGAATAAAATTGACCCAGTTTTCCTACGCAGATTACGTCCTGGCCCTGAATGCATTTAAAGATCTCGCGGCTAACACGACCCTAAGAGTATAATGAGCTGCGCGGAGCTACTGTGCGCTCGCGCACGCGACGTTGCATGACCTGACATTTTTTTATTCCACTCGCTCGATTATTGGGAATTGAAAAATAATAAATCTTCCAGCGGCATTCAATTTATACTCTCATATAAGCTTTAATCACGTTTTTTTATCACAGTAGTATTTAAATGCAGTAGTGCTCTTTATATATTATAGTGACGTTTAATAAAGATGCCCTTATCCATGTTTATCGATGTTTATAAATATGGATAAAACATCTGTCACTTTCTGACCAATATGTAAGTGCGAGGGTGACGGATGCTTTATCTACAGCGATGAAGACGACCATAACCCTTTCAGACAGAACTTAGCATCGAGTCACGAATGATATTGAATCTTATTGAATCGTCCTAATTAACAGATAAAAGGAATCGTATTATCAATTTATTGGTTTTTGGTCGTTTAAGACATACCTAAACTAACCATTCACTACATCTTCTTTCATTCCACATTTTTCTCAAACTTTTTCATCCCTTACTCTATCACTCAGTTTCACACCACACATACTATGCAAAGAGCGCAAAAAAAGGTAAAAATATATCGCTCAAATATCCAATATCTATTTTTGACACTTAAAAATAACCTTATTTTCCATCTCGATGAACTTCCAGCTGAATGGTTAACAGACAGATAACACTTCCTCTTAAACCTAGTTATAAATATTCATGCTATGCACCAGGCCGTGACTAACGTAATTTGCGTACAATAACTGTTAAATAATCAGCTATTTTTAGTTTTTCCTGAGCCAAGTGGGGGCGATGAGTTATTAGAGCTAGTAATTAACCTAAATTAAAATTGACGTTTTGTGGAATGAGTCTTGGTTTATATTTGAAAACACGTTTGTTTTTCTTTTAAAAATACAGGTGTTTTGAAATTTAAATGTCACGCAAATATTAAAATACGACGAAGTTTTCCGTAAAAATAAATGTTGAGAAATTTTGTTTCGTCTTCACTTGTTTCATTAGGAGTAATATTGCGAAGTATAGACACGCATGCATAATATACAGATGTAGTGAATAATCCTTACCCATCGTTTTTTGTCGGATTAGTTCGTATTTATCTAGCTTTCTCAATTAGCTTCAGTACCCATCAATATGCCAATTGAGAAAGCAAGATAAATACGACGTTATCCGACCAAAAACGATGGGAAAGGATTATTCACTACATCTGAACCTAAGTTTACCAGTCAATCTGCGCCTCTACTCTAACCCCCTTACTTATAAACTTGGAATAAGCTTTGAATAGTTTATGCCATGCTTTGTCACTTACTGTCAGATGCAAATGTCACAATTACAGATAAGGACAAAGCATGGCATAAACTATTCCTTAGTCTTTGACGTGTTATCGTATTGATTTAACTCGGCCGCCATTACTGTCAAGTAAATAAGAGCTATCAAAACGTTGACAATTCGAAACACGTCACAAGAAATGTAATTGAGCTGGGTAGTGATACCAAGCGGCGAGATTAAGTAGTCCCGTCAGTGCGAACAAAACACATTGTAGCGCGTGCATTTTCAATTTAGCCAGCACGATGGGTTGAACGTATAAGGCTGCTTAATTGAAAATGCACGCGCTACAATGTGTTTTGTTCGCACTGACGGGACTACTTAATCTCGCCGCTTGGATATCACTCGACAGTCCAGTCAGAATCACTACCCTGACCCTGGCTTTGAATGTAGGGTGACATTCACTCAATTGTTTCCAAAAATGACTTCGATGTTTTTCGAAAATATTTGCAAATACTTTTACCTCTTTTAACCGTTAAGAATAAGGGTGTTGCAGGTTTAACGTGTATATCTGTGTATGTCTGTATCTCCCAAACGCATGGGCCGATTTGGGTACGGTTTTTTTTTAAAGAAACCTTATTTAGTCCTTATTATATATAATTGGCTGGGTCCTTTTAGAGGTCTGAAAGAAAAAGTCGCCATTATCTCGAGGTTTTTTAATATGTTAAAACAGTTGTAACTTTAAAGACTCGGTGCAACAGTGTTTTAAACTCCGGATCATATTAAGCAATTAACCTCGCTGTAGTAAAACAAAGGTTAAATTATAGTTTATTAGCTATACTTTCATACAAACATACATACAAACCTATTACGCGATTAATCTGCGCAGCCGGCGGGAAGTTTACGTGCGATTGTGCGCCGCCAGGAACCATGTCGTTTTAAAACTAGGCCTGAGAAAAAACAATAAGTTAAACGTCCTCTTGTTAGTGTTCTGTATGTTTGTAGAATCTAAACGTGATATCGCATCTAGCGATATGAGCGTCAGTGGCCTAGTGGCTTATGGGGTCGGCTCGTGATCGTAAGGTACCGAGTTCGAACCCTCGCGGTCACCAGGTATAGATGAATTAGCGAGAGCGTGGAATTCGGATCACTTCGTTTACCCGAATTTCATTTGCCATAATGTGTCACTTGCCATTTTTTTTTTTTTTTTTTTTTTTTTTTTTTTTTTTTTTTTTTTATGGCATCGAAGAGACAAACGAGCACACAGGCCACCTGATGGTAAGTGGAAACTGTGACCCATAGACATTCGCAACCACAAGACTGCAATGCAATCCTAAGACTGCAAATGCGTTGCCAACCCTGAGGCTAAGATGGAATGCCTCTATGCTAGTCATTTCACCGGCTGTCTTATCCCCAAACCGGAATACAACAATGCGAACACTGCTGTTTGGCGGTAGGTTAATGGATAAGATGGTGGTAGCGATCCGGACGGACCCTGCACAAGGTCCTACCACCCGCAAAATGTTAATTTGCCATAAAGGCATTTTTTTCTGAAACTGTAAACCTTTCAGGTAATTTTTACATGCCATCGTATAGAGCCCAGGTAAGGTTAGGTTTGTTTTATAACAATTCTGAATAGTCCACGATTTCAGAAAAAATGCTTTTATGGCGAATGAATATTATGGCAAGTGATAGAATTATGGCAAATGACTTTCGGGCAAACGACAGAGAACCCGTGGAATTGCATATGTAGTGGTATTGTGTTTATAGGCAAGAGAAAGAGAGAGAGAAGTACTTTAAGTATTTCTCTCTCTTTGTCTTGCCTATACACACAACACCACTACTTATGCAATTCCATGCTCTCGCTAATTTCATCTATACCAATGAGTTTTTCTAACTTAAGTGCATTACCCGATGCTCTTAAGGTGAAAGAAAAAAATCGTGAGTGAAACCTGCATGTTCGAACAGCGCGTACCTAAGAGGGTCACACAAAAGACCCTGAAGGGTCGAAGTGTATCCGAAAGGGCCCATCTGTAAGATAAGATAAGACGCATCTATCGGTGTGGGGATAAGACAATAGGTACAAAGGTTTAGAGTTTTCTTCTCGCCATAATAAAAAGCTTTTCCTAGCAACTCCAGTTATAATTTTTCAATATATATTTGACCTGAAAAATAACTCACTATAATGTAAAGTGTAAGAAAAAACGGGCCCCTAATTCATAAACCCATAAAATCCAAAATAAAGGGTAATAGGTTCACGTGCACCCTGCACCTTGACGTTTAAATGGTTACAAATAACAATGTAAGTGAAAACTGTGCGTTACGCTTAAAAGTTAGAGGTGCAGTGTTTACTGGAACAGGTATTTGCTTGGACGTCCAAATACGCGATCCCTAAGTGCGCTAACGCGTATCAAGTATTTAGGCATAGATGGATGCAGAAAGACTGTGACGTGTACAGAATTACAAAATATTAATCTAGGAGTGTGTATAAAAAAGAAGAAACTGACTGATCGATCAACGCACAGCCGAAA
Source organism: Acleris laterana (assembly GCA_963966035.1). Taxonomy (NCBI): domain Eukaryota; kingdom Metazoa; phylum Arthropoda; class Insecta; order Lepidoptera; family Tortricidae; genus Acleris; species Acleris laterana. The sequence continues at coordinate 9,968,492 of OZ014462.1, read as the reverse complement.
CCGCTGGATCTAGGGACTTGAATATCCTAGGGGTGACCTAAGAAGGATTTTGTAGAAAATTCATCCCCTAAGAGATTAAAAGAAGGGGGAGTAGCGGGACCGGGAACCAATAAGTAAAATTCTACGCGTACGAAGTCGCGGGCCTCGTGAGGGCCCAGACAAGATGCACTACGCTAACTATCTTTTCTCTTCGTTTAGTTTTTGAACCAATCGCGTCACTGGTAGATGACGTGATACGAAAAGTCACGTGATGTGCCAGTGACGCGATTGGTTTAAAAACTAAACGAATAGAAAAGATAGCGTAATGCATCTTGTCTGGGCCCTCTGATATTTCAGATGATGTCTGCGGTCCGCGCAAAACATTCAGTACTTTTTTTAATTTACGTATGCACGTATTACATATACGTACGTATAGACGTACTCTCAATCTCACTCGAAAAAGCCGCAGGCCGACGTCAACGGTCGCGTATCGAGACAGAACTCAACAAGCCGTATACTTTTAAAATACTCGTGGAACTAGTATTTGGGTCTACTTAGTATTTTTGTGGTCGCGTACTCAGAACGCTTAATACTACCTAGTGCGCACCTCTAAAAGTGTAATTCCCTCGTTGCGGGTAAACTACACAATACAGAAGTTAAGAACAATTCGCACTGCTACATCAAAACAGTACTAACTCAAAATGCAACTGTATTTAAAAATCAACTTTAATACAACTTCTGTGAACTTCAAACAAAGCTAACAAGGATTTTGAGTTGATACTTTTTTTGATCTAGTGCGTATTGTTCCAGGGATTTAGCATTAGTTTATTTCATGGTGAAGTAAATAATACCAAGTTTACTTGACGCGGTAATGGGAGTATTGTGTTCTTGTACTAGTATATTTATGCCCTATTCTACTCTGTGAAACCATATTGCTTTTGACATGTCATTCGCATTGTTTTTTATCGTGTAATAGAAGCCTTTGGTAGATTATGGTAAACAATCCACTCTTGTGCTCGACGGACCAATTCTTACACGGAGTTTATGTTGTCCCGGCGTGCAAAAAATATTTTCTCAAAAAAGATATGTAAAGTCGCCATTACATCCTTAAAAATTCACCAGAATACCAGACTGATCAAATTCTACGGTAAGTAGAGAGGTTTTGAATTCGGAATGAAAAAGTGTCCAGGGTAGTGATTCTGTAAACAACGCCGGTCGTGCGGACTGTCGAGTGATATCCAAGCGGCGAGATTAAGTAGTCCCGTCAGTGCGAACAAAACAGATTGTAGCGCGTGCATTTTCAATTTAGCAGCACGATGGGTCGAACGTATAAGGCTGCTTAATTGATTCGTCTTTATAGTATGTTTATAGCTGTTTCGTTAGTACGTTAGATTGTCCCTCGTTTTTTTTTACCAAAGTAGTTTCCTTTTACATGGAGTTTACTCCTTTTCCCTAATCACTTCATTACGTTTTTAAACGTACATTTGTTAACCCTGAAACTTGATCCAGTTTCAAAGAGCTTTCGTTCGGAAACGCGGCACCTGTTGTTATTTACAAAGACAACAAATCTGGAGACTGAGTTTTCTAAATATATTATTGGGGTGTTCAGAATAACTATTTATTTATACAGGGCTTTGATGCTACTATAATAGGGTTTTAGACATCGTTTATGGCTGTTCCTTTGGAAAGTGTATAATTTTCGATGATAAAAAGTAGCCTATGTGCTATTCCAGACTATAATATATCTCTGTGCCAAATTTCGTTCAAATCTATTCAGCCGTTTTGTCGTGCAAACTTTCACATTTATAACAGTAGTAACATAGTAAGATTTAAAGCCATTCTTCTCGAATTTTCCGTAACAAGGATGGGCTGTATTATATCCATCGCTTATAATAATGTACCTAATTAATTCAAAATTGTTAAAAAAACACTAACCAAAAACACCTAGGTAATGATTCTCTGAACAACGACGGTCGGACGGACGGATGAGTGAATGTCCAAGCGGCGAGTTTAAGTAGTCCCGTCAGTGCGAGCAAAACATATTTTAGCGAGTGTATTTTCAATTTAGCAGCATGGTTTCTACCGATTGATCGAACGTATAAGGCTGCTTAATTGAAAATGCACGCGCTAAAATGTGTTTTGTTCGCTCTGACGGGAAAATCAAACTTGCTACTATATGATGATAAAATATGAGCCAAGTGGAAAGGTGGTTTTGCCAATAAAAACGTATAAATGGGAAGCCAAATATTCTGCGATGCTATAAAAATAAATTGTATTATTTATTGATGCACTTCACTGCGTGGATTTGCTTCGGACGACAAAATGCAGTTATTATTTTGTGTGAAAACGCGTAAAAGTGTTACGTGGTGCAAGTTTGGAGCGGCGGCGGGTGTTATTCTCTCAAAAACAACGGACGGTCGGACGAACGAGCGAAATCGCAGCGGCGAGTTTAAGTAGTCCCGTCAGAGCGAACAAAACACATTTTAGCGCGTGCATTTTCAATTAAGCAGCCTTATACGTTCGATCCATCGGCAGAAACCACGCTGCTAAATTGAAAATGAACGCGCTAAAATTGTTTTGTTCGCTCTGGCGGGACTACTTAAACTCGCCGCTGCGATTTTGCTCGTTTGTCCGAGCGTCCCGTTGTTTTTGAGAGAATAACACCCCTGTATGTATGTATTGAATTTGGTACTGTAGTGAAATTACAGGGTGTTTTGTTATTTATTTTGTAAAACAAGCATGTACAATTTAGTATAATTTAGTAGGTACTATGCTAACAATAATTACTTACTTTATTTTATTTTAAAGGATAGCGTTTAGAGTAAGGAATGCAAATAACCGGTTATAACCGGTTATTTTCATACAAAAACGGTTAATAAGCGGTTAAATTGCATTCTTTAGTTTAGAGTGAATCGACTTGCAAATGTAGTTCCTAACAAACATGCGACAGGGATTTAATGTCAACTTTATCTTTATGTCCCTTCTTTAGGTTGGTTTTGTTTTTATACGTATTAATCCCTTGTTCTTCTTATTTTTTATTTAATGCGGTTTCTTAGAGATTTTGCCAATGTCAAGCAAGTGATAGTATAATCAGTAAATAAAATAAACCAAAACTAAAAGCATTAATCAAAAGTAAGAACTAAAAGTAAATAGCGTTCCGAATATAAATGCAAAACCAAAAACATTTTGATTTGTGTCGCTTTTGTATTTAAGCAACGTTTTTTTCAATCGACTATCTATCAGGGAGGGAACTTCCTGACGGTTTCCGAATCCCTAATCCGTTGTTATCCTAATTCGTTATATTCTATTGTTTAATATATACTATTGATTTGTTTAAAAGACTCCTACTGTATTGCAAAAGGTATATGGTACAGTATGTTCTTTTTTGGACCACACATAACTAAACACAAAAAATCAAAATTCAACAACTTGATGTCATAAAAATTTGGATTTAAATGTTCATTACGACGTTATCGCAAAATATACAATTTTATACGCATTATGATATAAATTTGCGTGGGATATATTGTCACAGCTTTCAGGTGAGCGGAATAAGACGTGTATTATATTATATCCCTGTCCCTTATTCGAGTGTAATAAAAACACCATTTAAATACCGTTTAAGCCTTATACGATAAATATAGATGGCGACTGTAGGTACAATGAAAGACCATGAAATGTTCAAAATTTGCGCTAGCATAAATATGACGTATTTATTTTTAAATTTACAGTTCGTAAAATGAATTGCTCATAATACAATGGTATTAATTTCTTTTACTTGACAACAATATTGTCATGGCTCTTTTTAGTGCTGTAAGTTAGCAAAATAAAATATATATTTTTGTTATTTTATCATCGAGTACATCACTTAAATTCGAAGAAATAACCTAAGCTAATTTTTTTACAGTTATTTACACCAACAAATACTAAAAAAACAATTGCGTTTTTTAAATTATCGAAATGAACCTGAGATTTCGCGCCGTGCAAAGTTAAAAATCTTGTTCAAATTTTCCAATTTATCGTTTTTAAATGAAGGCATAAAAACTTGGGCGACTCTTACTTTAACACTTGTAATTACCAAGTGATTTAAGGGTTGAATTTAAAAACCGCGATCGTAACTTATACCTATTTATTTGGTTTAACGACGAGGCAGTGACCGTACAAACCTGTTTTGTTTAATTATATATTAAATGCAGCCGACTGAAAGCTTTTTGGAACGTCTATTATTTTGTTTAAAATATACTTTAGTTCGCATTTGTAAACCTCGTTTATTTGTGCCTATTTTTTTTTGCTTCTATTATTAAGTCTTTATCTACACATACATACTAAAATATCGGAAATAATTAAAACATTTACACGTTCTTTAACATGTTATTAGAAAAGTCTACGTGGTTATTTCATTAAGACCCTACTTGTACAGACGGTCACGTCTATAATTAATATAATCATTGACAAGGTTTCAGACATATATGTACAAACTTATATCCTTGCAGCAGTCGTTTTTACATATTTTTGAAAGTTTTACAGCTTATCGAAAATAAATTAATACTCTCACAGACCCTAGTATATTAAGATCTTAAATTTTGTCATAACTTTCCCAGGACCATATTGTCAATTTAAACAAACCATTTTAGATATTTGTTACTGTTAGAGGTCAAAGCCCGCAAGGGCTGTCTGCCGCCCGTTAAAGTCCGCGTCTCAATAAAAAAATAGCCCTGCGCTACTAACCGGCCTTTTACGACTCATTCCGATTTTATAACACCCTGTATACGTTCAGTGGTAAACAGTATTCAGCTATTTAAATGCACAGGGAAGTACATGACGTCCTCGTGATATATAGGATGATATAAAATGATTTGGAGGTAAATAACAAGCGTAGCGAGCAGCAAATCATAATAAGTGTAGATAAATTATATCTTGTTGAAATTGTTTTTTTTTTAATTATTTTATCATTGTGAAAGAAAAAGATAATGAAAGTAAAAAATAAACACAATTACATATTATGATGTCACTACATAAATCACGTTGGTTCACTAATGAATGAAGTAAGCAAACAAACTCATTGACAAGATGAAAGTAGATGTTACTTCCTACTTAAAACAATAAACACCAATTGGCAAACTTCCATCAGAACTATCAAACCACTATCCATTTAAAAGTTCCAATAACGCAAATGTAAAGTTCAAGAAGCTCAACAGAGTATGACTTGGTGTCGTCATGTCTTGAATAAACTTATGGTCTGAATATGTACATGTAAAACTGTTTCGAGTGACTGACAGACAAGACAACGCATAAACTGAAGTACTGAAGATAAAACTTGAAATTCACGCATAAATAATAAAACGAAAAGCAAAAAAAACGTTTGTTAGGCTTTCTTTGACATCAAAGCAGAGTATCTTCAGGCATGCTATTTTAAATATGGGTTAGTGGGGAGAAAGGGAGAGTGGGTTCAGATAGCCAGAGCGATAAAAGGTAATTAATTAGTGACATTAAATTTATAGTTAAGTTATACTAATTCAAGGGATGATCGACAAAGGAATCATGTAATTTCCTTCATATTAATTATATTTTTAAATCACCCCTTGCAAGAAATGTAATGTAGTAAATTTTATAAATTAACACGTACGCTGCCGTGGTAATCCTCTATACGTTTAACTGAGACAGAGGACGTATTCAGCATTCGTTGAAAGAGGTCAACATATGATGTAAGTAGCGATATTTGTACTGAAACCGTTTACTTGCCGATAAGTTGGGATTAACGACAATTACTTGGAAGATAAGTTATACCACTGATGAAATAATACTGTATTATTTGTTGTTTTTTACTTACAATAATTATATTCATCCCGCTATAGGCATTAACCTTTTTTCAAATATGCATAGGTAAACAGTTTTGTGGAAATTTTGGCAACATGCTGTAGGAAAAAAATTAGAAAATATATGACGATGTTTCAAATAAAGGTGTCAAAAAGATTTGGATACCATTTGGCACATAGAAATAACATAGTTGAAAAGCGAACAGACGCTTTTACCTACATAATTATTTGTGTTACACATTCTAAACGAGGAACAGTTTGTGAATCTCTTGTTCAAGAGAGCTTTATCTCTGAGGTCATTCGTGATAGCCTGAGGAAATATATATTGACATAAATATTCAATATACTGAGCCCTCATTGTGTAATTATTGTAAATTGTGTTTAATTCTCGCAATTAAAAGTGGAGCGAGTTAAAGGAGCATACTGTTGAAAAAATGGGACGTGGAATGTAAAGAGCGATAGTTACTTAATGATGTTCATTATAGTACCACGTTATAAAGAACAACCTGTATAGTATACAGCGTGTTGTTAAAATTGCTGTTAAGTAAATGGTTGCCAAAAATAGTCCCACTTTATTGAAAAAAACATGTTGTAAAATTGATCTCTGTGTCTAAAAATGCATAATGTGACTTTTGGATTATTGCATAATTACATAATATTACATACTTTAACATATTAAAAAACCTAACAGCTTTTGTCCCTTCATCTTCGTTAACATGCACTGGGTAGTGATTCTCTGAACAACGACGGTCGGACGGACGGACGAGTGAATGTCCAAGCGGCGAGTTTAAGTAGTAACGTCAGTGCGAACAAAACATATTTTAGCGCGTGCATTTTGAATTTAGCAGCATGATTTCTGCCGATGGATCGAACGTATAAAGTTGCTTAATTGAAAATGCACGCGCTAAAATGTGTTTTGTTCGCTCTGACGGGACTACCTAAACTCGCCGCTGCGATTTCGCTCGTTCGTCCGCACGTCCGTCCGCGTCCGTTGTGTTTGAGAGAATAACACCCCCCTCACGTACTTACTTCCTAATTATCTGTCGACTCAAATGTCTTAATAAGTCCAACAATAATGTGACCATTTTTGGCCAAAGCCTTACTTCCTTCTCAACATCCGTACCTCGAAATAATCATATTTTCACGTGCATGAGTCCGATGACCCCTTCAACGGAAGTCAAACGTTGCAGCCATTGCAACTTGCTCTGAATGTTCTAAGTAATAAGGTTGAGCGCGGGGTAAGTTGGCCTGGGCAATAAAATAATGCTGGATGATTTATTTGTAAACAGTCTCGGCCGGTACGTCAGCGGACGGGCGTAATATTGTGTGCGCACACGCACAGGGGGGAGTGGTTTTTGGTCGTACTACTTACTCGTAGTTGCAATTGCAATTTAAACCCTTTTTACATTTGAAAAAAAAACCAAAACACTTAAGACATAATAAATAACAATGCTGCGCTAGGATTCTCTGTGATATGTAGTGTTTTTTTTTGTCATGAGGCAGTTAAAGTATAGCACAAACCTAAGTGGGTTATAAGCCCATAGTAGACATTGATGTTTTTTTTAAATTCTATGGCACAGTTTTAATTTTTTTAAAGTTATGTACACATATCTTCAACGCAGTACAGAATAAACATCAATTTACTTTTTTTTACAAAACATTTTTTTTGATGAATAATTGAGCTGCTGCTGTTACTAAAACTAGAGCTGGATAAATAAGTTCTTGCTAAACTTTTATTTATAGTAAAGGATGTTTCTTCCCCCCGACCGTTTCAAGAAGAACAAAAATTCTATGTTGCGTATCTGTTGCAAATTCAGCATTGAAATATTTATGTGTTATAATAATGATGACTTTCAGCACGAAAAAATAAAAAAGCAAAAAAATGGAAACAGCCTGTAACCACTTCCCCCAGCGCCTGTACTGCGCACACGCACTGCAATTGTTTACAATAGACGATCTTGTTTATTTTCGCTGCATATGGATTAAAAAGCTACCAAACTCCATTCTGGGCTTTATGGCAGCTTTATTTAGATACGGTGCGTTTTATTATGTAAAGCAATGCGGATTGGCACTGGCAACTTTTTTTTTAATGGTTGGAAAAAGGTTCCTGTTTTTTTTTATCGATAAACTAAAGTGCTCTGGTTTTTTTTTCAAAATAAACAGTTTAAATACATTCGTACATACTAAATTTAAATAAGAGAAAAAAAATATCTATTGAATGTGAATCTATTGTGAATGAATTATATTCGATTTTCTGATTTGATCATTAGTTATTAAAAAAAAAGAAATTCCACTTTACTTTCTTTGCAGTATAGGTAAAACACTTAAATAAAGTTCCTGTTGCATATATGTAGTTGTAACACATCATAACATAGACCGTTCCTCTTTCTATATTTGAAATTTGACGTAAACTCCATACTAGTTTTGTATACAACTATATGCAACAGGAGCTTTACTTAAGTTATTTACCTATAGACCTTTATTTGAATGGCCGGACGAAGGCCTTTAAAAAGTACTTTGGGCCTTAGGAGGTTAATACGTAACATCATATATTTATATTTTATACACCCGTATCTTGTATATTTTATTGAAACAGTTTTTTAACGCTTTTTTCTTCGCACCGACCTTAGTTTTTTTTCTGTTTTGCCTACTGGTTGACGGGTAGAGAATGCCATTGGGCATTAAGTCCGCCATTTGTACTTTATTGTATTTTGTGCAAAGAAGTTTAAATAAATAAATAAATAAATCATTGTTAGTCCTTACGCTGTTGCTTATTATGGACATGGCTTTCTTTATCTAAATAGTAAATAAGTCAAAATAACTTTAAACACTATTATTTTTATTCAACAATAAACCGTTATTCTTTAACACCTATTCATCAGAACTACTACTGACGCCTGCGTAGTACCAAGTGTTTACGCAAGACAGTCATATAAATTATTTACGCCAAATAACCATTTTTACTTCATTTCACAGTTTAGATTCAATAAAACAAACAGATGCGGAATATAAACGTTAATATTAAAACTAGGCCTCGTTAAAATCTATTGTGAAAATGGTCACATAAATCAATAGTAAGCAGGGAGAACTTATTCTCTTGCAAAGGTTCAATAGAACCAGCCTTACTTGGTCCCTATACACATAAAGATTGCCTTAAGATATATCTCAACCATATTGGTTTTGCGTGCGCTTAGCAACCAAAGTTGTAGACCTACACCGGTGCGGAATCCTAGTGAGTCCAAGAGTCAAGATAGGCTAGTTCGATGAATGAACCTTAAGAATAACCCCAGAGGCGTCATAAAGATGATTTCGACACGTGTTGGAACTCATAAAACTATTAAGGTCTGCCTAGTTTATGGTCTATTTTAACGAAACGCTTCTGTCATAAAATTTTGGATGATTTGTTATGTGATGTAATCTTTTCTCGAGCATAAACAAATGATAATAGGCCATATTTTTTGTTGTTTTTAGTGGTTCCTTAATTAATTGACAAACGGACAGCCGTTGGATTGAGTCATCTCAAGCAGCCCATAGAGGCATGTTTTTTTTTCTATGGTCACCCACCACTGTGTAGACGTGACTATTTTACGTTTTACATTTATTTTATTACTATGGTTTACATTTTGAGTAAAGTCTGTTTTAATATATTTGTCAGTATTACTCTAATAACGAGCCATTTTTAAATTTGGATAGTATTGCCATATTATTATTTTTAAACTCCTAGTCAAAATTAGCAATGTTTTTACTTCATCATGTTCGCGTAAAGGTGTTAACTCGAATAGTTGAATAGGACTGTCAAATGTTTCGAAAACGCGCCGCTAGAGGCGCTGTCACGTTCCCATTCTAATTGACAGTTATCGCAAATGCGAGGCGTTTTAGATGAGATGAGATGACGCAAAACGAGGCACGTGGCATTTCAGCTTGCTTCTCTGGAGTTGACTTTTGTATGGGCTGGGTTATGTGCGAATGAACACGAATTAACTTAAAGAATAGGAATCAAAGAGTAGGCACGTTTAACATAACGCTGTTTAGCCGGGAAAAGTTCCGCCTTTTCGAACGGATCGCTTTGCATCATCCTTCATAATGCGTACTGCAAAAGAGTGGAATGCACTTCCGACATCTGTATTTCTGAGTGCATACAATTGAAACCTATTTTAGGCTGCGTTTCCACCAGAGCTGTGCGAGTTAGCGAAGCGGTGTTGCGAGGAAAAATCCACCAATAGGATAGTGATGCTAGTAAAACAAAATAATCCTATTGGTGGATTTTTCCTCGCAACACCGCTTCGTTGCCTTGCACAGCTCTGGTGGAAATGCAGCCTAAAGCTAGGTTGAATAGGCATCTTCTGAGTGAGCTCGCTTTGACAAAATCTTTATCCTCCAAGGGCAAGAGTTAGTCAAGGGCAAAACCATTATCAATAAAAAAAAAAGTGCCTTCTTTACTTGTATTAGCTGTGATTGTGAGAAAACGGAAACATACTCCAACTTTCTTGTTTTTAGTTCTCATTACATACATACATACATACATAAACTCACGCCTTTATTCCCAGAGTGGGGTAGGCAGAGCTACAGAATTACCAACAACTCTAAAAACTTGTTCATAATTCTGTAACCACATTTTGCACACTTAGGCTAAGATATTTACCAGTGTATTAGTGACAGGTTGCAAGCCCATCGCCTAACAGTACTATACGCTTTTATTCCCTTAGCCTAAGCCTTAGTTCTCATTAGTATTATTAATAAGGCTAATATTGCGCTAGCTTCAATAAATGTATTTATACTTGTTTACTTATAACTCCACTTGTATTTCTGTATGTGGTCATTTGTTATTGGCTTACTCAAATGTATCCATATCTTAAGTATCTGATACAATATGTATCGCTGTTAATGTCCCAAATAAAATAAATAAATACTTATAAAACGTACTAAAGCCAAGAGCTTGTAACGCATCTAAAGCTGTATTAAATCTACACATTTAATAGATTGAATCGTCTGACGCATCTCCTTCCAAATATCTTAATAACTGTACGTTAACAACTGTCGTTATTTTAACTGAGGTCGCGCTTAAAGTTTATGGTTCAATCACGATTAAATGTAATTGTTACGATTAACTTTATACTTGAACCTATAACCTAAACTCGGTTCTGTTGTTTTTTTTTAATTCAGCGCAGTAATAATGAGTATTTATGACTTTTTACAGTTTCAATGAAGCTAATTCATGTTAGAAACAGTTGAGAAAAATCATGCTTTGAATAGCAATATAAATAACTAAAATATAAGCACAAAGATTTGTTCCTATCTCTTTCTAGTAAAACAGAAGTTTACATGACGTCACAGTGCATATCGGATCTCTCTGTCTAATCGCTGTCTAATTAGCAGTTTAAAATGCTTGTATCATCCGTATTTGTTGGCCGATTATAATTTAAATTTCACTTTTGGTGATCTCTTTTACGGTATTTTCATATTTTGTAGAGAAAAGCCATTTTAATAATCCTTGCATGTTCCCTTTTCCATTGTAGATAAGTCTTACCTTACATTTCCAGCATCCTATGTGTTTTAGTATAAAGAAAAATAATCCAATTCGCTTTTTGGGAACATGTTCATACAGAAAATGTCAGAAAGTCAAGCAATCAGGGTTGTTCTCTCAAAAACAACGGACGGTCCGACGAACCGTCAGAGCAAACGAAACACATTTTAGCGCGTGCGTTTTCAATGAAGCACCCTTATACGTTCGATCCATCGGCAGAAACCATGCTGCTAAATTCAAAATGCAGGCGTTAAAATATGTTTTGTTCGCACTGACAGGACTATTTAAACTCGCCGCTTGACGTCCGACCGTCGTTGTTGAGAGAATCACTAGCCTGGATCATTGAGTACATTTTGACCAAATAATATAAAATGTTGGAAAAGCTGCATACGAATCATTACCAAAAAAAATAATGTAAAATGAATAAAAAATCATTTATGATAGCAATGCGCTCTTATGAAGTCAAATTGTTATAGCTTGCGCGTACGCATTTTTAATCAACGACCTATTTGTTAACTGTGGCAATTAAGATAGTTCGGGCGAAGTTCGGGGGCCACTCGGTGTCCGTTCGAGAGACAAACAGAATATGGGTGAATCAACTTTTAAAGTACTCCTTTTCTTTTGCGCTATTAAAACGTTCCTGGTGACTTATGGTTAAAAATTATGTATGAATATTAAAATCAGGCCATCAAATTTATGGACCCCACACGTTAAACACTTCAAATATTTTTTAATCATCGAAAAAACCTAGGGGCAACATCGTCCCCTGCGTTACCAACTATGTTATTGTCCAAAACTGTATTATTTTAAATTAAATAAGTTTAAATGCTAGCCTACTTGTCTAATTAAATTAACATGTAGACCATGTCGTAAAAAAATATATTGTTTTTCTAAAAACGTATAATTTGTGAAACTTGTCAAAAAATAGGGAGTACCTACCTTAAAAGTTGATTCACCCATTTACGAAGTCATTCGGTTTTCTTTCGAAAGTTGGTCGTCTGTCACTAAGCTTGTGTTTAAAGATAAAGATAAAGATAAAGAGACATTTATTCGCAACAATACAAAACAACCTAATGTACATAGATACAAAAAATAAGACAGATAAATAGTTGCGGAACGGTCCCAACTCAGCATTCGCTAGCCGTAAAGCCAGCACTGGTCTTCCGTTGGAATTGGAACCGTTTGGTGAAGAGACTGAAAGTGACACACTTAACACACAATAACATAAATTGAAAAACATCAAGGATCAAAATAGAAATCATTTGTTCGAGATTATCTCGAACGACCATAAAAATTACACCCTGTTATAAGGTTGGCAACACTAAGGGAAGAGAAAACAAAAGACTAGTCTATGGGAATGCAAACACTGCAAGCAAAGCAATTTAGGTTATGTAACAGTAACAAAATTGGTAGACTTATAGAAATAAAATAAAAGCAATGTTTAGTTGGTTTTACATCTACAAAAGTAGTGTAACTTTAGGTTAGGACGTACTTTGTCTGTAGTCTCTAGATCTATACCATATCTATAGGTACTTTTAATCTAATCTAACTAAAACGATGTACTTTATAAATGGAATAGTATCGCTGTCTATTTGTTTGTTATGCTTTCCCAACTTAACCGATAAAAACCGATAAAAAATTAATTTCGTTAATAAACTGTTTCAATTCCTGGCATGCACAAAGGGATTTTTTTCGAAAAATCTGACATGTCCCAAAGGAATCTCGCGCAACACCTATGGCAGAATTTAAAGCGCATTCTATGCATGTATAAAACTGTTTAAAAAAACTTGATAATATAATATTCGATTGTTTTCTTCTCCTCTCTTTTTTTACTTCCGATTTGTAACAAACTAAAAGAGAGACAACATTAACCAGCGCGTGGCTGCGTGACTCCACCCCAACTCTAAAAACCAGTTCCAATATAGACTCAATTAAGCTTAGAAATAAAAAAGCCGGTACTGAACGTGTTAAATAACCACAATTAAACAATAAACGCGTCTATAATACAAAGAAAAGTCCTAACTGCCCAGTATTAGTACAAGCATTTTAAATGTTATGTGACTAAAAATAGAGTATAAAATGCTTAGTCTACTACATTACAGTAAGCTGTTTTCTTGGGTGTTACGGCAGAAGTACGTGCGCGTGCGCCGGTCTGTACCCTTACCACGAGTTACAATTACCGTACTCGCTGGTTACTCGAATGCTCTGTCCCTCACAGTATTCTTATAGAGTGCGAGGGACAGAGCATTCGATTTGCTAGCGAGTATAGTAATTCATCATGGTAAGGGTGCTCAAGCGCTGATCCATTACGGAGATATTAATCTGTCATAATACGAGAGAGATGATTAATGGGTGCTAAAGGGGGGAGGGGATCTAGATGTGCCTTATTTATGTTTGAATAAATATTTCTTTAGAAGAGGGAAATGATCTAGCATTTAATGAAGAAAATTAAGGAAGGAAAATGTTTATTGGAGGAATAGAATAGAATAGAAAGGATGATGAAAATGATAATGATGTAATGATGTAACTTTTGACGACGCGCTGGCCTAGTTGGTAGTGAAGCTGCCTACGAAGCTAGCGGTCCTGGGTTCGAATCCCGGTAAGGGCAGATATTTGTGTGATGAGCGCGAATATTTGTTCCTGAGTCATGGATGCTTTCTATGTATTTAAGTATATATTTCTCTATATAAGTATTTATATCGTTGTCTAGTACCCATAGTGCCTAGAGCTTAGTTTGGGACTAGGTCAATTGGTGTGAGATTGTCCCCTTATATTTAAATGATGCTTGTTACACTAAATGATATGTACTTTTGATAATGACATTTTAATGTTTAGGTGCCACGGTTACTTGTCTGTTAATAGTTATTGACAACGTTTGAAAAAAAATATGTAAAAACTACGCCATTTTAAACCTTCATCTCGTCATCGTTCAATAATACCTTCAAAGCTTGTTATCTTTACATAGTATAAAAAAAATCGCTTTCCGCCGTCTGTCCTCTGTACGCTTAGATCTTTAAAAATACGCTACTGATTTTAATGCCGTTTTCATCAATAGATAAAGTGATTCAAGAGGAAGGTTTTATGTACGTATATATCTGGATTATGTACGGGTGTTACAGTAAGCTCGCATTTCAAGCGCACATTTCAAATGTTATTTGCCAGCGATTTTACCAACCTTGAATAAGACTTGCTTCGAGATTAGTCTATAAAAATTAGTCGTTTAATCTAGGTATAAGACCTCATTCTCGTTTGGTTGAATCCGCCCTTAGTAATATTAAAAATAGGCATTTAATTTGAAGCTCAGTTCGCTCAGTTCTCGTCCCTTGTTGCCACAAAGATTGACATGTCACTCACTACGGATGCCTCGGGCTGTGGAGTAGGCGCGCTGTTTACGCGGGGCCAAAGCGTTTGCGCACTTTGTTAAACCATAAACTTTTACGACTTGTATCTACTATGGAAGTTTATTATACTGTGCGGAAACTGTTCGGTTTTTGCTTAGTAATATTGTTGTGTTCGAGAACACTAGAGCTAGTAAAAATCATGACAATATGTCACATAAGGCTGAAGGCGAGGCGAGACTTAATTACAATAGGAAATTTTGCGAGTGGGAAAAATAGGTACTAAATGAAAATTACGCGATTGCAAAATAATGTGGTCGGATAAAAATATGCGACGGGAAAGTTTGCTACGCTAAATGAATCAGTTTGAGGGATCGATCTAACCATCCCTTTTTACGTCCATAGTTAAAAAAAAACTTCTGTACTTATAGATAAATACTTACTTGGAAATAATTTGTCCTTCAATCTAGCGGCATCGCCTCTAACGCAATTTTCGGAAAAATAAAAGAAACATAAGTGCTTCCTGTCCTAGGACCAAAAAAACTCGGGCAGATAGTGTGACCATAAATTTAATAAGGCGTCGGACAATAAGTCGGGTCTCCCGCGGTGACCACTTGAGGCCTTCTCGGAAGGACAGTCCTGCTGTTAGCGGGGCGATCGGGTATTGGTTGAGATTTTTGAACTTTTGGTGTTATTGGCGGTCATCCTACGGTTGTATGCATAATTAATAAGTTTTAAATCGATTGCAAGATCTGAGTTTTAAACTCAGTCAATTCTCAGTCAATGCAACTTGAATTACTCGTAGATACTGGTTACGCTTCGTCTTAGTAACATGATAGGTTTTCCTATGGAATCCCTAATCGCCATTTGTCCTAATGCATCATTTGTCCGAATTTTCGTTTACCCTAAAACCATTTCCGCTTAAATTTTCAAACTTTTTACTAGTGTTATATAATACAACCCTAACCCAACCAAACCGCATATATAATTGGAAGACTTAAAAAGTTGCCAGACTCATCTGAAATCCAGTTTAGGGCAAATTAAAATTCGGACAATACATGTGTTAGGACAAACGTTGTTAGGGATTCTGAGAGACAACCAATATATTAATGCGAAAGTTTGGATGTATGTGTGTTTGTTACTCAATCACGCCAGATGCAAGATAAAGTACTTTTCGTTCCTTTTTTTTTCAAGTTGGAATAACATTAAATAAATTCTACGAGGACAAGGCTAGCCAATTCCATATTTACAAGTAGGTAATCAAATAAGTATGTAAGTGAGTAAGTAAGTCATAAAACTCTATATTGCACAAAAATAGGCGCTTCATAAAAATAAATTTATTTTCAAAGTCGAACAGGCTTTATTTAATGGATCTCTTCCAGATAACCTTGGATGTTTACAATTTGAATAAAATGATTCAAAACTAAGTAAGTCGCTTTAAACCCTAGTTACGTAAACATTAACCTTTTTTTACAAAATAATATTAACATCAAATTCTTCAAATCACATCGATTATAAAACTCCTTTAAAACCACAAAATAAATCATCTCCAAACCTTTCCGCTTTAATTCCCACCGAATAAGAGGACAAAGCTTTTTATTTTTTACAAGGACAATAAATCTGTATTCTGTAGCTTTAGAGCTTCGAGAATGAGCTTAAACCGTTTTGGAAATCCTGATTAAGTGGTATGAGCTTGACGAAAGCTCCGAGTAATAAAGAGGAGATATAACTTGTTTATGATTTTTTTTGGACATATTTTGGCTCCTAAACAGGGTGCTGACACCGTTTATGGTTTCGCGCTAAAAAAACGATTTCTCGACACTGCTCGGAAATATGTCATTTTAAAAATACAGTTTTCATACAACAAAATAAATAATTAAATTTTTGGAACATTCTTTTGTTGCGGGCTGTACGTTTTTTTTGCAGAATCATTATCTGCTTATCAAGACCAAATTAATGAGTCCCAACACGGTGGGTCTACGTTAAGTAATAATATAATAATAATATTAATATCAGGGGACTATGTCACACCAATTGACCTGGTCCCAAACTAAGCTCTAGGCTTGTACTATGGGTACTAGACAACGATATAAATACTTATATAGAGAAATATATACCTAAATACATAGAAAACATCCATGACTCAGGAAAAAATATCGCTCATCACACAAATATCTACCCTTACCGGGATTTGAACCCGGCTCTAGCTTCGTAGGCAGGGTCACTACCAACTAGGCTATCGCGTCGTAGCAAGTATAGCGGAGACCCTGTCGCCACCTCCCGTCTCCATCATCAGATCACCTCTTAGATACCATGATATTGCATTGTCACCGGGTTTATACGTGGTCCCAAATTTCATACCATTCAATTAACGGGAACTGAGAGGCTATTGCTTAACGCACTCGCAATCGCAATTGTTTTCATTTTGAAAATCGAAGGCTTGTCTGCATACAAAATGAAAGCAATTGTTCTGCTTTGAAGCCAATTGAGATTACGAGTGCGTTAGGCAATAGCGACGCAGGTTCAAAATTGGTTTGCAAATGACGGACAACTTAAGAACACAGTGCAAGTTAAATAAAAGCTCGTAGATATTAAAAAAAACATCACTACATATTATAAAACAAAGTCGCTTCCCGCTGTCTGTCCCTATGTATGCTTAGATCTTTAAAACTACGCAACGGATTTTGATGCCGTTTTTTTTAATAGATAGAGTGATTCAAGAGGAAGGTTTTTATGTATAATAAATTCAGCTTTATGTACGGGTGTTACAGAAAACTCACATTAACCGAAGCGAAGCGAGGGCGGGTCGCTAGTATAAAATAAAAGTTAAGTGCGATAGCTCTTAATAAGATCGTATGAGAGGGAGTGAGAGAAAAGTATAAAACCGAAGCATCCTATAAGTGCTCAGACTGTACTCATGTCACAAGTACATACAAAACTTAAATATAAAGGTGGAAACCCATTACACCATATCATGCTATGACCGGGCTATGAACGTATTATTCCTTAGTATTAAAATGTTAGTCGGTGACAGAACGGTCTAGTGGGCATAGTCTCATACTTTTCAATACAAAGAATACTTTTTCGTCTGACACGTTCATAGCACGGTCATAGCATGATATGGTGTAATGGGTTTCCACCTTTAAACTGTCTGATCATTCTGCAGTCCGTTAACTAAACGTAAAAGGTTAGACTTACATTGTCACTACATAGTATAAAACAAAGTCGCTTCCCGTTGTCTGTCCCTATGTATGCTTAGATCTTTAAAACTACGCAACGGATTTTGATGCGGTTTTTTTTTAAAGATAGAGTGATTCAAGAGGAAGGTTTATATGTATATTATTTTTTTATTTTATGTACTGGTGTTACAGAAAACTCATATGAACCGAAGCGAAGCGAGGGCGGGTCGCTAGTAAATTATAAAATTGCATTGGTGCCTATCGCAAATTGTTTTTCATCAACGGCAACGCTACAATTTCCACTATAATTATCACTAAACCATCATGAATAGTACAGTCAACAAGATAAATATTCTTCTTGCTCACGCGCAGTGACGCGTAAAGATAAGAGTCGACGTGCGTGTACGCAGTCATCGGAGGTTATTGATGACAGTGATCGTATCGCTAGATGACGAAGATTGAGACCAGTTCACCTTCCGCCAGCTAATGCTCCAAAAGGTTGTATAAGGGTATGCAGGTTAATGTTTATACTGCCTTTTGGTTTTATTGTGGTTTTACACATGGTTAAATCATTGATGATTCTAGAAATCCCGATGGCCGTGTCTTTGCCGGCTTAGAATAGTGCCTTATCATGCCTTTTTTTTTTTTTTTTTTTTTTTTTTTTATGGCGTAGAGTAGATAAACGGGCACACAGGCCACCTGATGGTAAGTGGAAACTGTGACCCATAGACATTCGCATTCACAAGAATGCAGTGCAATCCTAAGACTGCAAATGCGTTGCCAACCCTGAGGACTAAGATGGAATGCCTCTATGCTAGTCATTTCACCGGCTCTCTTATCCCCAAACCGGAACACAACAATGCGAACACTGCTATTTGGCGGTAGGTTAGGTATGCCTTCCCGGGGAAGGGAATAAAGGCTTGTATTGTGAGGTGATGGGCTTGCAACCTGTCACTAAATAATACACTGGTAAACATCTTAGCTTGATTGTGCACAATGTGGTTACAGAATCAACAAGTTTTTGGAGTTGTTGGTTATTCTGTAGCTCTGCGTACCCCACTCTGGGAATGAAGACGTGAGTTTATGTATGATACTAAAATCTAAGTGCATGTTATATAATTCTGCCTAGCGTGTGCAGTAAATATGTAGCTCTGGTTTGTGTGGCAGTGACGCAGCAGTAAATCGCCGCGATCGACACACAAATCAATACTGAATTTATACGCACTATTTTCTCATTTGAACAAAATGGCGTGGTTGGAGACAGCTCTACTCATGGCAAGCGTGGGATTTGAGGCTCGTAGACATTTGCAAAATTGTAAATTGACAATACTAAATACATACCATTAAATCACGCCTGTTTCCCAGAGGGGTAGGGAGAGACCACTTCTTTCCACTTGCTACGATCTTGACAAATTTATTTCGCTTCTTCCACATTCATACATCGAGTCATGCACGCAGATCGGTTTCGGGTACTTAAGATACGGCGCTTTTCCAGTAGGTATTTCTCCGATTTGACTCGAAAAAGTACGCCTAGGGCGGCCCCTTCTGACCTGTCCACAATTACAATACAAATACACAATACTAATTGGCCACATGAGGGATCTTTTGCAATACCACCAAGCAGTAGTGCTCACTTTGTTGTGACCCGAAATGACTAGCATAATCCTCAGTGGTAACGCATTTTCCGTGTTAGGATTGCAATCTTGAGATACAGACCTAAATAGATCAATGGGTCATGAATGGATCATGTGAGCTCGTTGGCCTTCTTCATGACTAAAAAACTCAAGACTGTGCGTTGGCCACCCTGAGGACTAAGGTGGAATACCACTGTGATAGTACAACAATCTTTATTAGAAATACTTAGTAAACTAACTTTTTTTTCTTCTTCCAAATTTGCTTTCTAACTACTTTCGTTCATAAATGTTATTATTAAGTAAGATTCTGCTTTTTTTTTTTTTTTTTTTTTTTTTTTTTTTTTTTTCTGGCATAGAGTAGACAAACGAGCACACAGGCCACCTGATGGTAAGTGGAAACTGCGACCCATAGACATTCGCATTCACAAGAATGCAGTGCAATCCTAAGACTGCAAATGCGTTGCCAACCCTGAGGACTAAGATGGAATGCCTCTATGCTAGTCATATATGATATGCTTATCACGAATTTATCTCCTCTGGGCATAAATTGTGCTATCTAGTAGTGAAAACTGTTTTGGCTCATGTATTATCCATATTATTTTATATTTTTTGTAATATTTAAGCTGTTTGTTTTCCATTAAATAAATAAATAAACAAAACAATCTTGCTTATAAAGTTACTAAGGTGCATTTTGCTCCTTATTAAATTTGTACTTTACGTGGTTTAGCAATCAGCGAGTATTTGCAATCTTTAAGGCCATCTGCTAGTTTATCTGTGGCAATTAAAAAGCTTAGAAAGAAGGACTGATTAAGTTTTGAAATAGCTACTACAATTTACACCGACTATAGGTAGAATTAAAATTTAAGATTTAGTGAAGGAGTAACATTACATAATAATTAACATTAACAAATGGCATTCATATCCTAAAATAAAACAGCTGATGTTATCTCAATCGCTATCACACAGCTAGATCTAAGTTCGGTGTCACTTGACTACAAATCATTTTATTATGATAAAAAAACATTCAAATTTAATTTCAAAAACAGTAGCCACCATTATGTAAATAAGAAAAATATTTAAAGCAAACGCGTGGACAATAAAAACTAATTGGACGTTGAGAAAAACCAGAAGGTAATATTCGCTGTAATGAACCGGTGAACCACTCCGAACTTTATGTCTACCGTCCTTCTCACTCCTGCTTCGTGATGGAATCGAGAGAAGGAAACGGTTAATGGTGCTTCGATTTTGCAAAGGCTGGTTTGCATGAAACATTCATGACGCCATGATTGAGTCGCTTTACGCATGCGCATTCGGAATTTCAAAATGGTCGTTACCATTCGCTGTAATTGCCAGCTGAAAAAAAGGAGAACCTGTTTTTTTAATGACCCTGGACACATTTACCAAACAGCCAGCGATCTGCCGTCATTTTTAAAAAGGCAGTCTTCTGACCGCACTTACTTTTGAGAAAAACGCGAAAGCAGCCTTTATTTTGACTTTTTCTCTTTAATCAGTTTGTGTAATAAAATGTGACGTAATGGTTGTTGTTCTTGGTAAACGGGTATCAGTTCCTTATATTTTCATTTTTATTTTTTATTTTTTTTATTATTTACTTATATAAAATTAATTATTAATTGTGAAATGAATTAAGTGTTTATTTTTACTATTTATAATAATCCATTTAAAGGCAGCCAAAGTCCCCAGGCTGCGTTTTAGTGAATTATTAATAACAATTTATTTTTGAAAATCATCCGGCCTCTCAATTACTTGCTGATAATTTTTTATAAAGCAGTTTTTTAGTAAGGCTGCCTTTTAAAAAAGTTTCGGAACCAAAAATCTTTTAAGAGTAATTATTAACAAAGATGTGAAAGTCCAGTAACTGCCTTTAAGTACATTATTATACCAAACTACTTTTTTTAAGCGAATATTGGCTAAATTATATCTATTGAGTAATTCATTAAAAGGCAGCCTAAAATGCTCAAATGCAATTCACTGCTTTTTAAGTAATTTTCTTTTAAGTGTTATTTTTTCTAAAACTTGGATAACAACAGTCAAGTGAATTCAAATGAAATAAAAAACGAATACAATACGAGTAATATCAAACTTTTATTAAATTAAATAGGCAGAGATTGTAACAAAAACTTAAAGTAAACTTTAATACTTATAAGTCTTATAGAGCCACACCCAAAATTTACCTAGAACTGTATAATATTTCTAATCAAGTAAACCGAGTCACTGAAAAGTAGTACGACGTAGGTACAATGCCTTTTTAAAATAAAACCGTGTAGCTGCAATAAAATGGAAATATCAACAAAAACTTAAAACAATAAATCAAAATGTATTTACTTACCTATTTGTAAATGTATTATTTTTAAAATTAACATTGCATTTAATTTAAGCTAAGAATTATGCTGGTGATTCAGATTACGTGATCATTGTTATAACGTTTCTATATAGGTAGGTACTTAAAATCAAGAAACTTCGTTTATCCTTAACAAAATTAAAATAATATAAAAATTAATAATAATAGTATATAATAATTATTTTCAATAGTTATATTTATATTAAAATAATAATAATTATTATTATTATTTTCCGTGTATGGGGTGGACAGTATTCTGATACGGGCTCTCAAATCATTATAATGATGACTCGAGTGCCTGTGTCAGGATAAATGGGACGTAGGTATATGGACTGGTTTAGCATCGAACGTGGTGTTCGACAGGGCTGCGCAGCGTAGCGCCTCCTTGGCTGTTCAACCTATTCATGGACAGTTGTTTGTCAGATCTGAAAGAGTATCATTGTGGAATAAGGATGAATGAGTCAGTTTTTAAAACTTTGTTGTATGCTGATGATCAAGTTCTCCTTGCATCATCGGTGGACCACTGATAACAAATGGTAACTCTGATGACTGAGGCGTTTAAAAGAAAAGATTTGAAAGTGAATGTTAAAAAGACGAAAGTGATGGTTGTGGAGAGGGATGAAACTGATACAGAATGTGAAATAATGATTGGAGATGAAAAAGTGGATCAAGTGAATGAATTTGTGTATTTAGATTCTTTGTTTACGAGAGGTGGGAAATGTGACGCGGATATTGAAAGAAGAGTAAAAGCGGGAAATATGATGAATGGGGCGTTACTCTCAATCTTGGCAAACAAGGTCATATCGAGCAAAGCTTGCCTGGCCTTTGTTCAGGGAGTATTGACACAAACATTGATGTATGGTAGTGAATCTTGGGTATGGCAGAAGAAGAACAGTAGGTAGGTATGTGTGTGGAGTTAGATGATAGATAGAGTAAGAAATAGCGAGATCCGAGAACGATCTGGATTGAAAGAAGATGTAGTGACTAAAATCGAAAAGGGTATGCTAAGATGCTTTGGTCATTTAGAAAGGATGGATGAAAAAAGAGTTACGAAAGAGATATGGCGAGTGAGAATGAGCGGAGATTTCGGTAGGGGACGTCCTAGACGGACCTACAGTGATCAGATTCGTGATGTACTGAATAAGGCCCAAATCAAAAGCACCCGAAACCGACGTACGTGCATGAAGAGATTGATGAATGTAGAGGAAGCGAAAATTGTGTGTTTAGATCGGTGCACCTGGCGTTCCATAATCTCTGCCTACCCCATTGGGAGACAGGCGTGAAGGTATGTATGTATGTATGTATTTAAAATTAAAAGGCACTGAAACTTGCGATCATCAGTTTCCGTACAGCTAGTAGTAATATTATGATTATTTTGAACTATTCGTTTTTATGTAAATATAGATTAATAAGTAAGAGGTTAACATTACATATATTTGTGTATAAATATCACTGTAGTCTTACAATCATAATCGTTGCAAAAAAATAAAATAACGCAAATAACGTCCATACGAAAAAAAAACCAAATTATAAAAAATACTTATAAGGTTTTTAAATATCAGCATCTACTGATATGGGTAAATTCTTCCAAAACAATAATTTATCTGGTGGCATTATGGGGCCAAGCTTAGAAATAATATTATCTTTTCTTTCTTCCGAAATGCCTTTTGGTTTTTCACGAGGCAACAAAACTGTGACAGTTGGATTTTTGAGAAAATTGTCTATCAAAAAGCACATTGAAATTTCTTGGCCATTATAGTCATTTTCATAAAAAAGGTCACTTGGCGGCGCACTGATTTGTGACGTCTCAGACTTTAAATCCACTCAAAAATTGTATTGGCGCGACCAAACATGACTGCCTTTAAATGAATTATTGCGAGAAGACTGCGTTTTAGTATCCGATGAACACGATTTTTTTTAACTAATATTTTTTTAAGGAACGTAAACTCCGTTGTTCGAAGTATAGAAGTAACTATTATCTAGTAAATAATTATTAAGAAGGCAGCCAAAGTCACATGACTGCCTTTTAAAGAATTTTTCTGCAAATGCGGCTTTTTAATGAATTATTGTACAGCTAATTTACATAAAAATAATTAGGAACAGACAGTTTGGTACTAAACTGTCTTTTAAATAAGTTTTTACCTAAAATTTTCCAAATTATTTTGCAGTCAAGGTACTAAAGCTGCTTTTTTATGAATGAATGTGAGATGACTGCGTTTTAATGAATTTGGTAATGGTATTCAACCACTTGACTGCCTTTCATGGAAAAAATATCTCGAAAACTAAACGTGATAGAGAAAAACGGGTTAAATAGGCTGATGCGTCTTTTTTTCCTGATCACGACCATATACATAACTCAAATTTGGTAAATTGTCAGATGACTGCCTTTTTAAGAATCACGGCAGCGATAGAAACGCTACCTCAAAGTGCAAAAAGGCAATCAGGAGGAGAAAGGCGTCAATAAAATCAAATTAAAAGCCATAAAAAGATATAATACACTTACGCGTGTTTTAGCACACGGCCAATGCAAAATCTAGAATTATTTTACACTTAAATTAACTAAACAACTGGTATATTACCCTACACCCAGTAATTACATTTAACGACGCCGTACACTTTATAGCAAATAATAATAGCCATAAACAATAACTATTAACATTAAAACCGTTTTCAAATTAACCTTTAAACTTTCAAACGAGGAACGAAATACGTTTGTCAAAACCAAAAGGCTAAATAAAACGTCAAAATCAAAGCAGGCTGTCTGCGCAAAATCAGTTAAACTTGTTTCACATCCACAGCATTAGCTTCAGAACTTTCTTTCTATTCAGAGAGTACCCCTGTCTCGTTCACGCTCGGGGAAAAGGGTGAAACAATCGCGCGCGCGACAAGGACAGGCTACATGAAGACGTCACAGGGCGCAGGCGCGCGAGTGTTCTTGCACTTGTTTTGTTTATTTTCTCGTCCGCCATCTTTTTTTCTTTTTCTTAAAGCTACGTCTTTGTTCGGCTACGGGACGAGCATTCGTCCGTGGCTGGTAAGTCGGATAATTTCTTTATTCTGTTGCCCACCCGACAATTTTCTGGGCCCGCGCCATTACGAGGTTGATTTGTTTAATAATTTTATTACTGAGTGCACTACGCGTGCAATTCTCGTTTTATTTCAAAGGATTGCGCTTTTAGTGGTTGCGCGTTTGATATTGTAAACACGGTGGTGTTCTTAGTGTTGCTACTTCAGAATATATTGTGTACCTATTATTATTGTGCCATGTTTTTGGAATACATTTTTTATTACGTATGGTAACATTTATTTTCACGAGTTTTTGAACATGACTTGTTGAATTGCGGAATAATTATCATGCTTTTCATTCCACGCATTCCTACTGTCTATAAGTATGTAGGTCTTGGATCTTGGATCCCACTTACCATCAGATGGTCTGACCTGAATGTTTTTTTGCGTTCTCTATATCATAAATAAAGCTGTCATTCATTGCTTTCTTTGTCTGTAAATATCCTTTACGCAGGCGTTCTATCTTTTTGGATTCGCCCCCACTCTTGTACACTTGGGAGCAAAGAAATCGACCCACTTAGTACTGTATTTCCATAGAAAGTGTCTCGATTTATTTGCTCCCAATCATAGTTCTTCAGTATTATATTTTTAGGTCTCTACCAGCCCTGCAACACATGACATGCAAACCAATCAAACCCTGCAAGTATACACCGACTGCAATAATTGGCCATGAAATTTCAAAACTAAATATTAAACACGGCAATTTGAACAGAAGCTCATAAAAACGCCAGATCCCATCAAACTTCAAAACCAATTCCAATATCGCCCGTCAACCATCGTTCAAATTTCGCTGAACCAAAACGTCTAGACTTGCACGCTTTTTGTGTCCGCGGAACCCCACTGGTAGACCTTGGGGTGCTCTGAATAGGTCGAAAAAAAGACTTGAGCGTTGTGCCTTTGTGCGGAATAAAATGTTAAATCTGTGACTTATACTAGTGTTCATTAACCGTGAGGCCTCCTGCGGACTTTCGGTCGGGCACTTCGCATTGTTTATGGGTTAGTGTCTTTTACAATGGAGAGTGCGGTATGGTTAATTTATTAACAGAAGCATTTCTTTTTGTTGTAATAAGTGTTTTTGTTGTTTTGAAATTGGTGTTTATTTCTGGTTTTTATTGCCTTATTGATTTTAGAGAAAGAATCTCTCCAATCTTAAAATATTTATTTAATTTCCAAAAAAGAAAAAAGTAAGACATATTATAAGAAAGTCAAATGTGCTACTCAGCACGATGCCGTGGCGTGGCAAGCTACGACTTCGACGCTGCGCTACTTTTTCACATGTATTAGGGTTTTTTTTTAAACCATGGAGAATGCTCTGTGACGCATAGACATTTGCATTCTCAAGACTACTGCAATCCTAAAACCACCAAAGGTGTTTCCAACCCTGAGGTCTAAGGCCCGTATTAATAAACTAATCTCAACTCTAATGCTCGTCTTGAGATGCATCAAAAATGACAGTGTTCTATGGTTTGACGTTTACTTTGACGTATCTTGTGACGGGCTTCTCAGCCAAGATGAGTTATGGGCCCAAGATGGAATGCCTCGATGCTAGTTATTTCACCGGTTGTCTTTATCCCACACCGATGTACAACAATGCGAACACGCCTGCTTGTCAAAGAGTAAGAAAAAAAAAAAAAAAAAAAAAAGACGGTGGTAGCGATCCGGACGGACCCTGCACAAGTTCGTACCAATAACCACAAAATCCAGGCATATAATTGGAACTACAAGTTCTTTCTCTGCAAGACAGGCTTCTTACAGACAATACTTACCGTATGCTGTTCAAAATTCTGATGATGCCCTTCCTCCCCAGACTGGCAGCAGCGGCGGCAGCAGCTGCCGGAGCCACCAGCGAGCTGAGTTACCTGGCTGCCCTGCATCCGGCGTACCGGCCTGTCACCTACGACCATCCTCTCTATGGAGCCAACACCTTACGAGGTAAGGACCTTTTTATTCTGGAGGTGACAAACAAACCCACGGGGCTTCTGTTGAAATGTGATCACAAGAACACCAGGAGAGAAATTGCAGATGCATTGCTTCCCTCTGAGTCAAGAGTATGCTCCTCATGAAGGTCACCTATTCGTGTGGTCCGGAATTACTTACTGCAGCAATAAGCTGGTTACATGAAACTTAAACTGTAATCTTTTTTCTTACCAACAACGACGTCTTACAGATTCGCAAAATACAACTTGCCCGCCACCACCGGTCACAAATTACTGTCAAGGACTTCTCGTAGAAAAACTATGAATTTTCCCTTATTTCTCCACAAGTAACACCTTATAATAGAGTTCTTGGCAGTCATACCTGACTAAGGGTGAGTATCCACTAAAGCTGTGCAAAGTAGCGGAGAGTTGTGAGAGGAAAAAATGGACCAATAGGAGAGCTGTGATGAGGAAGACTTAGAGAATGAAGTATTGTTATTGGTGGATTTTTTCCTCGAACACAGCTCCGCTACCTCGCACAGCCACTCACCCTATCGAAAACACATTATCAACCATATTTTTCCACTTCGCAGAAAGCACTCGACTCATTTATTGCACCGTAAAGACGTAACCCGAGGTTCGAATCCGACCCGCACCAGTTATACGTAATAATACCCATGATATAGCGTAACTCTATCGTATATGGTGATAATTACTCGCATTCCGCGACGGTCGTCGTTACCTGAAGCTAAAACACTTGGCATGAGAGAATATAAATAAAAGAGTAGACGGTACAAAAGGCTGATTAATTCTGGCACAGTATAAACAGTGTCAGTGTTCATCTTCAAACAAAGGTAGTTGCGACTTGCATGTGTGCGTGCGTCAACCGTACGCGCCGCGAGCCACCACAAGCACACCCAACAGGACGGACCAAGCCGGTATAGTCAGGGCAGCGCCGTCGCCGTGTTCGGTTGCGCTTATTAACGCATTCACTGCCAACGACGCATTTTGCAGGTGGTAGGACCTTGTGCAGGGTCCGTCCGGATCGCTACCACCGTCTTATCCATTAACCTACCGCCAAACAGCAGTGTTCGCATTGTTGTGTTCCGGTTTGAGGATAAGACAGCCGGTGAAATGACTAGCATAGAGGCATTCCATCTTAGTCCTCAGGGTTGGCAACGCATTTGCAGTCTTAGGATTGCATTGCAGTCTTGTGAATGCGGATGTCTATGGGTCACAGTTTCCACTTACCATCAGGTGGCCTATGTGCTCGTTTGTCTTCTCTATGCCATAAAATATATATATATATATATATATATATATATATATGCGTTCACTGTCATACAAGTTTGTTCCTAGGCCACGCCCCCTGGCAGTGAATGCGTTAAGTATCAAGCAACGCGCATTGATGCCCTAGCTCCCGAGCGGCCATAGGTAACAGTAACTTGTAAACGGCACTTTGCTTCTGGTTAAGTCTGGTCTTTTCCAGTTCTGGAATGATGTAGTGCTGTAGGATATGGTAGAACCAGGTGGATGTGAAATTACGAAATTTGGCGCTACAACCTAAGCTAAGTAGGAGAAGGCGTAGTTTATATGAAACCCAGTGATGTATCAGCGTGTTAACTTTGCAATGTATAACGAATTGTCACTGTCATTGTCAAGATGTTGAAATAGGAGTCAGGTGGTAACTGAACTGACAAACAAGACAAGCCATTTAATTGCGTTATACCTATTTCTACTATTAGCTTGATTATTAAGGATGATTCTTAGCTACGCTGATGAAAGTCGGTTACGCCGTTTGAAAATGATCAACTCTGAAAGTAGGCTCGTATCGGTATTTGACAAAAGTCAAATCAGCTTCTTTTTATGATACACCAAAAACTTATTTTTAGGGATTACTATCTTGTGACGTCACAATCAAACAACATCCTTATTATTGGATTTTATTAATTTGAAAATCTTAAATAGCAAACATATATAAAAGATTTACGTTTTCCTAGTATTTTTATTATGTTTATCTGAGGTTAATGAAAACCCAATTTAATTTCACTCTTGTCAAATACCCTATTGTTTTGAGGACTAGAAATCGGCAACGATGATCGCTTACAATTCCTTTTTTTTTCCATGGTTCAAAAATATTGCCACGTAAAATCAAACCAAACGGAATCATAGAAACTATATGCAAAAACCGGGCAAATGCCACGACCGTACACTATCGCCTCAATTTATCGACCGAGTGAGGTGTTAATTAGAATTTGAACTCACGATTTCTGCCGTTCGTCGGTATTTACACATTCAAACAGCAAGCTTAAGGAGAGGAGCTACAGTTTAGTTTGGTTTGGGGGGGGAGTTGATGATAGATAGGAGGAAGGGGCTATTAAAGGACAGGCTTAAGTCACGGGTTAAAATTGGCATGCATTTTAGTGAAATGTATCAAGTATATGCAATTAAAATATTCACTGCCCTCGTCTAAACATTGCGTGTTATTTTAGTACGGCAGGTGTGTCACTGGCGCTGAATTTCCATTTTAACACGTTTGGTGCCTATGGTCGTTTGCTTGGATTTGACGCACCGTGTGCGTCGTGTTTACGTTGTTAATTACTTATAAAAGGTAAAAGATTAAACTAGTTTTTTAAATTAAATTCAGATTTACTTGGAATTTGTGCCCATAGTTTTTTTTTCTGGAGTAAAACAAACTACTTATCTATAATTATTGGGGGCTTAGTAGCTTTGGAGGTCGACTCGTGATCGTAAGCTACCCAGGGCTAGCACCAGCAGTTACCATTACATTACATTACCATGTACCAATAAGTGGCTCTAACTTAAGTAGGTACATAAACCGGTGCTTTTGGAAAGCTGTAAATTCGTGCAGCTGACGGTGTAAGAAGAACAAAAGATTCTTGAGAGTCAAAAATTATAAATGATTTTCTTTCTCTCTTTCTTTCTTTCTAAAACGTATCTAGTGTGAATTAGTTTGTGTGTGTGCGTGTGAGTGTTTTTTTTTTTGTTTTGACGTTTAACAGCTAACATGCTTTGAAATTGTTATTGCTCGCTTGAAGTCTGAAACACCTAATGAGTAAAATTAATTTGACACCATATCCTTACTTAGGTTGTCTGAAAGAGGTCGTTAATCAGCGATAAGGCCGCCTGTTGTTTACTTGTATTTTTAATTGTACTCTTTCTCTTTATTTTTTTGTTTGTATTGTAAAAGGGCGTATCTCTACAAGATAAAATACACTTGTCAAACCAAATTACAGAATGCCATTTCGTGTACGTAGAATCTGCGCTCACACGGTGTGTGTGTGTTGCTTACGCCTACAGTGCACATTAGCGATTCGACGTGGGGTCGCCAGTTCGAACCCCGCGGTGCCTGTGATTGTCAAGCTTGATCGTAAGATAATCGAGGCTGGGTGGGTTTTTGTTAACACTTTCGTTGCCGATAAAATACCTTCTTAGTGCGTTGTGACATCCGTGTTCTTTCGTGATTTCTCGCCTAAAAGATTCTTTCAGTGAAAAGCTTTTCAGCCCTCAAAGCTATTCATGTTTTAGGATCATCCATTTTACCAATATTTTGTTTAACTTGCTTAAGTATTTGTCATATTCGGTTCAAACTTTGTGACTTGCAAGAGCAAGTAAATTTGGAACCAATACCCGTTATTGATATCGACTAAAATTAAAAAATATTGGCAAATGCTCAAATTCCAAGTCCATTACTTATCCCCAGGCGGGTTTATATCTATTCAAATATTTAATTTAACTAAGTATTCTAGCAACTGAAAATGCACCCTTTACATAAAAAACAGCTACAGCATGTGTCCAAAAAAGATATACATCACAAGCGGCAATGCCTTTATTAAATCCAAAACCAAACGTCAACTGACTGTACAAAATTGGCAACAATTTTCGTTACTCCATATGTGGGACACGCAAGTAACCTAACCCTTTCGGCTCTCGGGAAAGAAACTGAAACCGAATTTTATAAAAAAAATCGCACGCTTCGCCTCCGCCCCCGGATCCGCTTACACGGTAAACGCATCTTTATAACACGCTCAATTAGGCATGATTTTTTCGGCCATTGTCGAAACGGGTTTATACAGTATGTTGCCAATTTAAAAGGTTGCACGTCGACATTCATAAAAGTTTAAAAAACACCGGTAAAGGGTGCGCTAAATCGGACGCAGCTCATTATGATGGTAGATAATATAATTAATAAATATATATCTGCCCGTTAACTGATTGCGTTTCCTGTTTTCGTTTTTATCATTAGCGATATAGAAAATTAAGTTTAATAGCTTAATTCCGACTAATAGTTCTTATTATTTATTTTTATGTTAAGGCGAAGGAAAAAGAACACGTAGTCTTAGTAGTTTTGGCTTTGCTCCAGTTCTGAAGTCGATGGATAATTTCAAAATTATGTCTTAGCTTGTTTATAAACGCACAATAACTGATGTACGCTTTGAATATGCTTTATTATTATCATAATTTTTAATTAGATCACACTTATTTTACAAGCCAGCAATTTTTTTTTTGTTTACCTGGCAACCTATTTCTCTCCTTTTTTGTCTCCCTTTTAATTGTTACATACATACATTAACTCACGCTTTCATTCCCAGAGAAAGGTAGGCAGAGCTACACGTAACTACCAAAATTCTAAAGAGTTGTGTATAGTTCTGTAACCATATTTTGCACAATCAGGCTAAGATGTTTACCAGCGTATTAGTGACAGGTTGCAATCCCATCGCTTAACAATACTGCAAGCCTTTATTCCCTTAATTATTAGGTTTATATACTATGTATAATATTGCATTGTCATCGAGTTTAAATTCCAAGTTTTAGCACATTCCAATCATGAAGACTTGTTTAAAATGAGGCAATCCATCTGAGTCCTCAAGGTTGGCAACACTTTTGCGGTCTTTAGATTATAACCTTGAGAATGCAAATGTCTATGGATCTCACTTACTTTAGGTGGCCTGTGTGCTCGAACTCTTTCTCCATACCGTAAAAAATATAAAAAATTAGCAAGATTTGAACAAACTTGTAAAATTTCATTCTTGTTAAAATCAATATTATTTGAATGCCGCAATGCTGCATAACACCGTCCCAACAGGTTAGCTGGAACCTCGTGTTTACTGGCGGCTCGTATTTCGTCTACTGCACCGGATGGCAGAGGTTCTATTTGCATGCGCCTGACCTTGGTCTGTCGGTCAAGCGATATATAGGTTAAAGATCCTTTGATTTAACACTTTCACTGCCCATGACGCAGACGGTGCGTCGCGAATTCATTAAAGTTACAGTCGTGGCTCGATGTGTTAGGAAAATCGTTAGAGTCGTTTAGGTACAAATTTGATGCATAAAAATGTGTTATTAATGTATTTGGAAACTGTTTTGCAAATAAAGAAAACTAGTTTGTAATGCACTATTTGGTTACAGTTTCGAAATGAATAACAGACGTATCAAACATCAAGATAAGTACAAAAAAAGGGTAAGTAGTTGTGTTTTTGCCCTTTAGTGGAACAGGAACTGCGAAATATAAACATTCAGCCGTTTGTTTTTAGAATTCCTAAATAGATTTGACTCCAATCGGCTTTGGCCAGTCATTTTGCATTAGTTAGCATCGATGACGTTTAACATAGTAGCATAATATGCACACCAGGAAGTATTAAGATACATTAATAATCGCCAGACTTATCAGATCTGATGTTTATCATTACTACCTACATCTACCTCACACCTTTACACCTATATAATGTAATATTTATTCATTATACAATATATTATGCATAATTGTATGAAAGTATGGTTGTTTGTCTATGACTTTGATACTTATTTTATCATTGACTCTATGTTTAGTTGGAACAAATCCCTTAAATGAGTTAATAATTATGCTTTTTATTTTTTGTTTTCATGACTTTGTGTGTGCATACATACGGACCTTCACGCCTCTATTCCCAGAGTGGGATAGGCAGAGCAATAGAATTACCAACAAGTCTAAAAACTTGTTGTTAATTCTGTTACCACATTTTGCACAATGAGGTTAAGATGTTTACCATGTGTATATTAGTCTCTTACGACTTCCACAGGAAGACATGGCAACTGTGTGCCTATATAAAATATATACAAATTTAAATTCTACCGAATAAAAGTACTCTGACCTGATCATGTCTTAAAATTTCGCAAGCCAAGTGCCAAGAAACTTAATAACTTACTCAGAAACCCAGCAAATTGGGAGCCCGACCGGCTCGGTAACTCTACACTGGCTCGGAACCGTCCAACACATATAAATCGTATTTTTATTCAAATCGGCCATACGTGCTGCGATAAACCCTCCCAAAACAAATAAGCACCCATTCAACGAACCCACACGATCCCAAGTCGAGTATAAAACTGAAGACCTAAAGCTCAAAATCAATTGGGTGGACATAAAACGAAAACCTCATTACGATACAAACAAGAACAAACTTTCAAGATACAGTAATAGAGTGGTTTCTGAAACGATCGCTACATAGGTTTTAGCACGCGGTAGTAAACGAACTATGTAAGCGACGTTAACAATGTAAACTGTACCTTGTATGTAAATAAATACGCCTTAAACTACACTGACGTGGGATCTGTAGATGCGATCTATATTGACGATCAAGTTCCAAGTATAGAGGACAATTTAAAGGTCCGTTGGGACACTTTTTCACTCAATTTGTACCTTTTTCTTGTTGTAGCAAGTATAAATTAAAGTATCCGATGGAGCTGTAATGATTTCATATTGTGTAACATTAATTTTCTCTATAAGGGTATATGAAGGATGACTAGTATTGCATACTTGGCTTCTGTTTGCCTTTTTAATATAGTTGTATCCGATAGCGTTGATTCTGCATTAATAACTTTATAGGCCATCTGATTCACATATAAAATTGACACTATATGGAGTCATAGGGCACTGGATGTGTAAAAATATTCAAAGCCCATGAAATGCCAGTTGTATAAAATTATGACGCACCGTATTCGTCACGCGCCGTGAACGGGTTAAGCAGTTTTTCTGGTCAAATTGTTATTTGCCATATTGAATCGTCTGGTTTTTATACACATTTTAATTTACTTGTTATTATTAAATCTGTCAATCATAAAGGAAATGATATCATAATCAACGTTTTTAATATACACGTCATTACCGAAGTAGACGGCCTTAATAAAAATAATCGCGCTAGCAATCAGCGACTTTAAAAACGCAGTCGTTAAAACGCTTTTCAAAAAACTTTAGAATTAACAATCGACCGACCGAAATATTATAACGATCATATAGAAACGAGAATCGATATGTATGTCTTCATTCGATAATCGTAAATTTAAGGCACTGGTCAAACCGAGCGTAAAAACTGTGAGCATGCGCAGGATTGAGAGTTCATGTTACTTCCAAAATGAAAAAGGAAAGGTTAAGCGCTTCGATTGTGGGAGCGAGATGGGGTGTAAAGGATGGCAAAGAGCAGGGAAACAGATGGTGAAATGGTTTGACAAATGTTTGAGAAAAATTATAAATGATTAGTACCTATCAAGAAATGTTAGGATGAAAAGATGTCTCATCTACTACTAGCAAGTCCTCATTAGCAGATAATTTCAGTAGGCAACATAATATTAAAATTTTATTACTTTTGTACTACCTTTAAGACTAACTTTCTTGGCGTCTACACAGGCATACGATAGAAGTGACAACATTTTTTTAAAGCGTTTCCTTATACGAAATCGCACAGATATTGGGCCATTTGGGTCCTAAAAGTTATGCACTACATAAAATAACTTTAAATCACGATTGAGACTAATCTCGATTTCTTCAAATCCAAATTAAACACAGTTAAAAGACAACATCCTTAACGACCCTTGTTATTTTATCATCAAGTTTTGTTTCGCTTTAAAACACCAACGGTTATTAAAAGTTATGTGATTAATAAACGAAACCAATAACAAAAACATTGCAAAAAAGGGTCACGATTAGTCATTTCAACAAAAATATTTTTTAAACGCAACAAATTTCAATTAAACAAGTGTCATATCAGCGTGGCAGGTACAATTTTTGATGGTCTTAGTCAACGATCTTTGTCGGTGCGCGAGCGAGAGGGCGGAACGGGTTTTAGAGCGACGCCGGCGCATGACAAGTGATCGGATTAATGCATTTTAAACGAAGAAGGCTTAATTTTGTTCGGTGCCTTTAATTGAACGAGTTTTTGGAAACTTGTCGCTATTAGGGGGTAACGGGAGTCGTGGGAGTGTGGTTGCGTTTGTAATTGGTTGGTGTTTATTAACGCGTTCGCTGATGACGCATACGGTGCGTCAAACCTAAAATTATGGTAATTGGCAGCAAATGCGTTTATAAGTTCTGTGCTATGAATTTGATAACCTATTGCTCAATTTTGTAGACAAATAATAGTAAAAAAAAACTGCTATTAAAAAACGTTCTCGACATATTAAGAGTTTGTGTTTGAATATAATATTTATAGTAAAATGGTAATTAACTACACCAATATGTTTGTTTGTGTTGTAATTATATAAAGTGCCTAATTACCAATTATCGATCTCATCCTAAATGGTATCAATTAAAAAAAAAAGAAATCGTGAGCTTATGCACTTAAAACTTCATCGTTATCTAGACCCTAACTTTAATTCTTTAATGCAACACACCGCCCAGCATTACTTGATCTTTGATTTTCCACACTGTAAATGAGCGTAGAGGTCTAAATATAATACAATCTACTTGTTTATAATAAAATAAAGGTTATTACTCATAGAAACCGTTGAAAACCTCCCTCGGCCATGATTGAAGCGGCTGTCCTGTCCCGCTGTGCTATAAGAGTTAATATATCTCCAGCTAACGCCGATAATTCCTTAGGCTGTGTAAACAATAAATAATTGAATTTATATTTATTACCAGGAGCTTGGCGTGTATATTTTACAGTAATTTGAAATGTTGATGTTTGGGGGTTTGATTTGTACATGAATCATTCATGAAGAATTGGTTAGATTTTTTTTTTGACGTTATGTCCAATTTGAAATTAATCGCTTAATTAATAATAAGCACGTACCTATGTAACTTTCTCAGTGCTTCCTTTTAAAACACAGTTTTATATACATGAAATGGATTTTCTCTTTGAAATGAACTGAAAAACTGACGATCTGTATTATTAGTTAGTTAATGCAGAATATGTCCGCTCTTCAAACGTTATTTAAGAACTTATCCCAACATGGTTCCGTACATTTTTATAATGGTAATAAAATAACAGGCGATTAATAAAAAAGATCTATCCACCGAAAGAAACAGTAAAATCAACAGTTTCTAACCAGTTTGACAATCACTATTAAAAATTAGTGCCCACTCCCAAACACTAAATATATCTTAAAAGAGACACTTTATTATTAATTTCTCAATACAGGAACCAGTCCAAAAGTTAGGTTAAAAAACAAATGTATTATGTGTATATGGACGTCAAAGAGATTTACTACCTTTTAGTTTTGAGCGTTGAAGCTAGATGCGCGCACGTCGATTGATCGAGTCGATTGAGACATCTTTCAAACAAGTTCCATCTCGCGTAGGCTTTGGAATGTGGTGCAAGTCAAAAGAGAATCTTTGTTTGATTGTAGTATAGTATAAGTTATAAGCTGAGGGGACAATCGCTTGAAATAAAGTACGTGGTAATGTTTATTAAACATAAAATATACTTGTGTATAAGATAATTTAGCTAACAGAAAACAACATACGAGTCTGGGCACAAGTTGTAAATTAAAGTAAAATATAGCTTGAGATGCCTAACACTCACTATTTTTTGATAATTCGTAATGCAAGTTTTACGTGTTTCTCTATATGTATAAATGAGATCGAAATCAATGGATGGCTTGATTTTGTCCTCTCCTACCGTCCCGCGTGGATTTTATAGCTTTGACTGTCACCTTTCTCACTCCAAATTATTGAAACTTTCTATCAGTAAAAATACTCAGAATTTGATCATTAGTGCCAAAGAAAAACTGTTAGGAACTCAAACAAATATCAGTTTAATAAAAAAATTTAAGTAAATATGGTCTATGGTCATGGTTACGATTCTTATGGACAAACGACTCGGTTAAAAAACCGTATGAGAGGCTTTTGCTCAGAAGTGGGACACAAATTCAGAAAAATCCTTTTAAGTTTTGTTTCAAGCTCATAGAAGTTGTATTAAAGTTGATTTTAGAACACAGCTGTATTTGAGTTACTACTGTTTCGATCTAGCAGCGCGTATCAAAAAATCAACACTTCAATAAAAAAAAAATTAAATACTCGCCGCTTGTTACTTGCGCTAATCCAAAACGCCCACACCACTTAATTGTACGTCCCTAGAAATCGAATCGAGTTTTTTCCCCTTGTTTATAAAACGTAATAGCCCCGCGAGCTGTAAGTGTTAGATTTCTTCGAGAGGTGTAATCTATACTAATGTTAAATCAAATTTAAGTGCACGTTCGAGTATGTAACGACGTTTTTGTGGCTTTTTCTAGTGATCGGGATAAAACTTCGGAGTTATGGTTAAATATATTTTTACTAGCTTTTGTGTGTATCACGTTTGCGATCATGGGCGTTGTATGGATTCATGACGCACACGGTGCGTCATGGGCAGTGAACGTGTTAAATACAATTTACAAAAAACGTACAACTAAATAGCCAACGTACCCACTATAGTTATTAACATTTTAAACAAAATCAATTTTACACTGTAATAGTTTTTGCGGTATTTAAACTAACCATGTAAATTTTGTAAAACTAACAATATAAATACAGTTTAAAAGTTTGACAAGCGTTGACCGGATCATCGGATTACAGTGATTGTCAAAATTTAATAGAATTAATTGTTAATGGGGTGTATAGAATCGATTTAATTGGTTAACAATTATTTATATAATCGTCGTTGGTTGTAGGTGTAAACAAATTTATTGAAATGTACGTGTTATTCCTCTAGAACATTCTATCTATGATTCGTGATTTAAAAGTTTTGTTTTTTGAGTTAATACTTATAAAGAATGGTGAAAGTTTGATGTGATTGTAAAAAAGGCCAAGTTCTCACGTGCCTCCAAAAGTAGTGATATCTTAGAAGGTGCCAAGTTTGGAACTAGATTGTTTCCAGTCAGAGCAATTTTCATATTCGTATTTCCAATAAATGTAATTTGACAGTTTTCGATACAGTACATGACAATATCAAGTAATCTGTTGGCTATTAAAGAACTTTTTAATAGCGGTGTTTTTTACATTGACCGAGGTTTTTGGACTTCGACTTAATATATTTCTGTTAAATTGAACAATAACATAATACTTCTAAGGCGTTACATTTTTCATGTTTCATAGGAACAGTGAGCAGCAGAAGTAACTACGCAACCGAAGAGGTCAAAATGATCTGCACTCGACTCTATTGTCAAGAGAATACGTCGTGTCTAGATCATTTTGAGCATGTCGTCCATTGAATACAAAACGGACACAATCCAAAATGAGAGATAGAAGCTGTTGGAATACGATTTTTAATGGAAGAGCAAATTATTTTGGAATGTGTCCGTTTTGTATTCAATGAGCGATGTTATTCTGGTTAGCTCTTTTTAACGCTGACTGTATCGCACCTTCGGCAGGACAAGGGCACAATTGCCCCTATAATCATATAGTACATTGTGCCCTTGTTCTACCGAAGGTGCGGTATGTTGAAGTGCCTCCATTAAAGGTCTAACGAACCCATAAACCCATTAAACCCATTTTAAACGCTCCTCTACAACCATCATTACTGGTAAACCTAACCGATACCTGATTTCGTAACAGTAAACCCAACTGGTTATTTTAAATAATGCAAATACAGACCCCAGTAATAATTCACGCGCACCCAATAAGGGCGGGAGACACATGGCCGAAGATATGCGGACAAAAACACTTGCGGACGCGTTAATGTTCTCGGAAACTTGCTTTCGACGTGTTTTGATTTATGTTTACCTAGTACCGAATTTTAGTTTCGCAGTGTGGAGAAACACCTCATTAGAGAATAAAAAAAGCGCATTCAAATTGGTTCATCTGTTTAACAGCTACGGTGCCACAGCCAGACATACAGACACACATCATTATCATCATCATTATCAGCCGCAAGACGTCCATTGCTGGACAAAGGCCTTCCCCAAGGTTTTCCACAACGATCGGTCCTCTGCTGCTGTCATCCAGCGGTTTCCCGCGACCTTTATGAGATCGTCAGTCCACCTTGTGGAAGGTCTGCAAACACTTCGTCTCCCGGTTCGCGGTCGCCACTCTAGAACCTTTCCGCTCCAACGGCCATCAGTTCTACGAGCAATACAGACACACATACACACGTAAAATTTAGAAACTCCTCTCTTTTTTGCGTCGGGAGTTAAAAAAGGGAATCGTATTATAAGTTACATTATAGTCGGGACCTTTTCGTTAAAGATGAAAACCATGTAAAGATAGCAACGTAATATTAGTAAGTAAGTATACTTTGTTCAGAAGCCACAACTTTACCGTTTATAAGTAACTAGCTGTTCCCGTGTCCACTTCGTTGGGCAAAACATTTTTTTTGAGTTAATAATTTTCCCGCTAAGTCCCGTTCCCGTGGGAATTTCGGGAATTCCTTTCTTAGTCCACCTCTACGGTACCTAAGCTACGTCCCTTCCAAATTTCAAGTGCCTACGTTTAGCCGTTTAGGCTGTGCGTTGATATGTCAGTCAGTCAGTCAGTTTCTCCTTTTATACACAATACAACCAATACAATACTCCAATCTATTTTAAACCAGAGTTAATAATCACTAACCGCACTCTTAACGAGTAATTAAGATCACAACCGGAAGACGCATGCGCCTGGGAGCAGCTTGTCGGTTTTGGGTTTCTTTCTAATTGCTATTGATGTCTCCTTCTAACATCGTGTATGGGGTGTAAATTAGTGGGGTAAGTTATTAACAAATAATATATTGAGTTGGTTTTCAGCTGTTTGGAATGCCTTTGGATTTTAATGAACTGTATTTTGGGCGGGTTTTGGACACGTGTAGTCAACCATTTCAATTTCTAGACCAAAATTTATTGTTAAGACTACGCCGAGCGTACGCCGGATGTACAGTGGCGCCCTCATTACTTTTATTGTGTTTTCTAATTAACTAAAGAATTTCCTTGGAACCAAACAAAATGTGTTTGTAGCGCAAGTATAAACACAACTTATAGGGTATATCATATAGTTTAATAACAATTCACCTTCGAGTTATCAACTTAACGGAAAAAAGTGGCCACCTTTTCCCGTTAAGCTGACTATTCAAAGGATAATTGTTATTAAAGTTTGTTACGGTTCCCATAAATTGTGTTTTTACTTGCGCTAGAAAAACGTATCGTCTGATTGCAAGGAAATTCTTTAGTAAATTAGAAAACACAATAATAGTAATAAGGGCGCCACTTGGCGCTCGACGTTTGCTCGGTGCAGTCTTAATGCAGTTTTCAGTAATATATAGAGTGATTCATTCAAGAGGAAGTTTTATATGTAAGTATGATAGATTCTTGTTTATGTACGGGTGTTACAGAAAACTCAGATAAACCGAAGCGAAGTGAGCAGGGCGGGTCGCTTGATACTATTAAATACGTCTAGTTTTGAATCTGATATTTCTTAAACAGCTCAACTGATTTCCTATTTTTATTAAACTATTTTTTTTTCAAAAACCGCATCTAAATAAGTTTATCCGTTTAGAAGCTACGATGCCACAGAAAGACACACAGATACGCAGAAACGAACGATACACTTACAATACCCCACTTTACACATCGGGGGGTTAAAAATACAGTAGTGCCAAATACGACGAACCAAAAAAACAAAAAACTATGGAGCCATTATGAATAAATCATCTTGTAAAACCTTAAGGAGGGTTAGAAAGAGATGCTTGTATGGAACCGCGTGTGTAAACGAGATGGATGACGGAGGTGTAATTATGCTGTTAGATTATAATATCACGATTTTGAGGCGCGTCGGAGTTTTTTTCGCTGGTAACACTTTATGGTTAAAATGTTATGGTTAGTTTGAGATGAACATTCTTCTTTCCATATTGTACCCACGATTATTATTTTTTTAACTATAGTTATTTTACACGTAGTCGGTCGCGTATTGGTTTGTCGAAATTCAAAGTTTCGTATAAAACTATCTTTTTCCGTGTGTCTTTGTCATCAGGGTTGCCAATGTATTTCTTAAAAATGTCTCAGATCTTTATTTACGAATCCCTTTGACTGCCATACATATCGTTGGTCATAATTTTTATTAGTCATACTTTTTTTTTGTCATAAATTCTTTTAGGCTGAAGTTACAGTTTTTAATAAACGTTTATCGTGTAGATTAGTAAGGTTAGGTTAGGTTAGATTTATAAGAATCCTGAAAAAATATCCGTGTCCTGAGAAAAATGCATTATGACTTGCGAAAATTATGACTAAAATTAATTATGGCAGTCAATAGAGACCTCTTTATTTACCATCAGGTAGCCGGTGCGTTAGTTTTCGTTCCCTATTCCATAAACAATTCATCAAGAGCTGTCTTCTGAGTGTCTTGCGTTTCTTATTTTTTCTTAATTATATGATATTAATCGATTCTGCGGGTAAGCTGTGAAATTTCACCACATACTACGGATAAACTTTCTTTTGTATTTACAACTTTAATAGGGATAGTGGGAATCTCTAATTTAAAGCTACACCTAGGCTTATAAATAATAATTCCTTTACCACCACTAATCTCTCCCTCAATTCCCTTAACCTTGATCGTTTTTTTAATTCTAAGAAGCTGACCTATCACACTACCTGCGCAGGCGTCACCTTGCTAGAGCTTTACCATTTTAGGTCAAAAAGTCAGATACACCTTTGGACTATTGTAGTGAAAACAACCGTAACACTACCAAATCAAGGTCTCGTTTACTATGAGCTGTTGGGTTGTACATGCGTCGTTTTTGTTAATGAGGGCGGCATAAAAACCTCGTTAGTCGGTTTTTTGCAACTTAACAAATTAAACACTAATCTGTTTATGACAAGTGATGTTTATGACAAGTGATGTTATAGTAAATGCTTTAGTGTTTTAGGTTTTTCAAGAATTAACGGGTTTTTAAGGGTTACGTTTAGGGTCCTAATCTGTGCATATTTTTTACCGATTTTTTTTTGTGGTAATCGCCTGTGGAGCCAATGACAAAAGTCTTGCTTTTGTTTGCTTTTAACTCGAATTACTTTAGGAATAAGGGCAGAGGTGAAAATCCCTTCCGGGGACCTGGGAACGGAGGGCTCGCACCGGCTACAAACTTTATCGATTTTGAATAGTAGGATTTGATGATTAGGAAGTGTTACTCTCCCCCTTTTGCCTTCGCTATGATTGGGTTTTATTTTGGTCTGGATAAAAAAACTCATCTTAAAAATATTATGAATTACAGATGTAGTGATTAATCCTTTCCCATCGTTTACATACATGAACTCACGCCTTTATTCCCAGAGTGGGGTAGGCAGAGCTACAGAATTACCAACAACTCTAAAAACTTGTTGATAATTCTGTAACCACATTTTGCACACAGGCTAAGATGTTTACCAGTGTATTAGTGACAGGTTGCAAGCCCATCGCCTAACAGTACTATACGCCTTTATTCCCTTAGCCGTCTCTTACGACATCCACGGGAAGATATGGAGTGGCACTATTCTAACCCGGCAACCACACGCTCACATCGTTTTTGGTCGGATAATTATGTATTTATCTTGCGTTCTCAATTAGCTTCAGTACCAATCAATAAGCCAACTGAGAAAGCAAGATAAATAAGAAATTATCCGACCAAAAACTATTGGAAAGGATTATTCACTACATCTGTACCTATGTGTAAAGGAAAAGGACACCAAGTTCAGTTTGTACTTTTATTTGACATTGTCATTAAAGACACATGAGCCGCATTATGACACCGAAGTCATTGTCAAGAAAATATTGAACTCCGTCCGGATGATCAATTCTTTTATCGATTTCAAACAAAGCATTTCACTTACAGTCCCTTTCCCACCCTAATTAAGTTATTTCTTAGCGCTAACCCATAAATTAGCTATAAAGATAATCCGAAACTCACAATTAAATGCTCAGAATATCAATTCCCTTTGAATTTAAAGGCGCGGTCGTAAAAAATACGTACGCATTATGAATACACGCCGTATCGTAACGCCTTCATCTCGCCGCGCATTCGCTCTCGACCCATAACTTAGCCTCATACAAGCCTCATACAAACTCCAAGCGTTCCATCCATTCACATTCATATTTAAAACGTGACCACGAAACTACACAAGTCACTAATTTTACGCCCAATCGACTTGATAAAAATTAATATGTCAGCCGGACCCGCAAAAACCTAACCGTTCAACGTTTGAATTTGAAAAAAGAACTTTTTGATTCGTTTTTGCGTGCGGTTACACCAATGTCAGGGTGACCAGTGCGAAGGAATTCGAAACGGACTCGATTTGGACCGTTCGATGACAGTTCTTTTTTTAAAGTTCCCATAGAATGAAGACATAAAAATGTTTGCGAGTAGAGCGGCGCGTCAAAAGAGGACCACATACGTGATTTTCTTGAGGTTTCGGGAAAGATACGGGGAACGGACTTCGCCAAATTGGCGGGTGCTCACGCCTCGCGTCCGAACCTATTATTTCGTCGGCCGCCCGGAACACCGGCAAGCGAGCGTGATTAACAAATCAAAACCGCTTTTTAACCTTTTTTTTAAAACGCGCTACGTGTTTGTTTTTGGAGGTATAATATAATAATATGTGATTATTATGGAGATTTGAACGCCCTTGCGTTGAAGGATAGGTTGATTAATAACCGAAAATTTCATGTTTCTTATCGGGGTTTTAAAGTTATATGGAAGTAACGAAAATCACAGTTAACGAGCTAAATATATCAGTTCGTTGACAGGTTAATTTTAAATGGGTTTGTTTATTGGTCGCCACCGCTAATTTTACTGGAGCTGCCGACTTGTTAATGTCTGTGGATGAGAGAATAATATTTCCAGTTTAGTAACGAGGCGACTCTAAGCATTTCCGTACTCTAGAGAAAACCAATTAAAATTGTATCGTGGAATTCGATTTGAAATAATCGATCATAGAGCGGTCCGTTTGATATAAAGCATCCTTCACACTGTGAATTTATTACTCGCTGAACGCTAAAAAAACAAGTATTTTCGCTGTTCCATTTATAAACCGCACTGGCACAAATTATTCAAACTTCTACGCGTTTAGTCACCAAATGGTGACTAAGAAGACTTTAAAATAAATTGCTTGACTTTATTAAGAGCCGCAAAATTAACAATGTCGTCCAAACAGAATCCAATTAGGGGCCGACATATTGCGAGCTGCCATATTTAGTGGCTTCAGGTCGATACCGGGAACTCGTAAACGTCGAGTTTAATATTTATCGAGTAGATAAACGAAGCTCTATCAAATACTTGGTTTTCGAGTACGTAGTATTTTAATACTAGGTATTTTATTTCGTGCGTATTGGAACAGGTTATGACAATAATTTAAGTATTGTTCTATTGTTCTTTTCTCGATTATTTCGACTGATGATCAGACCTTGACCCGTAGGCTCTTATAGGTATTATGCGGAGTTAAGTACCAAAGACTTTAGGTCTTTGTCGAAATCCATGATTAGTGACATAAGCACCTGGATAATTGTTTTTTGGTTAGTTTTCTAAAAATGGAACCTAGCAATATGGATTTATCGCCCCCGAAAGCCCCTGCATACTAAATTTCATGATTACATGATGCTGTTTCCGATTATAAATATACAAGAATTACTCGTTTAAAGGTATTTAGATATGATAATGTAGACTGGCCCAGTTACGGACATAATTTCCAGTTCAGGTACACAATTTGTATGATAAGCACAAATGGCACTTGCACTCGATTCAAGTAAATGAGTAAATGGGTTGAGGCACTAACGTGTGTTCAGGTTGTCAACTTGACTTTGTCTAAGGAAATACTTTATTGAAAGTATTTTTCCCTGTTCCTTAAACAAATACAACGCAAAAAAAATATGTTATACCAGTTATGGCGTTAAGTAGGCCGTTTATATTCAAACTAGTCTAAACGCGATGACATCTCAATCTACGCATGCGCCTAGGGTTAGGCCAAGTAGCTTT
This sequence comes from Acleris laterana, assembly GCA_963966035.1. NCBI lineage: Eukaryota > Metazoa > Arthropoda > Insecta > Lepidoptera > Tortricidae > Acleris > Acleris laterana. Next base: position 9,923,526 of record OZ014462.1, on the reverse strand, counting down.
TAACCGCTAGCTGGCAACACTTTGCGGTTAAACGGGGAATTATTGAGAGTGTCGGTCATTATTTCGTTGGTTTGCAGTTTATTGAATGTGGATTTATTGATGACTGTTTATGGTTGGTTTCGCGAGGTATTTATTGACGAAGTGTTGATCTATTGTTTGTTAGTGTGTCGATGTTTACGAGTATGTGTAAGTGTTGCGGAAATGTGTGTGTGAGTTGGATAAATAGTTTAGAAACAGAGGACAAACATACAAATTTTATTTTTTATACATAAATACATACATAAACTCACGCCTTTATTTCCAGAGTGGGGTAGGCAGAGCTACAGAATTTCCAACTATAAAAACTTTTTGATAATTCTGTAACCACATTTTGCACACTTAGGCGAAGATGTTTACCAGTGTTTCATTTTTATTTATATAGATTATTTCCCTCTTCCCTCAGGGTTGGAGTACCTCAGCGCTGCCCGGAGCCTGCACCCTGAACTGCACGTCGGGAGTACCCTGGCCAGCCAGGACTTTCAGCTCAGTCTTGAAGGTGAGCTTTTAAAGAAATACCTACTGTTGAATGTTTCTTGGAGCTTCTTCCCAACTGATGGTTCTCTTTTGAAATGCCTGGTAGATTTAAATATCTGATAGTGCCTACAGTCCTACAGTCCATACTTATAAAATAAAGATTTTACTTTTATTTTTATTTTCAAGTTCAAAGACAAGAGTCTTTTTTGTACCAGTTTTGAATTATGGAAAACTAGCGACTTGCTTTACTCTGGTTTATATGAGTTTTCTTATTATGAGACTTAGTCAATTTGAGATTTAGGTCAATTAAATGTCAAGGTATTATGAAATTCGGTCCTAAGTGTCCTAATGAAACCTATACACATTGTTGATTTCCGGAATTGCTAACTTTGAGTTGTGCATCTTCACCAGGTCCCAAGGTTTCGTAAAGTCACAATAGAGTCTCCAGATTTGACCCAACCAATTTGAACTCATTTGATGACTGTGTAAAAAAACACATTTCAGTACTCACTCATCACGTCTTTCATTTTCAGGATCTAGAATAGCCTCCCCCACCCGCCTCAGGTTATCAGGGGGGGCGATAGGCGCCTCAGTGAACCGCAAACGGGCTGTCTCCTGGAGCCCTTACTCCGCGGAGTCCTTGGACCTAGCAGCTGTCATCAGGGCGTCTCCAGCCAGTTTGGCTGTCAGAGCCCCGTCGGCAGCGTCCACTGGGAGCTATGGCCATCTTAGTGCTGGTGAGTTGAGGAATTTAAATTTACCGGCAACCGCTATCATTGTTGTCTTCAAGAACAATAAGTACTGGGAGTAGTTATCATATCATTAAAAATAAATAAGCTCTTGTTGAGTTTTTACCTGTTTATGCAAAATGTGGTTACATTAATTAACAACAAGTTTTTAGAGTTGTTGGTAATCCTGTAGCTCTGCCTAACCTAATCTGAGAATGAAGGCGTGAGTGTGGAGTTTTTCAACCCCCGACGCAATAAGAAGGGATGTTATTAATTTGACCGCTATGTGTGTGTGTCTGTGGCTCTTTAACTCTGAAACGGGTGAACTCAAAAATGAAATTTTTGGCAGGATCTTTTTACCTTTCAGGAGCGATATCCCCCGCACTTTCCCTCTCGCATGCGTCGCTCGCGCAGCAGTTGCTAGCGCGGGGAGGGGTGGGCGGGAGCGGCGTGCTCGCGGGGGGCGTGCTGCTTGACCCCGCCCACCAGCAAGCGGCGGCCGCTGCGGCGCATCATGCTGCCCACGCGCATCTCGTTGCTGGAATCCATAGGTAAGATACCTAAAAATCCTGACTGCTGAGTTTCTTGCGGCGTTTCTTCTCAGCAGTGTCTCCTCTTGGGAAGCGCTGGTAGATTCTTGACGTGTAAAAGTGCTCGTACGGCCTACTTGCTGAATAAATGTCTTTTATCTTTTTTTTTTATCCAAAGGTATATTTATCGGTTGGACTATTATAAAGGAGAAATAAAATAAATGTTACTGGCAATCTTATAAAATTGGATTAAGTCCCAATTTAAGCTCTAAGCTCGTACAGTAAAAGTCTAAATATAATCCGTATCCAAAACGCCAAAAATATCTACACGCCTCTATGCCAACAACGTAACGTCTATGTTTAGATATATTTGACGTAATAGCTGTATAGATTTGAAAGCTTTCGACTGTACTATAGGTACTACAACGATAATAATATACATTCAAGCGTACCTAGATCAAATTCACTATTAAATAGGCTAGCCCCGTCGTTGTATAATCTAGCTGTTAATTAAAAAAAAACATAACAAATAAAGCCTTGCATCTTGTTTGGCGATAAAATAACACGTATGTAAAAAGGCAACGCGTATTTATGATTTTGCTTCTTATCTTAACTCCGTAACCTACTGTAAAAAGCTTCTTATTTGTTATAATTGTAGGTAGAATCTTATGCAAGGTCCGTCCAGACCACCGTCTTTTTTTACCTATCTAAGGTAAAAGGTGAAATTAATAGAATAGAGGCATTCCATCTGAGCCCTCAGGATCGGCAAAGCATTTAAGGTCTTAGAACTGCGCTCTTTAGATCGATGGGTCACAGATCCCACTTACCATCAGGTGGCCTCTGTGCTCGTTCGCCTTCTCCATAAAAAAACATCATCCACATTTTTCTCTTCATCAGGTCACATATCTCCTCGCCCACGCAGCTCCTGATGGGCACTCCGGTGGACATCAGGCAGGGGCTGGGCATGGACGGGTCTCCTCCTCATCACATGCAGCAGCCCCAGCAGCAACCTGAAGTCACCAGCATCATGGAGGCTGACAGGTAACTTTTGTACTTCTATAGGGTTATTCAGATTTTCCAATTTCTTTGATATCCTATATTTTACTTTTCTGACAAATCTAATAGAGTAACCACAATGTAAGGAAAAATGGAACTACTTAATTATATGCCTGAGAAAACATTCTTCTTAGGCAAAAAATTATATTGTTTTTTCTATATTTGCATCAAGACAGCATAAATCGATAGGCCTTTAGCCGACCTTAACATCAGACGGCTGGTGGCTGGACCTGGTGTACTCGTTTGCCTTCTCCTACTCGTTAAAAAAAACAAATGGCCAGGGGGCCAAGTCAGAATGCATAACACTAAGGTATAGGGTTGACGTAAGATCGCGACGACAGATCGCGTCGACCGCTGATGTCAACTCCATACATTTCAAGTCTATAGAAGACAGAAACGTTAGAAACGTATGCTAGGCTAGGCCGACTAGTCCTAAATGCGTGTACAGTAAAAATAACCCAGTAGTTTTGTGTCGTGGTCTACTAGCATTACGACTACTAACTTTTAATTTGTGTCTCCAGCGCATCATCAGGCATGACCCAGCGGAAGTCTCCCCAAAGCCTGATGCACCGGGATAACATGCACAGCAACAAGCCACTGTCAGCCGCTGCCGAGAGCACCGTCCACGATGGACTGGACTCTAAAGATGAGCCTGGAGACTTCATTGAGACCAACTGCCACTGGGTAAATACATTCTTAAGCTTTGATGATGTGGTAATTAACTAAAAAAAATTGGTTTCCTGTTCCTCATTTTTGATACCATGCCTTGTTTCTTACGCCAGTTTTTCTCTGGGCAAATGTTTTAATTCATGTATATCGATAATTGATTTTTGGCAAATCATTTAAGAGTAAACAACTTTGGCTTTGATCATCATCATCAGCTCACGTTCATCTACTGCAGGCTAGGAGACTCTTTTTGGCCACGCAAATCTACCCGGATTTTTTCTAAGGTGTCTTTGTTTTTCCGAATGTCTGTTTAACATCGAGATGCGATACAAGATTCTCATTTATTTAACAATTAAGCTGTGTCAACCCTTTCAACAAAAGATCCTCTTTCCGCATATTGTCTCTAATCGGATCAATAGCTTTGGTCATCGTTGAGGGCCAATTCAGTTAATTCCACTTTGTTACTGTTATTGCCACCTTCCACTGCGAGCGGAGCGGGCCCAGTACAAACTCCTTTTGGCTTACAACGCTGTCTCTTTAAGAGTTTTGCTTGCGGCGGAAACACTTGAAGTCAACGTTGTAAGCCAAAGCGAGTTCATACGGGAACCGCTCCGCTCGCTTGCAGTAGAGCTCCGCAAAATAAACCCTCATCAAATAAAATAATTACCTTCCAGGTGGATTGTAAGCAAGAGTATCCGACTCAAGATGACCTGGTGAAGCACATCAACACGGACCACATCCACGCCAGCAAAAAGGCGTTTGTCTGCCGCTGGGTCGGCTGCTCTCGCGACGAGAAACCGTTCAAAGCGCAGTACATGCTGGTCGTGCATATGCGCAGACATACTGGAGAGAAGCCGCATAAATGCACAGTAAGTATTATGCAGGAGGTGTTTCGGGTTTTGGTAAAGACCTATGGACTGGCACAAAATTGTGTGAAAGTGAGAGTGATATAATGTACAAATCTGAAGCTAAAGTACTGTGTTATGTTTGGCCACAAGTGTTAAAATAAGTCAAATGATTTGAGCAATTTACTCCTGAATTCCTTGACAAGAGCGGAAGCTTGGAATGGAATCGAGAATGGCTAAGCAATGTAAACTGTCACATCCTAGAGCAAGAAGTACTTGTCTACATATTTTCAATATTTTTACTTCATGATCGTCGTCATATCAGCCGAAGAACGTCCACTGCTAGACATAGGCCTTCCCTAAGAATTTGCGCTAGTCAAACCCATCGTATTTTTGCGATGTTCACCAGATTCTCGGTCAACCTTCTGGAAATAATTTTATTTAAGCTTAGAAAATGGTTTTTTTTTTCAAAATATATCTGTTTTTACTGCCACATCTTTTAACGTGTGCGTGCGTGTCGTTTATTAAATAAGTTTGAAAATTATAGCAGAGTAGATCAAATATTACAATAGCTATTGAAACTTTTTACAGTTCGAAGGCTGCTGTAAAGCCTACTCCCGTCTAGAGAACCTGAAGACCCACCTCCGGAGTCACACCGGCGAGAAACCTTACACCTGCGAGTACCCTGGCTGTGCGAAGGCTTTCTCCAACGCGTCTGACCGGGCTAAACACCAGAACAGGACGCATAGCAATGAGGTAAACTATAGTAATCATAATATTACTCTCTGTTTGTAACAAGTTATAACTTTCCCGTTTTAAACTATTACTGATTTCGAGTGATTAGGAGTACTAGAAGTATTTTTTCGAATCAAATCGGAGAAATACTGGAAAAGGGCTGAATCATAAGTACCCGAAACCGACGAGAATGCATGTGATGAGTATGAATGTGGAAGAAGTGAAAGAGATATGTCAGGATCGTAGCAGGTGGAAAGAAGTGGTATCTGTGTTCCTCTCTGGGAAATAGGCGTGATTTAATGTATGTACTGATTTCATTTCAATTGCTAATTTGAGAATTAAAGACAAGTACTGGTCTGATATAACATCATGAGGTGATTATTAAGTATATTTTAATCGATATCAGTATGGTTAGACTAACTGAAATGATCATTACTGGCTTCGCCTGGTGAAGAATTTTCTAATAATTTGACGGCAAAATATGCAAATAAAGTTCGTTCCTCTAAAACAGACTTTTCCTTACGTCCTTCACATGTCGGTATGATTGTAACTATACCAAGTCAATGCACCAAGCATTTGTTTTTTTTCCATTTTGATAAGAGATTTGATTGTTCGTGTCTACTTCTAGAAACCCTACGTCTGCAAAGCTCCTGGCTGCACCAAGCGGTATACCGACCCGTCATCGCTCCGCAAGCATGTCAAGACAGTGCACGGAGCCGAGTTCTACGCCAGTAAAAAACACAAAGGTTTGTTTTTTAAGATAAAATCGTTTTATTCTGTACTTTGTTTCTCCAAAGACAAGTTAGTAACAAGAAGCTTCTTGTTTTAATCAAATGCTAGAATTTTGGGACTACTTTTACTTACTTATAATTATATCCCAATTATTTGTAATTTACATGAATTATTCTAGAACCTCAAATTCCAGGGTGCAGCCGTGGAGACGATTCTGCAGAGTCAGGCGGCGGAGGAGCTGGCTCCTCGCCCAGATCAGAGGAGGGAGGAGTGCCTATTGGAATCAGAGGGCACACGTCATCAGCCTCTGTCAAAAGCGAGAGTCCTGCGTCTCCTATTCCTCATGGACTTCATACTTCTGCACATCAGGTAAGTCAAGCGATCATTTGACTATCTTGAAACTTGACATACGGTGACTTCAGCATCAAGTTTTGTTGAGCTGTTATGACCCCTTTGCTGTAGATACAAGGTGCATATTTCCTGCATCTTGAACTTTATCAGCCTTATCAACCCGTGGCGCGTCCTGTGCACTGACGGTGGACCATAACTATATTTGAATTTGGAACTCAGAGTGGTTCGAACTAAGATAGTTCCACGGGTTATTAACGTGGATTATTTAGGCCATGCTTTGTCCACATTGTGACATTTGAATATTAGATCAAAGCATGGTTTACCTAGTCCACTGTTACTTCAGGTTTATTAATTACAGCATCAAAAGTCTCTGATACCGAGTAAATCCCACCCGTAAATGTCATTCAGCCTACTTCTTTTCGGATTGCTTCTGATATGACTTGTGATACTAATTATGTCTGGTTGTTCTTTCAGCTGTCAGTGCAGTGTGGCGGAGAGCTGGACTTCGGCGGCTCTGGACTGGGTGGCTTCAGTGATGAAAATGGCGCTCCTTACTTCAGGCTAGATGGAGATGTAAGTTTATTTAAATATAAGATAGAATTTGTAGCTAGACTAACATAAAAACGTCATAGTTTATTATTAACTCACGCTGCTCTCACTTCGCTTTGATTTATGTGAGTTTTACATGATGAAAAGCATTGCAGTGGGAGCGACTTTGTTTTAAACTATTAAGCGATTTAGTTTTATGAAAGTCATGTGTTTGATGATAACCTATCTACAACAAATAACAAAAAGTAATCAATACTCAAGGATACCAACGCAGTTGTAATCTCTAAAGGTACTCCAATTACAAATCTCCAAGGGCATCACAGATAGCTCGTGAGCTCGTTCTACCATCTCCATGCAATGAAAAACACTCACCAATGCTTTCCAGGTGGAACAAGACGTGGTCGGCGAAGTGGGTCAGCTACCGCTCATGCTTCGTGCGATGGTGGCCATCGGCGAGTCCCGTGCGCACCACCACGTGCCCCGCTTCGGCGGCAAGGTGGGCGTCGCGCGGCTGCTGCCGCCTGACCTGCCTGGAGGTACGTTCATCTCCATCTTTAACATCTATCTGTCCAGTAGAAATAGCTTCATCATCATAATTTCAGCCGAAAAACAATTGCGAGTGTGAAGTCCAAAATTATCTACCGTTATTAATGTGATAGGCATGTCGATTTTACTTTTAAATGTATACATCTATATATATCTTCACGCCTGTCTCTCAATCTCTTAATGTACGTACGTCGGTTTCAGGTGCTTTTTAATGTATAATATTATTGGCTATAAAACAAACCTTTATATGGTTCAATAGTTGACACCAAATATGACCGTGTGATGAGCCTTGGGTGATTTCTATGTATATAAATTATATGTTTATGTTGTCTACTACTCATAGTACAAGCCTAATGCTTAGTGGACGAGGTCAATTGGTGTGTGATTTTCCCCCGAAATTGGTATATTTTATTTTAAATTAGCTGTCCGTTGCGCCGCTTGGGTGTTATTTTTATTCATACAAACCTAGTCCTGATAATTACAAACATAACAAAAAATAAATTATTCAAATCGATCGAGCCATCCTAGACTTATGGCGTGACCAAGGGAAACAGGGATTTATTTTTATGCATAGAGATACTGTATCTCGATGTTAAACCAGTAATTAACTTTTTTTCAGGCCTCCCCCCTGGTCGAACGGATCTTGGGAACACGAACGTTGGAGTAGAGCTGAAGCCAGGAGTGGCGAACACGAGGCGGGACTCTGGAATCTCCTCCGGCAGCAGCCTCTATAGCGCCAGGTAGATAAAGACGCCATGCACTAAGTAAAAGGCCTACCTGAATGTACTTCATAATTTTCGTTGAATTGTGGAAGCGCTTTGCAGTAGTGAACTGGGGCCGTTTTATGAGCTATCAAAACCTGCCAAGGTCCTGTCAGATATTGGATTCGCACACTTGAAGTTATTACATTTTGTCAGCTCATAATACGGCCCTGGGGGGTTCATTTTATTGCGAGCGTAAAGAACAGAGCTATAGCAGCTATATAGCTCTGTCCTTTTCTCGCAGCGTAAACAGAACTGCATTGCTATGTATAATAAATAATAACCCCCCTGGAAGGTAATTCATGGAAAATCAGTTTCTTTTACCGCCGTACTCGACACATATCAACATAATAACTTGTTTTAAAACTCGTGTAAGAAAAATCGTCACTAAGGAACGACTTGAAAGTTGGCGCAGACTTAACCACTTGGGATCGGATCAACTCAGGGTGAGACATTGAAAAGTCAGCTTTAATTTGTGTTAGTACGATACATTTTCAGTGGACAAAGCGAAGCCCGCGCCCGGCTATTGTTTTTTTTAGTTTAACTTTAAAAATGTATCGTACCAACACAAAATAAAGCTCACTTTTTAATGTCTCACTTTGAGCCGATCCGGTGCAGAGTGGTTATGTCTGCGCGAACCTTTAATCGTCATTAACTGACTCTGGCCGTAAGTCACGGTTATATTATCACGGTTTTTAAATATTAACAGCAATAACCCAAACTTTGTAATAGAAGGCAATTGCAAGCTCGTTAGACTATGAAGGTGGTCTTTCACTTTTAGTTAAAACCTTGTGTTTGAATCTACATAAGGTAAATGTGCCCATCACGGACAGTGCTCCAGTCATGAACACTTATTTATTTAACTCATTTATTGTTTCTGTTGGAATTCCACTTTAGTAGGCAGTCGACACGTTAACTGTAAACGATGGGCCCGAGTTACCTTCCTTCTAAAATTATATCCAGCAAAACCTCATGGGATGTACTGACGATCTCGTTAAGATAGGGAGGAGACTCTGGATGAGGAAAGCTCAAGATTGGAAGAGATGCACTCAGCATTGGGTGGTGAATAAGAGAGATGAGACCGTATCTTTAATCTCACAAATCTATTCCAGGTCTTCGGACATCTCCCGCAAGAGCAGCCAGGCCTCCATGGTGTCGGGAGCCCCGGGCGCCGCCGCGGTCGCCGGGCCGAGGCTCGTGCCGCAACACACTAATGTGTACGATCAGCTGTCCCCGGATAGCAGCCGCAGGTACGCACCAGGGTTTATATCATTCATTCAACAACAAACAACAAAGAAAAACTATGTCACTTGTATGTTCCAGAGTATTTATTATGGCACTATAATAAAATTGTCTAACAGTTCAGGAGCTTAAGCAGAACACCTGATTACTTCTCATAACTTCATAACCCTTCCTTTACATACATACATACATTAAATCACGCCTGTTTCCCAGAGGGGTAGGCAGAGACCACTTCTTTCCACTTGCTACGATCTTGACAATTTTCTTTCGCTTCTTCCACATTCATACATTGAGTCATGCACGCACGTCGGTTTCGGGTACTTAAGATTCGGCCCTTTTCCAGTATTTCTCCGATTTGACTCGAAGAAGTACGCCTAGGGCGGCCCCTTCCTTTGGCTTTCTGCATTCGGATAATTAGAAAACGAATGCTTATAGTGATTTAAATTCTGAAACTCATACTTAGTTCGTTGAATCTCCGGTAGAACTTCAGTTTTTATTAAGTTAAAGCTAACTCCAACATGCAAATACAGGCAGCCTAAAACAAAAAATACATCATCCTTGGCCTTTGGCCTAAGCGCAGTTTTACAACTTAGTAAAAAATATGTTGTTTTTTCCAGATCTAGTCAAGTTTCATGCGTGGGGTATGCTCCTGCGCCTTCTTCAGCCCTGGCGGCTGTTCAAGCAGTCAGGACATCTCAGGGCAACCAGGTAAGACCTATCTCCTCTTCTGTAATTACTGTAAGATCTCGTTTCGTTCTCAAGTTCAGGCCAAAATCTTGCAATTAAACTACATTCATTTATTTCAAATAGGTGGAAACAAGGGTGAACTAATACTGTACCAAATACACTGACAGGTGTCAGATTTTGGTTTTACTGTACCAATTTGTAGAATTTTCATTCCACCTAAACAAATAACCCACTGCAGGACTTAAATTCTTTGGTATTCATCCTGTAACTACGTTATCAATATTCAGGATTTCCTGAAAACAAAAAGACTCAGCGGACAAATATTTTACTCTATAAAACTTTCGTTGCCAATGTAAGCAGTTTAGATGTAACTAATTTCCTGCTCTACATTCATTTTAGGCGGTTCTTCTCCGAGGAGTCACCTGTTCAGAAGTCAGGGCTGAGGAGCTGGCTCTGGAGCTAGACCCCAATGTGCAGGTGAAGGAAGAGGCCAGGAGACTCTCGGAACAGTCCAACCTGAGTGACCAGACCCAGAGCTACCAGCCTTACCCTTGTGGAACTGATGATGTGGTAAGTCATTTCATCATACTATCTTAAATGTGTAGAGTCTTGTCAGATAAAACATTTAGTGTAATGTCCCCTCTTTTTAGCATTAAGTTAATGGCCACCTCCATCCTTTCCAGAATGTTCACTCTTTATCATTCATATTTGTGGGTGCTTGTACGTTTGCCTTTATTTATGAGTCCGTAGTTGAATAGACTGATGATTTTGTTCATGACTTCTGTTTACAATTATATCGGTAATTCTGCAGCGTTTCATCTGCAGTCATTATTGCTGGCGTATTTACCTTAAAAAAATCCACGTTGCTTTTTCTTGAGTAGAAAACGGAAAAGAGCATAATGCCACTACTGTTTTTTTATGGAATTGATGTTAGCTGTCATTAAGTACTTATTCATATATTTGGAGCAGCGAACTATATCTTCCTTCTTAGTGCTTCTCTCTAATTCCCCTTTGGTCTATCCAGGGAGACGCCCCATTCCCGTTCAAGACAGAGGACGAGCACGAGCCAGTGTACAAGGAGTCGCGCTCAAACTCTACCAGCACCGTGGTGGTCACCACCGCGCAGGTGCACCACCCCAACCAGGAGGTCAATCTGGAACAGGTAAAAACATACATATTTTACATATTATTATTTTTATTATTTGAAACGGAGTAAGCAAATGAGAGCACATGCCACCTGATAGTAACGCATAACATGTCTAAGGAGACATGTGTAATCTTGAGAGTCTTGAGACTGAAAATGTAAATTGTCTTTGATATGGCTTTCATGGCTTTCATGATAATTACAGAATGGAAGCGATCTGTGAAAAAGAAACGGCCAGGACATCGAAGACACATTGTTAGCTGTTGTATTAAATTCTAACGATTGTTATGGACACTAATTACGTTAAAATGTAGATTTTGGAACGGCTGCCTTTCAATTCTATATTTATTAAAAGGACTACAACATTTCTTGTTATTTCCAAAAAAATACTTTTATAATGATGCTTGCTGAGTCACGAGTTGATAGAGTATTTATAATATCCTTTTTATTTAAGGTGGCGGAAGGAGAAATGGTGGAGAACAAGCTGGTGATACCAGACGAAATGATGCAATATCTTAACCAATCAATATTGGGAACCGACACGGTAGCACCAGCCAAAACAGACTCCACCAACCCAGACCCAGAAGACAAGGACAAAGACAGTGCAACCAAAGACAATGCCCGCGAGAACACTAATAATTCTAGTGACAAACTCAGTGAAGTAGCAACCAGTGACGATTCTCTACTCAAAAATCTAGGTGCCATAGGTAGCGATCTCAATATAAGTGATATTCCAGTCGATTTAAGGTCGTTAGATGTTAGCATGTCAGGTAATAGTGGCTCTTTACTAGCCACGAAGTCACCTGATGACAAAAATCTACAAGAACAAGTCATACCTGAAGTAAGCAATGAACAATGTGAAGAATATAAGAAACCACCGACAAACAATGTACCAACAAATCCTTTGCAATCTTTACAAAGTATGGCGGCGAATCAACCGGAGCCGAACAGGGTGAGAGTTAATAATCATCTACCTCAGAAACAGAACCCAGCCATGAGTCCTAAGACGATAGTTATGAGTTCACAGACGGTTATGAGTCCGCAGAATGTGGCGCTTAATATGTTGAGTCCGCAGAGCTTACCTCACAGTGCAATGAGTCCACAAAGTGTGATGAGCCCTCATAATATGCCGCACAATGTCATGAGTCCACCAAGCGTCTACAACGTCATGAGCCCTCAGAGCGTTATGAGTGTTATGTCCCCGCAACACAACGCGATGAGTCCGCAAAGCATGCAGAGTCTCATGAGTCCACAGATGCCAAACCAGATGATGATGAGTCCACGGCACAATAACATGGGAAGCCCCATGTCTCAAAACTTGGCAAGTCCAGCTGTAAACATGGCAAGCCCTATGAACCAGAACATGGCCAGTCCCATGAGCCATGGCATGCCGAGTCCCATGCATCCTAGTTTGCAAAGTCCGATGGGTCAAGGCATGACGAGTCCAATGATACAAAACATGCCTAATATGGCAATGAACCCACCTCAAACCCAGAACCAAAACATGATGATGAACATCAACATGAACCAACCTCACATGCAAGGGATGCCTCCAAACTATCCACAGAATCGACAAAATTGTAATCCTAAACCAATAAACAAAAACTATAATAACATGCAGAACCAGTATCAAAATCCAAATTACAACCAAGTTCCTAATTATCCCGTTCAGCAAAATCAGCAAAACAACAATATGCGACAGCAGAATATGCAACAATATCAGATGCAACAATTTAATCAGAACCAAATGCCAGCAATGCATCAAGTGAACCAGAACCAGCCAAATATGGTCTATAACAACCAGATGATGCAACCGAACTACCAGCAACCAATGAACTATCCAAATCAGAATAACCAAATGCAACAAATGCAAATGTCAAGGTCTTCCATAATGAGTGTCGATAACAGTGGTAACATGGCAAGAGGAACTTTAAATAACTACTGCGAACAACAAAACCAGTGTCCACCGATGCAAAACAATCAATATAACCAGAACATGCAATATCCTCAACCTCCTCCCTACAATTCTGTTGTCAATGCTGCTAATGTAATGGGGCCGCCGCCTCCGAAAAATAATCATCAATACAACCAAGCCATGATGAATAACAACCAATATTACAATCATCAGAGACCATACATACAATGGGACTACCCCGGGAACCAATTCAACAAACACAACATGCAGAAATCTCAGAATTCAGTGAATATGTCCACGGGAAGTCAGAAACCAGTGAACGGTGTCAGACCACCGATGAATTGCAATCAGTTGAAGAATGGTGAACAGCAAACGGACTGCAGCATGAACAGTTTGAGGAGCCAGAACAACCAGCCCAGTGATGTCCAGGTTTATGACATTTCGCAGTCGCAGATCGAAGCGTCTAACGCTAGGAAGAAGAATCAAAACAGTACGATGCGACAAGAGACCTACCGGAGGACGCTAGAGTATGTAGAAAGTTGCGAGAATTGGAAGAGTTCAGAAATGGTCTCCAGTAGCACACACCCCCTACAGGGGGGCGACAATATGGTTGTCAACGATCTCCAGACTTCCTTGTCTTCGTTCTATGAAGAAAACCAGTACCTCCAGATGATCCAATAGTTGTAGTTTTTGACTTTAGATATTTTATTGTGTTCACGTCTTTATTTGATCTTATTATGGTCCAGTAAACTATGGTTGTTAAAAGAACTTATATGCAATGTAGACTGATTAATTATATTCTAAATTTAGGTTGAAAATACTTCAAGTACACTAGCTTAAAAGATTTTGACAAATAAAAGACAAGCATAGAAACTATTGTACATAATGTAAACTTTGTTGAAGATGTCTTCCATCTTATGTAAGTACAATACATGGGAATTTAAATGAGCGATATTGTTAAACTTAAGTTTTATTTAAGATATTTAGACTGTACATAAGCTGTACATAGCATTATAAGATCTGTAACAAGGGAATTCATGACAACTGTGTGCCTTATTGCTGAATATGTGTTTAAAAATAGTAATGTAAAAAACAGATCAGACTCTAGAAGTCGATGAATTGAGAGACAAAACAATTGTCTTTTCATACAAACCTTTGAGATTATTAGATGATAAAATAGATTGAAATGAATGAATAAGTATACAATTAAATAGAATGAAATTTGTACAAAGCATTTTTTTAGAATTTTTACCGCATGTTGAAGTTTTAAATAAGGCTACTTAATTATAAGTAATCATAGATACTGTAACTGTAGTTGTAGTACTAAAGCAATATTGTGCTGAGACGTTGAATCTCGTTAGGTTTTTAGTTCTATTATGAGATTACTAGATTAAGTCGGGTTATTTTCGTAAGTTTGTTAATGTTTATTATTTAAATGCAGCAAAATGACCGCACAAATAAGCGTAGTAGATAAAACAGTTGTATGTCGTAATAACTTATTGTTTTTCTGTTCGGCGATCCGTGAACCTGTGAACAATATATTTTTATGAAACTATTAAATAAAACATCCTATCTTGAACTCTCGGTATTTATTTTTAATTTTAAGCATAACTTCTGTTTACGTCCTCTATGTGCTTTGCCAAACTTTTTTATTGACGGAACCCTTTTTAACAACCGAATTAGGTTGTGAAAATAAGTTTTTTTTTGACGAAACCCTTGCAGACGCGTTGCGGTGCCCCAGGCCTCCACGGAGCTCACTTTGAGAATAGCTCACTATATGTCTCTATGCTAGGCATTTCACTAGTTGTCTTAACCGCATCGGAACACAACAATCCGAACACTGTTGTTTAGCGACCGGGTAAAGGGTAAGACGGTGGTAGCGATCTGAGCCTGGTAAACACTCAGAAATGGGAGCTCACGTGGCTCTGATAAATTTGATATTCAAATATAAATTATTGGTAGAGTAGCGAACAGTGGAAATGGACACCTATCGCTACCGGTAGAAAAAAAAAGTGTACTTATACCTACCAGTAGGGATGGCTCGGTAGGGATAAGTGTACTAGCTGCCGATTTGGACCTGCAGATGGTCCTTCCACTACTAACCCTTAGCCATCATGGATTTACGATGTTGATCCACCTTCCAACTTCATAATGACAGCGTCAAGTGACGAGATAAAAATTTCATAGGAATTAATCAGTGATTGTATGCGACAAGGTTCTATAGTGGTTCATCAGTTAAAGTCCGTGACCGTACTCAAGTAGAACTCATAAGGGCATATAATATATGTCGGCATAGGAACACGAAATCTAGTAAGAACCCTTAGAGTTTCGCCATGTCCGTCTGTCTGTCTATCTCTCTGTCCGCGGTTTAACTCAGAGACTCTTGGTACTAAAAAGCTCTAAGCGTCAGATCAGGTCAATGTCATAATAGTACTGCATTGTCATAAAATTTACACATGTATGCAATTTTTCAGCTTCGTCAGAAACCGGAAAGTGGGTCAAATTTTCAAGATTTGAGCGTATATACATACATAATATATATACATACATTGCAAGTTAAATAAAAGCATTTGATTTAAATCAAGCAGTGCATTTTCACGGAATTTATAGTAGTTAGTTGAAAGTAACCTCGACAATTCCCATGTAATCTGGCGCAAACTGGACAACAAGTAATTATTGTACCAAAACGAACTCCCGAAAATAGCGCGCGCATTCCTCAGGCGACTCACGCGCATCATCGAAATAGACGTATTATTTCGGATTTGTTGCCAACAGCCGGTGTCAATAAAGTGCCTATAAGATAAGGAGACAGCCCTTACATAATAACCAGACGAATAGAGCCAAGCTCTGATCTTGACACTGAGGACTTGAGAGCAAGTGCTCGTTAATAGCATGCTTGTTTGTTTCAATTTGTAACTTTGTATTTATGCTAGAGAAGGCAGTCGTTCCGACATGTCACCTCATGAAAAGTGGTCACCGCTGCTCATGGACAATTTGGACATGGCATAGGTTTTAAGAGGGGGAGAGAGAGAGGAATCGCAGAGGTGTTACGGCGGCGTTTTTGATACTTTCTATATGTTAGGTACAGTATGATTCTATGTGTACTCTTTAGTACCTTGTCTATTTAATGTCATGTTTAAACTGTCATATGAACTGTCTCAGCGATCAAAGTGACAAGGTACTAAAGTGTATATATTTCGAGATGAAAGGCCTCGCTGTCCAGCAGTGGACCTCTCTTTACCATATTCCCAAAACAACAGATTCGGAGTATTGCGTAAAATTTATAAATAATACCTTAGTTTGAAGTTTTGCTATTTTGGGAATAAACGAAATAAGTTCAATTCTTGTTAACGTCATGTTGATTATGATAACTCTTATTCACTATATTCTATTCTTATTGGCGGCGGAATTAAAAATACTACGATAACATGTCGAACATAATATGGTTTTACTCAGTAGAACAGTTCCAGTGAGGCTAGATAAATTGCTTAACGCTAACGATATCGATTCTCGAAAACTATCAAAATGTATGGAATTGACGAAGGAGCTCGACGCGACCGTCTGACAGCTTACGTCAACCCTATATATTTTGGATAACGATATCGAACGCCGAGTGCATCTTGTCTAGTTGCGGGTGGTAGGACCTTGTGCAGGGTCCGTCCGGATCGCTACCACTATCTTATCCATTAACCTACCGCCAAATAGCAGTGTTCGCATTGTTGTGTTCCGGTTTGGGGATAAGACAGCCGGTGAAATAACTAGCATAGAGGCATTCCATCTTAGTCCTCAGGGTTGGTAACGCATTTGCAGTCTTAGGATTGCATTGCAGTCTTGTGAATGCGAATGTCTATGGGTCACAGTTTCCACTTACCATCAGGTGGCCTGTGTGCTCGTTTGTCTTCTCAATACCATAAAAACTAATCGGGTTTGTTTGTATAAGCACTTTGATTTCCTTTTCTGCCCTTGAATCCTGCAAAACAACACGAAGCAATTATTTCACAACGCTCTCGCGCCCTTCCCCCGGAATATATAGTTTTAGCGACTCCGGCGCACCTGCGCCTGGTATATTTAGCTCTACCAAAATACCCACCAATTAATGGCCGACAAACAACAAACAAAGAGGCGGTACGGCAAAAAAGTAATACAGATGAATAGTTGTAGGGAGTAAATGACTAGCATAGAGGCATTCCATCTTAGTCCTCAGGGTTGGCAACGCATTTGCAGTCTTAGGATTGCGAATGTCTATGGGTCACAGTTTCCACTTACCATCAGGTGGCCTGTGTGCTCGTTTGTCTTCTCTATGCCATAAAAAAAAAAGTACGAGTATTTGCCTGTTGTAAAAGATCATAGCTATTTAAGAAAGAGAAATGTTGAAGTGTGACTTTGGCTTCGACCCAGTTAATTTGGGAATACGTAGTTCGATACTCCGTAAGAAACGATCGATAACACCTAATTAAATAAACTGTCTTCAACTCAAACAACTCATAAAAATTGCAGAGAATTACTACTGTCTCAGTCTAACTTTTAAGTTAAAAAAAGACAGCAAAATTGCGCTTCTTGCTCTGGAACTCGAGTTAAAGAACGACAGCAATCAACTTCTGCAATTTTCATTGCCAGTCTAATTCGACAAAGACAAGGATGGAATGCGTCTATACTTATCTTATCTTATCTTATCTTACAAATTACCCTTTTCTAATACGCTGCGACCCCTTTACAGCTGTTCGAGTATTCAGGTTTCCTGACGATATTTTTCCTTCACCGTAAGAGCATTGGGTAATGTACTTAAGTTAGAAAAACTCATTGGTTCAATCAGCCGCAGGCTGCTACGTAACCGAAGAGGGTACAACGATCAGGGTAGTGATTCTGTAAACAACGCCGGTCGTGCGGACTGTCGAGTGATACCAAGCGGCGAGATTAAGTTAAGTTAGTCCCGTCAGTGCGAACAAAACGCAATTCAATTTAGCAGCACGATAGGTCGAACAAAAACGCACGCGCTACAATGTGTTTTGTTCGCACTGACGGGACTACTTAATCTCGCCGCTTGGTATCACTCGACAGTCCGCACGACCGGCGTTGTTTACAGAATCACTACCCTGCACTCGACTCTAATGTCAAGAGGATATGTCGTGTCTAGATCATTTTGAGCATGTTATTCAGCTTAGCTACTTTTGATAAAGACTGGTGACCGCGAGGGTTCGAACTCGGTACCTTACGATCACGAGTCAACCCAAGCCACTAGGCCACCGACGCTCTTGTTTCTATGCCTTTGTCCAATTAGACTCAAAAATACTTCTCAATATATACTTGTCGACGACAAATACAATATTGGATGGAGCTGTCTTAGCGTCCATTAATAATGTCCGTGATAAAACCAGATCAAAACGTCTCCGATGTAGATAGATTGCTATTGAAAGGAATGATTAGTCAATTGCTCGGATCAGTAGTTAAGACTGCATGGCAACGGTTTATAGTTAGTTTACTATTTAATTTAACGCTGGCTCTTTTACTAGTGGTTAAGACTGCGCCGAGCAAACGCCGAGCGTCCAGTGGCGCCCTCGCAACTATTATTATGTTTTCTAATTAACTAAAGAATTTCCGTGAAATCAGACGATATCTTTTTGTAGTGCAAATAAAAACACAATTTATGGAATACGTAACAAACTTTATTAACAATTACCCTTTGAGTAGTCAGCTTAACGGAAAAAGGTGGCCACTTTTTTCTGTTAAGTTGATAACTCGAAGGTGAATTGTTGTTAAACGTTTGTAGTCCGTATCTTTCCGTGGACGTCGTAAAAGCCGACTAAGGTAATAAAGGCGTGTAAGTAGTACTGTTAGGCGATGGGCTTACCACCTGTCACTAATACACTGGTAAACATCTTCGCCTCAGTGAGCAAAATGTGGTTACAGAATTATCAAAAAGTTTTTATAGTTGTTGGAAATTCTGTAGCTCTGCCTACCCCACTCTGGGAATAGAGGCGTGAGTTTATGTATGTATGTGTATGTACGTTTGTAGTACAAAAACATACCGTCCAATTTCAAGAAAATACTTTAGTTTATTAGAAAACACAATAAAAGTAATGAGGGCGCCACTGTACATCCGGCGTACGCTCGGCGCAGTCTTAATATCAGAGATCAAAATTATTAGGAAGCAAGTTGTCCAAAACTAAAGCAACACTGCAGTCCTAAGACCGCAATGACGTTGCACACCCAGAGGACTAAGAAGGAATGCCTCTATGCCAGTCATTACAACGTCTTATCCCCATACCGGAAGTAAAAAATGCGAACACTGCTGCTTGGTCAAAGGATAAGATTAGATCCTCCTTAGATAAAATACAAATTGTGATGGCTTTTCTAGTAACTGCCTCCAACCACAACCCTGTTCTGTCACCACAATGTTAGTGTTAAGTTTTATATTGTTATGTATGTTAGTCTGTAAGGTATTTGTAACTATGGGCCTCGTTGCTCGAAATAAAAATTCATAATAATAATTATTATTAATGCAAATCTTTTAAATTAGAGTTCCGTATCCGAGTGGGGTCTAACGAGACCCTATTATTGTGCTCAGGCTATCCGTCCGCTGTGTTGGGTAAGCACTGGTAGATTCTTGACGAGTAAAAGTGCTTACTGAATAAAATCATCTTTACCTTTCTTCTTTTTCTTTTTTATCTTTTATCTTTTTGTCCGTCCATCCCAACTTTAGAGCAATATCTTTCGAAATGAATGTGTTTTTGCTTCGGTTTTACTAACAAAAAAGAGTTAAAAAATAAAGTAGGTCTCCCATACAAGAAACGTTTTCCTAACGTGTTTTTATTGTATCGTAACAACGGTAAAACACACAAGCGCCTGGTATAACTATAATAAAAACCCTGAAGAAAAACAACATACTAGAAAATGGTCAAGGGTGAGTAGGTAGGGCTCGCACTGATGCGGTTCGAAATCGGAATATAACAATACCTACTTTGCGGCGATACGGAACCCTCGGTGCGCGAGTCCAATTCGCACTTGACCGTCTTTTTCTTAGTAAAAGTACCGTTCAGTTCTAATTTTAGCATATTTATTTTTAATAATACCAGGCATTATTATTTCACGCTCGATTTCAGAGATCTCCGTAGCGGATAAATTTTGCCCTTTTCATAAAAAAGGACGCATGCACAATTCGATAGCCAAAGCAAATTGAACCCACACCCTTAGGAAATAAGGTCACTATTACATACATAGTTCTATGAGACATACACCATTTTATCTAAGGACGGCCGATTATGCACTTCCTGCGATCTGCGCACGAGTGGTGCCAAGACCCGCTCGTCTCGTGATTTATCTCGCGATATATCTTGTAGAGCCTGATGGAAATTAAAATGTTCCAGAAATAACCTGATCTCAAAGCGGAGACAACTTCAGACATACGAGAGGCCTATTATTTGATACTAGCGACCCGCCCTCGCTTCGCTTCGGTTTATGAGAGTTTACTGTAACACCCGTACATAAAACAGAGTTTATTATACATA
Organism: Acleris laterana; assembly: GCA_963966035.1. Taxonomy (NCBI): domain Eukaryota; kingdom Metazoa; phylum Arthropoda; class Insecta; order Lepidoptera; family Tortricidae; genus Acleris; species Acleris laterana. The sequence goes on along the minus strand of OZ014462.1, from coordinate 9,903,021 downwards.
AAAACCTTCCTCTTGAATCACTCTATCTGTTAAAAAAACGCATCAAAATCCGTTGCGTAGTTTTAAAGATCTAAGCATACATGTCATAGGGACAGACAGCGCGAAGCGACTTTGTTTTATACTATGTAGTGATTGTCGAACTGATGTAATGGATCAGGGCTTGATACTACTTTGGCTTAGTCTATCTTGCTTCTATATTGTAATCATTATTATTTCGACGAGCTTGCCTAGTTGGTAGTGACCCTGCCTACGATGCAAGTGGTCCTGTGTTCAAATCCCGGAAAGGGCATATATTTGTGTGATGAGTGCGAATATTTGTTCATGTATCATCACAGAATAAGTAATAGTACGTATCATAAACGTTTTCTATGTATATAAGTAAGTAATTTCCTATATAAGTATTTACATCGATATCTAGTACCCATAGTAAAAGCCTAGAGCTTAGTTTTGGATCGGATTTCTATAGTCGACTGGTGTCATTGTCTCCTGACATTTATTTATATATTAGAACAAATTGGAATAGTTAGAGCCGGTACCTATCCTATCAGAAAATAGGATATTTCTCGAGGAAAAAGCGATAAACGAGTCTACGCGGACGAAGTCAAAATTAATAGTACAGTAAGTCGTCCTCTCCCATCTTTGCGGTGCCCATCAGGGTTCATAATGAGCTATTCTAGTGTTAACTTCTAAGCTAGTAAGTAAGATCTATGTAAAACATTATGATTGCAATAAATGATTGAGTATTGAGTATTGAGTATTGAGTCGCAGGGCAAAGGCTATTTCTTAAAATTATGTATAAAATATATTTATCTTTCATCTTCCGAGGTGATTACCTAATAAAGTATTTAACTACCAGCAACGTTTGGTGTATATCGACCTATTGCCAAGCATTAGTCCATCGTAGTCATTTATCTCATCCGAGTTCGCCGCGCATTTGACATCTTAGGATTGTAGTATTGAGATAGGCGTACTTTTTCGAGTCAAATCGGTGAAACACTGGAAAAGGGCCGAATCTTAAGTACCCGAAACCGACGTGCGTGCATGACTCGATGTATGAATGTGGAAGAAGCGAAAGAAATTTGTCAAGATCGTAGCAAGTGGAAAGAAGTGGTCTCTGCCTACCCCTCTGGGAAACAGGCGTGATTTAATGTATGTATGTATGTATGTATGTATGTACTTATGTAGATGTCACTAACCATCAGTATGTGTGCTTGTTTGCCTGCATGCACAACTCACCAATTATATATCAAAATAAATTTTAACAGCGTCGACGGAGCTACTATTTCTGAGTGTTTTGGCCCTTCGAGCCAGCTGAAGATCTAACATAAGCTAAACCTATTTATGATAAAAAAATTGATCACTTCTGCAGTTTAGTTGAGTAATGGGGAAGTCGACTCAAAAAAATCTATCAATCCATGTTTGCAATTTTAAAAACAAGGATTTGGTAGATTAGCGTTATAGATATATTATCATCACGGCAGAGTTCGTCTTTGCAATCGTGCACCAAGATTTGGCCTAAAGTTGTTCATTTATGAAAACGAAATTTGAAGAAAAAAACAGTTTCTACATTTTTTAAAGACTTTTTAATAACGATAAACTATGTAAAGTTAATAACTAATTGAGGACTTCATAAAAATAAGCTCCTAAAATGAAAGGAGCGTAACTTCACCTATTGTCGAATAAAGACCAAGTTAAAGAGAAACGAATGGATATCGCTTTTTATATTTCAAAATGTACAACTTCCATAAAAAGTATACGACAAAAATAGCTTCATTACCGCACTGTTACTTAAACCACAATAAACACAGCGTTTCATTCGAATCATTTATTCAGCACATCGGGACCCCTAGCCCACCAACACCGCCAAGGGTACGAGTATGCCCACCGCCACTGCGGCAAATGAAGCTATTTTATATCTGTGCTTTCTCGCTGTCACTGACACAAAGGCTTCGAATCTGTGGTAACCATTCACCTCATAGTTCAGTCTGTGGTACTCCTTCAGCTGATTCACGAAGCCCGGGTTCGGGTTGACGAAGTTCCTCCGAGCCTTCACGAAGTCCAACGCCTGCTCGTACGACAACTTGTACTTCTCCATCAGAAACGCGATAACGAGAGTGGCAGATCTGGATACGCCGAAATGGCAGTGGACAAGGACGTTGCCTTCTTGTAGTCCTTCCTCGATGAAGGCGTTGGCCATTGGGAAGTAGGGCAGGAGATTGGTGGAAGGAGAGTCGTTGGCCCTAATGAAGAGAGTGGTGATGTTGGAATCCACGAAAGTTGACTTCGGTAACCGATGCGCTTCAATGGTGAGGACATGGGAGATATTAAGCTGTCGAAGGACCTCACGGTCCCCAGCGGCGCGAGCATTGCTCAGGTACAGGCCAGGGATAATCTGGCTATAGCACGATTGTGTGCAAAGGTCTATCTTTTGATAGAGCGCCTTTCTCGACCAGTTCTTGAGTCCAGCAAAGGCGACCACTGGAGTTGGAATGCTGAGGAAGGCAGTGGCAAACGCACTTCTCAACATCACCCCGAAGAGTCCCCCGAAGCTTATTAAAGACACTATAACTTCACATGTTTCTTTTTCCGTTTTTTATTTGTGATTTTTTTTAATTCAAAAACTGATTTCCAACGTGAATCTCCCTGACATTGGAAAGACGTTAGTTACGTGAATGACGTACAGTTTATTTCTCTGTCAGAAGGTTTGGTATGAAGATCAAGTTACCAGCCAGTTATTTTTGAATTTGCCGGAGTTTGGTTGAATTTACTAGACGCTGATTATGTGAGGAGCGTTTCATGACAAACTAGTCGGTGTTCACGGTTGCATCTAATATTGGATGGCAAGGTCAATCGGTTGTTTGGGAAACTTAATTCGTCCCTTTACTTTCTCAACCTCGTATCTGATGGAATAGTTAGATAGGAAAGTAGTCTTTATTCACTAGGAAACATGAATGCTTTTTCCTATCTAACTATTTGATGAGATACGAGGTTGAGAAAGTAGAAGGATGTTATGCCGCTGTGGTATACGGAACATTTATAGGTAAGCCGATATCCGTTTGGTCATGTTGTGCAATTCATAAAATAGCTTTGACGTTCGAGTATTTGATTCATATACTTGCCGATCCTGAACTGCTGGTACTGTATTTGTTTGTTCGTAAACTGTTGGTTATCGAACGGGATATTTGTTTTTGTTTAATAGTACTTACTACCTGCTGCCCTATCGCTATTCCTCAGAAGTCGTTTCTGTCTAAAAAAAAGTATTAAATTTCACTACAATCGGTTGAGGTTTCATACCGTGAAAAGGCTTGAATTTGAACAAACAAGCAGAGGGTTTGCAACATATTTCAAATATTGAGATTGTAGTCTTAAAATGTCTACGGGCCTCAGATCCCACCATAAAAAGTTACTCTATGGATCCCACTTTCCATCAGCGCCCTATTTCGCCATCTTGACAATGACAGGTGACAGGTGTCAATTGGATATACATTGCAAAGTTAACAAACTTTCAAATCAGTGGGATTCATATAAGCTGCGCCATGTACACTGAAATGTCACCTGTCACCTGTCATTGTCAGTATGTTGAAATAGGAGGCAGGTAGCTTGAGTGCTCCGTGTGGTCTTCTTAATATTCGCTCAGTGAATACAAAACGCACAATTCAAAAAAAATAGCTCTTGCATTAAAAATCTTACACGAACAGCTTCTAATTTTAAAATGCAACACTGACTCATTTTGGAATGTGTCCGTTTTGAATTCAGTGAACGATATAATGGCGTGACATGGCGGAACTATAAGTGTTCCTTGTTGACTACGGAACTCTAAAAATGAACCACGCTTTATTTCATGATGATTGTTATTTCACTACATAGTATAAAACAAAGTTGCTTCCCATTGTCTGTCCGTCCCTATGTATGCTTAGATTTTTAAAACTACGCAACGGATTTTGATGCGGTAGTGAATTATAAAATAATTAGCGACCAGCCCTCGCTTCGCTTCGGTTTATGTGAGTTTTCTGTAACACCTGTACATAAAACATAATTTATTACAGATAAAACCTTCCTCTTTAATCACTCTATCTATTATAAGAAACCGCATCAAAATCCGTTGCGTAGTTTTAAAGATCTAAGCATACATGGGTGAGGACCAAAAAGTTGGGCCACAGTTAAGCGCAGTTAACCGTACGAACGATGAAGGCGAAAAAAGTTCCGTTGTGCGACGAAAAGTATCCCTACAATTGTATGGCTAATTTTCGTGTCACAACGGAAAAGTTTCATAGAAAATTGAATTTATTGTGTTAGCGTGGCCAACTTTTTGCTCCTTACCCACATAGGGACAGACTTTGTTTTATACTATGTAGTGATGTTAGTTCTCCCATAGTAGTCTAGGTTGGAGCCGTTTTCAAGCGTTTTCATTCATAAGTGGACTACCAGTTTTCAAAAAAGTTTCAGCGCGATCTAATTATCGCTAAGGTTCACACTTTTCTCTGTCATAATATTATTGCATGGAAAAATCGAACTTGTTGTATCATGACGTGCAAATGAAATTCAACCGTATGGTAGACCACATTTTTGGCCGACTGTACCTCGAGTAATAATTACAATATACGCATGCGCTGTTTAACAATGTGCACAATAACAAATAAGACGAGTGAACACAACTGGAGCATTTGCGGAGCGTGCAACTCATATACTTATCCTGTGACCGCATTACGTAGTATAATGGTCGCTCAACACGATGGTCCATATGATGGGGCTAGCGTAGAGACGGAGTGATGCGTAGGAATGAGATGCAAGAATATGTTGCTCGCTCTAAGGTGTCATGACGGGCCACTTGTCCCACTGCCCGCGAGGAACAAAAGATATAGACCCCGTGTCAATAAAAGAGACATAATCATGAACCATGTTGATTTCAGGTTATCTTTTGATGTTTACAAGTCTAACCTAACCTAACCTACGTGAATCATATTTGATTTGGAAGTCGTTTATATCGTAGCTCCATACAAATTTTCACCCTCTATTTCACCCCCTTAGGGGATTATTTTCGGGATAAAAACTATTTTATGTCCCTCTCTGGGACTCAAACTATATACATACATACATACATTAAATCACGCCTGTTTCCCAGAGGGGTAGGCAGAGACTACTTATTTCCACTTGCTACGATCTTGACAAATTTCTTTCGCTTCTTCCACATTCATACATCGAGTCATGCACGCACCATGGTTTCGGGTACTTAAGATTCGGCCCTTTTCCAGTATTTCTCCGATTTGACTCGAAAATGTACGCCCAGGGTGGCCCCTTCCGACCCGTCCACTCACTTTCGATCTCTATATCTCCACCAAACTATATCTACACCAAATTTCATATAAATCGCTTCAGCGGTTTAAGCGTAAAGAGGTAACAGACAGACAGACATACAGACACACTTTCGCATTAATAATATTAGTATCGATAACCTGAAATTAACACTGGTTCAGCAGAAAATAGCTTTCTATGAAACGAAAATTCTTCGAAGTACGTTCTATAAAATGAGTGTCGGTGAAACAAGGGGACTCCGCATGGAAGGTCTGGTTCTACTCAACATGGTAAAACCATATTACCATGGCATGTTATGGTATTAAGTATTGTCAACGCTTTGATAGGCCTTATTTGATAGTATATAGTCTGAGCGCATTCATTAAAGTTAAAACAATACGTTAATACGTCAAAAGCAATATTATTAAAAGCAATATTATTCAACCCAAAAATATATTTATCTTACATTCACTCATGACCTTTTGTTAAATACTTACAAATGCAAAGATATTTTGAACATAATTTAAACATACATACATACATACATACATAAACTCACGCCTTTATTCCCAGAGTGGGGTAGGCAGAGCTACAGAATTTCCAACAACTATAAAAACTTTTTGATAATTCTGTAACCACATTTTGCACACTTAGGCGAAGATGTTTACCAGTGTATTAGTGACAGGTTGCAAGCCCATCGCCTTACAGTACTACACGCCTTTATTACCTTAGTCGGCTTTTACGACATCCACGGAAAGATACGGAGTGGCACTATTCTAATCCGGCTACCACACGGGAAACTACATAATTTAAACTTCCAAGGATTTTTATTTTTATTGTAAAATATTTGCTTTTTGCAAAAGCTCGACTCCACAAATATCATCAAATCCCGAGATAAATCTTGTACCTGCGCACGCGCAGGGAATGCGACCCACTGCCAACCTTCAGGACGCGTTGACGGGATAATCGCTATTATGTGAGATTTGCTTGGTTAGTATTTAATTATAAATAAATATATCAGAAGCCAATGTCGTACCAATGGACCTAGTCCCATACTAAGCTCTAGGCTTGTACTGGGGGTACTAGACAATGATACACATACTTATACATACATACATACATACACACACGCCTTCATTCCCAGAGTGGGGTAGGCAGAGCTACAGGATTACCAACAACTCTTAAAATTTAATAACATACTTATAATACAGAAACTAGTTGTCCGCGCCCGGCGTCGCCCGGGTGTGATTTTTTTGGCATCCGTCACCTTCTGACACGTAAATAAGTACGAGAGTGATGGATGCTTTATCCACATTTGACACGCGATATAGACGCAGCCATACTAGGTCCGCAGCTCAAAAGCAATATGCTTTACACAGAAGAATATAAAGCGCCTGAAGCTTATTAAACTGACATAGTCCTAATATGTCAGTTTAATATGATGTATCTGCTAAAAAAACATACATACCTTTAAAGATATAACATACTAGCTCCTGCCCGCGACTCCGTCCGCGTGGAACTCGTTTATATCGTAGCTCCATACAAATTTTAACCCTCCATTTCACCGCCTTAGGGGATGAATTTCGGGAAAAAAGCTATCCTATCTCCTTTCCCAGGATTCAATCTATCTTTGCTCCAAATTTCACCTATATCGGTTCAGCGGTTTAAACGTGAAGAGGTAACAGATAGACAGACACACTTTTGCATTTATAATATATAGAAGATACATATTATGTAACCTTTCCTTTTCGGTTTGTGTCAACTAGAAATCAAATGCCTGTAATATAGGTACATACGTTCGAATTCAAAAAGGACGCTCTCAGTTTCGGTTTTGACAAACGGAAAATAATAGATTATTCACGGCACGTTTAAAAAAAAACTTGCACGTTTTTCACAATTGTGACGAAACTACATTAAAGTTGGATTTATTTGTTAATCAAAAAAAGGTATGTATGTATGTATGTAAACTATTTATTGCACAATAAAAAAAAAACAATTACTTACAAGTAAATTCGTACATAAACTTAAGATTAACATGTACAAAGGCGAACTAATCCCTTTAAGGGATCTCTTCCAGTAAAGGTATGTGTCGTTTTGAGGTAAATTACTATGCGAATGTGACGGTTGTCCAAATTACTTCCATTTACGACGCAATAAATGCAGCACAGTTATATGCATTCTGAGCGCATTCATTGCGGCAACTACGCCAAAATAACGCAAACTATAATAGCAGGCAATATGCAACGTTGACTCATTAGTATAGTGAAAACTAAGATACCAAAAAAAAAAAGGGGACAATCTTACACCAATTGACCTAGTCCCAATCTAAGCTCTAGTCTTGTACTATGAGTACTAAACAACGATATAAATACTTATATAGAGAAATATATACTTAAACACATAGAAAACATCCATGACTCAGGAACAAATATTCGCGCTCATCACACTAATATCTGCCCTTACCGGGATTCGAACCCAGGACCACTAGTTTCGTAGGTAGGGTAACCTAAATGCTTAATTTTCATACAAATAGTAGCATGGTAAGAATATTCACTTGTCGTAATTTTTGATTGTTCCAAAGCTATGTTACCTGTCACTAATATACACTGGTAAACATCTTAGCCTAATTGTGCAAAATGGGGTAACAGATTAAAAACAAGTTTTTAAAGTTGTTGGTAATTCTGTAGTACCCTACTCTAGGATCATGAAGGCGTGAAGATTTTTTTTTTTTCTTTTTTTTTTCTTTTTTATGGCATAGAGAAGACAAACGAGCACACAGGCCACCTGATGGTAAGTGGAAACTGTGACCCATAGACATTCGCATTCACAGGACTGCGATGCAATCCTAAGACTGCAAATGCGTTGCCAACCCTGAGGACTAAGATGGAATGCCTCTATGCTAGTCATTTCACCGGCTGTCTTATCCCCAAACCGGAACACAACAATGCGAACACTGCTGTTTGGCGGTAGGTTAATGGATAAGATGGTGGTAGCGATCCGGACGGACCCTGCACAAGGTCCTACCACCCGCGTGAAGATAATTATGTATGTATGTTATGCTGGAGCTATTTTAAGACTAACTGCATAATTTTATTGCTTTAGGTTACATAAATTGTCAAGATCGTAGCAAATGGAAAGAAGTGGTCTCTGCCTACCCCTCTGAGAAACAGGCGTGATTTAATGTATGTACCTATATGTATGTAGGTTACATAGGTTGGGTTAGATTAAGATTTATCAAAATACTGCATGCGGAATTATGAAAATTCCCTAATTTTGACAAATGCGGAATTATGATTATGACTCTTTGGAATTTATGAAGTGTTGTTTTTGCACATGTGTAGTATAATTCTTAGGATACCTACATTAATATACTTATACCAAAAAATATATTTTTTGGACTTGCTTCCTTTTGAACTAGGACGGCCGTATTGTTACCGAATACGCATAACAGCTAATCTAAAAGCAAACCAATGCATGATGTACTAGGAAATCAGATTTTGGTCCACATTCGCTAAATCCGTGCAGGATGTTGTTCATAGCTACCTACACCTATATGCTGGCAGGCCTACTTAGGTACGTTCAGTGCCACGAACAATCAACTGTATGTAATTTCAACACGGTATAACATACAAGTCCAGAATATGGCGTCGACTTTATATAGAATTAGGTAGTAAATAATGATTTGTAATTAATGTCAGTTTGTAGCTAATTTCATACTGAATCGATTGACATACGATTCAAAGGAATTTATTAATTTACTAAGGGCAAAAAATCTAATCATTACGTAGTGGCAACCATGGTTGCCGTTAGAAGACAACGCTTTTTTTTGGTTCGCAACTGTGGCAGCGGTGGGGACACAAGGGGTAGATAAAGGCACAGATTAATTAAATTTACTTCATGCTCGGGCAGTTTCACATGTCGAAAGGTTGGGAAGACGCACCAATAATTATTTCACGAGCTTCAAAGATTATTGACACAGCTTTAGCCTACGCTCCGTCTGTCCAGAAATGATTTATTTTGCTTTCATTGAGGGCTTATTACGGTTACAATTGGTGCAGGGATGGGACACTGAGCAATGTATGTAGTACTAGTAAAATTAATAATAATTATAATGCCCGCGAACACGTACCTACATTGAGGTGACGACAAATAGGGGAGAGTAAGTAATGTTTTATGAAAAATCCCAAAGGGGTTTGGGTAAAAGTGTTGTCATTTGTAAAAGCCATACATTTTCAAGGTGAGCGACCATTAGTAAAAGTGGTAAATAATGATAGAATAATTCAAAATAAACATGTTTTGTTATGTAATGTAATGTAATACTCTGAAGTGCATTGGAGCCGAGATATTTAATATTCTTACCTAGGCGTACTTTTAGTACCAAAATCTGAACTTTTAAATCCATAATATCTCGGCTCCGATATTATTAAACGCCATGAATTATATATATCTATGTGTATTTCAAGGTCCTCTAAATAACTGTGTTAAAATCATCCGTGGCCGCTGAAAAAATCATAATTATAGTTTAATAACAATTCACCTTCGAGTAATTAACTTAACGGAAAAAAATGGCCACCTTTTCCCGTTAAGCTGACTACTTAAAGGGTAATAAAATTGTTCTTAAAGTTTGTAACGTATCCCATAAGTTAATAACTCGAAGGTGAATCGTTATTAAACTGTATGATATACCCTATAAGTTGTGTTTTCATTTGTAGTACAAAAACATTTCGTCGAATTTCAAGAAAATACTTTAGTTTATTAGAAAACACAATAAAAGTAATGAGGGCGCCACTGTACATCCGGCGTACGCTCGGCGTAGTCTTAAGAGCGAGTAAGAGAAAAGTACAAGCCCGAAGTTTCTTCTGAGTGCTAGTAGACTGCACTGTTAGTTTTAATTTTCATTTGTTTCTAGATACAATCTTACCTAAATTACTTGGTAATTGCAATAAAACTTCTTATACCAAAATTATTTTAATTCTGCTACATTTTACCAACAATATCGCCATCACCAGCTGTTAAACAAAAGCGAACTGTCTCTTTACATTGACCTGTCACTGATCAAGCTCTCGTCGCAGCCATTTTGTACATATCTTTACTGTCCACAACACGTGGCGTGTTGCCACGATCAAATGAGAAACGATACCGCTGGATTAGTCATAAACTTAATTCTATTCATTGAACCCGATGGGTATCTAAATCGCTTCTTGAGTAGTGTCCAAACTTTCGGTTTCGACTTTGGCCTAGATCCTAGTTCTTTGGCTGAAACCGAAACTACGTTTAACTCATGTTCGGTTTAAAGGATGACAATAATAATTTGAATAGTCGATAATTGAATTACTTAAAATGTCAGAGAGATTGAATTATTCATGTGATTTAAAAATAAAAACTATTTAAACATTTCTAAAAAAGTTAGTAGGTACATTTCATTTACGACTTCGATTTGCAAAAAAAATTACAAGTTGGTCTATGAAACTTTCCTTTTTTGTTACCATGAACCAAAGAGAGTTAGTAACAAAAAAGGAAAGTTTCATACAAATGTATGAGGACATTTTGGGAGACTATGTTATTTAGGATCAGCTTCATTCACCCTACCAAGCTGCATTTTTTTTTGCAAATCGAAGTCGTAAAGTTTTTTAGAAATGCTCATTTAATCTTTTATGATAATGTTGACTTTAATTTACTTTTCCCGCGATCGTATATGGAAGTTTTGCTTTAGGTTTCGGCTTCGGCCGAAACTGCAACCAAAGCCGAAACTAGATTTCCCATTTTGGCTGCAACGGTTACTAATGTGCCTTCACTGACTTATTTTTTACCCCCGACTCAAAAAGAGGGGTATTATAGCTAAGTTTGACGTGCAGAGCGTCGGTGGTCGACTCGTGATCGTAAGTTACCGAGTTCGAATCCCCGCGATCACCATGTAGCATTTTTCTAACTTATGTGCATTACCCGATGCTCTTACAGTGAAGGAAAAACATTGTGAGGGTGTGTAAGAGGTTAATAGTACAAAAGATCCTCAAAAGTCGAAGTGTCCGAAAGGGCCCATCTGTCAGATATGATAAGATAAGAAAAGATAAAGTTTTACGTGTGTTTGTGTGTATCTGTCTGTGCACCGTAGCTCTTAAACGGGTAAACTGAATTGAATGCGTTTTTATTTGAAAGCAGGTTTTATAGCGGTGGTTCTTAGTTAGGTTTCATGAAAATCGGTTAAGCCGTTTAAAAGAAAGGGTCACCATTATATCGGGGTTTTTATTTATCTTATTATACGATTTGTTAGATGGATTCCGCGAAAGTGTTATTTCGTTGTAGTTTTTTTCCGATCCGCATTTTTCCGCGATCGATAAATTTTCTCTTCGCGTCTTTACTTGTAGCTTTATTTAATGTCTCGATAAGCCCGCTTATGCCCTTTCATTTTTGAAATTACCCCTCACGGGGATGCCAAACGAGCGTTGCCTGTGCGTTGTGCAGTCGTGTGGCATTTCGTTCTAATTTATACGTAGAGCAACGCAGCGACGACGACGCAACGCGCAGTCAACGTTCGTGTGGCACCCCTCTTACAAACTGTTCAGTTTTTTTCACGATGTTTTTCCTTTAGTAAGGGCACAGGGTAATGAACATACACTTATTGACACAGTAAGCTGAAGAGGAAAGTAAACTCCTCCAGCATATGAGTAAGTTAGCAAGGGGGGGTTATTTTTCCCTGCAGCTGGACATGGCTACCTTTTGACGCTTGAACTTAGAACATTACGCGGCTTACATACGCATGCTGTCACTTTCTACCTTGGTGAATTAGATAGCGGTAGAATGTATTGTATCCTAATGGGACATGTTAACTAGTGCTAATAAATTTTGCGCATCGGGTCAATTTTACACTATACAATGTTATCTGTGCTTAACTTTTTTACCACACAAAGTACCAGCTATGAAATAAGTTAGTATTTTTTAACTACCTACTTGTATCCTCTAGACGGATATCTAGAGGAAGAACTAAAAGGTGGCGAAAAGATATCTACATTATTTTCGGAGAGATATATAGAGCCGGAATATATTTACAGGATAAGGAGGAATCGAGAGGGAGACGATGACAAAAAATATCTCTTACTGTTAACATTTATTTGTTATGGACAAAATAGTCAAAAACAATTAATTGACCCGTGTATGAGAGAGATTTATCGACGATTCCGATAATCTTAGAAGAAAATTTAGACGAAAATTTCATCATATTTTTACAAGATGACTGTAAATTTGGCTGCAAAAATATGACAGATAGACAGTGTTATTTTCACCCAAATTTCATTGTGATGAGTAACATTTAGCGCTCGAATCTAGACCGCCATTATTATGAAATATAGTTCTTAAATAAGATCAGGAATGGTCTTGACGTTAGTTACGAGTGAAGGCAACCTATCCATTATCCAGCTTGCGTTTGTGAGACGTTTTCAAGATGTCGCATAAATTTTAAACCGAAACAAACGGCAGTTAGCCGGTAACCTAGTGGCTAGTCGTCGGCAAAACGCAGCGGTCGTGCTCTAGCGGTTGTATATTAAAGCTACAGTTAAATTCGCTTATCGGAACGCCTATTTATATTAGCGGATTTATACGAAAGGTATTATAAGTGAATGTACACACAATAAGGGGTATTTTTGGACGGTGTTGGTTGGGTAGTCCTCCCGCAGTTCAGTCGAGGCAACCGACGCGCGAACGCCCCCCCACGCTACCGTCTCGCCGAGAGACTGTTGTCCCTGTAAGTTGGGAGTGTTTTTGCTTCGGATGTCCTAGTGCTTGAGTGATTAAAGTGAAGTTTAACGCTGGCTTCGAACGTGCTAACCCACTAACAACGTTACCAAGTGAGGCGTAGGCGGGTGTGGGCAGGGAAATTTGATAAGCCGAGATGTGTGTCGGTTCGCCACTTTTGTATGCAGCGCGGGGCGGCGGCAACTATTTTTGAACCAGCGAGGTTATTTGTGCTGTTTCGACGGCGCAGGCGCAGCGGCCGCTCGTCTGCGCTCGCGCTGTATCAAACCACACTAATCTATTTCATGTATGCTCCAGGAAACCACAAGCGAATTATGCAATCGAGTTAATTCGATACCACACGTAGAATATAGAATTTGGCAAATTTATATATGTCTCTCGCACACTGATAAGCGTGCATAAATTATACATGCATGACATTGGGTCATATTTAATGACAGAGCGATGACATATTTATTGTTAATATGAAAAATAACGTTGTAAATTATCTCTATTTGAATCCGTGCGTCAAGCGATACTTTGAAACCGTTTCAGCTGCCGATATTTCAATCAGGTTGTGAAATCGTAATAATGTGTATTATTGGCTTACTTTGAGATCAGTTTTAAAGATATGAAGCACCTAACAAAAGTGAAATCTAACTTTCATTCTGCCTACAGAGCTGGTACAGTCAACGTCATAAGTAGGTGGTCATTGTTGTATATTAGCACTTTCACTCTCTTCCCAAGTTTGTATCACTATTCAAAACCTGACGTAAAAACCCTTTAGTGAGCTTTGAACCTTCAAGAGAAGAGCATGCTCTTTCTCTAAAGACCAACAACGCCTCTATAATGATTATTCCCATAGTTTCTTATTGCAGTACCTCTTGAAGAAAATATGACTATTAATTTCATGTTAAAGAAACTACTTTTACCATCTGCGATTCCTGACCTCCTGTTGAGTTGATGGACTGTGGTGATCTCTTTACATCAGGTGATTCACTGGCTCATTTACCTCTTTACGCATAAAAGTGATACTATAAAAGTATTTATACTTATGACTTTCACTGTACAGTCAACTAAGTAAATTTAAGCCCCAGCTTATCATATTCCGAATTTACTTTTTACTTGGTTGAATTACTAAAAGTATAAAATTCTCAACGGCAAACGTGTGCTTCTGGACAATGTTAGACACATCAAAAGTAAGTTTCTAACTTGTTATCGGGTTTGAAACTAATAATAAGAAAAGATTATTCAAAACTACAAGACGTTGAGGGGAAAATCTAAGTACCTACGAGTAATATAAGCTAATCGTTCATTTGGTGTGTCTGTAAAATATTTGCACTATATTCATAAGTAGACTATGTTTTAAAATTTCAATCAATTTAACTTTAACAATAAAGAAAACGTTGCCACGTTGTTTTGTAAAGGCCATTGGCTTTGTCGTCAATTTATGCAATATTTCAATATCAAAATGATGAGATAGGCGCGTGTTTTCGTGGATTGAAACAAATGATAAATGCATATTATGTCCTGTAAGTTATTTCCCTAGATTTTTTTTTACGTAATACTCGATTCCGAGCAAATAAAACAGTGATAATGTAAATTCCAAAAGACAACAAGTTTTGCAATGAAAACTACTAAATTAATAGTCCAAAACAAGACAAAAACCTCTTACCCGCCAGTTTTTTTTTCTGCATTAGGTATATTTTTAACGTAGGTCGAAGGCATTACTGCCAATTCATACCTTGATTTTGTATTATTTTTGTTAATAATGCTTGTTCTTAATATTTTTAAATTTCTTTCTTGTTAGATGCAACACAGAAGGCATATAAATTGAAGTAAATGTATTCAAATAACAAATTTATTTAATGCAGTCACCTCGTCTGTCTGGCTGTAGGGCTTAATTGTCTTAGTCTAGATGACGACAACAATTTATGCACTAGTCCATAAAATGCGATTTTATGCAGCCTATACCCAGCATAAAGAAAGGCATATCTGCCGTACTTTAGCTAAAAAAGGGTTAACCCACATTTGGTCGGTTTTGAGTTAATGATGCAAAATTACATAGCGCAAAATTCTCTACATTTCGTTCTAAGAAACATTCTTCTATCGTTATTAGTTACGGAGATACAGGTTGTCGGTGAACAGTTAAGTGACACAATTTTTAAGATTTACTTGATTAAAAATAAGTTAAACCACAATGCTAGTTTGAAAGAGGGCAAAAGGCACTTAACTTGGTAAAGTTTAGTTATTTTTATATAATTTGCTTAGCTAAAATAAAGTTATCTATTTATCCTAGACTTAAATTAAGTCAAGGTACTTTTACTTTCATAAAGGCTCGTAAAGTTTAAGTAAATGTTCGTTAAAAACTAAACTATAAATAAGTTAACAACAAGATACTTCGTTAAAAATCAGTTAAAAACCTTTAACCCTTTTTAAGCTAAGTAAAACATATGTTTTATATACACCGTAAAAAATCTAAACAACCAATCACTGTCTTTTAAATCAAAATTAAACGAATATTTCATAGTCATCCTTAGTTTAAATAGGGTTAAACCACGTTGCTTGGCTAGAAATGGGTTATCTGCAGTTCGCAACGACGGCGGATGCACAAATAATTTAGTCTGCCGGGAATACGGGAAGGGTGCGGCAGACGTGTCGAGAATTTTGTCGCGTGCCCGCCAAAATACCATACCCGTATTGTTGATAAGTCTGTAACCACATTTTGCACACTTAGGCTAAGATGTTTACCAGTGTATTAGTGACAGGTTGCAAGCCCATCGCCTAACAATACTATACGCCTTTATTCCCTTAGCCGTCTCTTACGACATCCACGGGAAGATATGGAGTGGCAATATTCTAACCCGGCCACCACACTTGCCATCTCTAAGCTATACAGGGCGTCCCACGGCCATGCCACATGGAAGGAAAGTACCTTAAATATTGTAGATGGAACATTTTACTGAAAGAAGACATTATTTGAATTTAAAAAACAATTTAAACTGCATTCATAGATATTTAAATAATTACATGGTTGAACCGGGAATCGAACCCGTTACACGAGAAAAATAATTACCCTGTAGCTTTATCATACCGATCGAAAGGCTTCATCATAAAGATTATTTTTTGTTACATAACATAGTGTCAGAAATAAAAGGAAGACCATGAATTTTAACATTTGATGCGAAATTTTGTTCAGAAAAATGAAATGCTGACATTGCCGTAAGGACATACAACTGACATTATCATAAATACCTATTACTAATAAATGTACCCACTAGAGAAGTACGCATCATTTCCCTAATATAATTTAAGTGCATGATAAAATGATAAAGAGATACGTAATTAATAGGTACCTGGTTGTATGCAACAAATTGAGCCGTATCCTGAGCCGAAAGACGCGTAAATTATTTTGTCCATCGCAATGCGGCTGGCTGATTATAAAGAAATAATTCAAAAATGTGTTCCATTTTCAAACTTTTATTCTTTTGTTTCTGTGATGTTCATTGTACGATTTTAGCATTGTGTTGTGATTTGTTTACATAACCATGGCGTATCAAAATAATGTTGATTTAATCGAAGCATATTTTTTAAACCACAAAAACATAACATTAGCCTTACAATGGCACCGCGAAAGATATCCTGATAGAAATACACCATCTCGATTTATTATGAAACGGTTGGTGGATAATCTGCTAAATTTGGGACGTTTCGATCATCGCTTACCACAACCGCGGCACCAAATGATAAACACTGACGACGAACTCGACGTTTTGATATACTTTGAGGCAAATCCTAAAAGTTCAGTGAGGGAAGGTGAAGAAGAAATCGGAATTTCGAAAAGCAAAATACACCGTGTACTGAAAAAATACAAATTCAAAAGTTACGTTGAAGGGCGATTAGTACAAAAATTACTGCCGGGTGATGCTGAAAGAAGACTTATTTTCTGCCATGAAATCGAGAGGCTCGTCCTAGAGGATCAGTATTTTCTAAATAATATTATCTGGTCAGACGAGACCAACTTCAGCAATAATGGTATGTACAACCGACACAATAATCGCATTTGGTCCAGGGAGAATCCCTTACGTATCCGCGAGACTAATAATCAAGTGCGTTTTTCGTTCAACTGTTGGTGTGGGATTGTAAAAAACCGGGTCCTCTTAGTACATTTTTACCAAGGGCATTTGAATACGGAAAGGTATTTAGAAATACTTGAGATTTTAAGAAATGAGATAAATAATCTTCCAGTTGCAGAACGACAAAACCTTACTTTTCAGCAAGATTGGGCTCCAGCTCATAACAGTCACAGAACAAGGGACTATCTCAATGAACACTTTCTTCCCTGGATCGGGACCAATGGACAAATAAGATGGCCCCCGAGAAGCCCAGATCTAACCCCGTTAGATTTTTTTTTATGGGGTTATGTCAAAAATTTAGTTTACAAGAACCAGTATGAAAGTGTCCACGAGCTACAAACAGAACTTAGACGTATTATTCTAAATATCCACCACAACAAGATCAAAAAATCGACAGGTAGCGAAATAATCAAAAGAGTGCGACTTTGTATTCAACAGGAAGGGACTCATTTTGAGCATTTGATAAATTGATTAATTTTGTATTAAAAATGTTAAAATTCATGGTCTTCCTTTTATTTCTGACACTATGTTATGTAACAAAAAATAATCTTTATGATGAAGCCTTTCGATCGGTATGATAAAGCTACAGGGTAATTATTTTTCTCGTGTAACGGGTTCGATTCCCGGTTCAACCATGTAATTATTTAAATATCTATGAATGCAGTTTAAATTGTTTTTTAAATTCAAATAATGTCTTCTTTCAGTAAAATGTTCCATCTACAATATTTAAGGTACTTTCCTTCCATGTGGCATGGCCGTGGGACGCCCTGTATACCGGGTGTCCCGCGGCTATGCCACATGAAGGGAAAGTTTCTTAAAAATGAACCGTAGGAGACTTTGCTATTTAGAAACTTTATTTTATTTTTATAAGTAGGTAAGAAATACTGCAATCAAAGATTTAAAAAAAAACTTCAGTTTTTGCACGTATTTTACATACTAATAAATTCTCTAGTAACTTGAATGTAAAATTTCACATTGTTCCTTCATTTTTAGATACAATGTTACTTGGAGGGAATTATTTCTTATCAGTTACCCTTTTGACTGGGATCATAAAAATACAGAAAGTTTTTTTTTTCATATTTGGTCTGTTCGATTCCCAGGTGAGGCAAGAAGTTTTTCAGAAATCTTTGAATGCAGTCTTACTTACTTTTTAAAATAAAATAATGTCTTCATAAATCAAAATCCTCTAAGTACAATATTTAAGGTACTTCCCCTTCATGATGCATAGCCGTGGGACGCCGTGTATATTTTTTTATTTCTGCATTATATTTTTAACGCAGGTCGAACGCAATACTGCCAATTCATACCTTGATTTTGTATTTTTTTCGTTAATAATGCTTGTTTTTAATAGTATTAAATTTCTTACTTGTTAGATGCAACATTAGAACGCATATAAATTAAATTGAATGTATTCAAATAACAAATTTATTTAATGCAGTCACCTTGTCTGTCTGGCTGTAGGGCTTAATTGTCTTAGTCTAGATGACGACAACAATTTTTGCACTAGTGCATAAAATGCGATATTATGCAGCCTATACCCAGCATAAAGAAAGACATCATATTCATGTTCATTTATTTATTATTGTCACATTATGGCACATACATTACAGGCAGGTGTTGTTGCCTTAAACCAGTTAGCTCCATAATGACACCCTGCAAGGCACAGCAACATAATTATACTTATAAGTCCCTACCTACCTACTAACAAAAAAAATTTAATCAGGATTTTAACTAGCACCTAGATAAAAACGACTTTACGAGCATGAGAAGTGAAAAATATCTACACACCTCTATGCCACTGACAATATGGTTTGTGTATAGATATTATTTGACGCGTTAGGTGTATAGGTGATTAAGAGAATATGCGACATCTAAAATAGGTACCTATATAAAAATGTATATCAATTCTTTAGAAAAAAACGTATTTTTGGTACTGAAGGAAATCATTATACCTACAGGGAGTTACGTTTAATAACTCCCTTTTTTAACCAGGTAAAAAAGTATTTGGGACCTCTGGTTTTACACCAATGCTGTGTGCTAAATATGAAATACGTCAGTTAAATAGATTTGGGAGCAAAAATTTTATTTATTTAAAAGCATAAAAGTCGTGTAAATGCAGTTGAAATGCGCTCTTTGCGTAGTATGTGTTGTGTGAAACTGATTGGTAGAGTAAGGAATGAAAAAGTCAGAGAAATGTGGAATAAGAGATGTAGTGACTAAAATTGAAAAGGGCATGCTTCGATGGTTCGGTCATTTGGAAAGGATGGAAAGAGATATATAGATCGAAAGTGAGTGGACGGGTCGGAAGGGGCCGCCCTAGGCGTACTTTTTCGAGTCAAATCGGAGAAATACTGGAAAAGGGCCGAATCTTAAGTACCCGAAACCGACGTGCGTGCATGACTCGATGTAATAATTATGTCAACAATGACATTATGACCAATAAAATTATGGGAAACTAAGGGCTCCCCTAAGTAATATTTATATACCTCTTCTTCTTCTATCAAAACTAATTCAAACTCTGAACATTTTTTTAAATGTGAAATTGGCGAAATAAAAAATATATACATGATAAGTAACTTTACTTTGAGCAGTTGGGTTTTTTAAAGCTGGCTTTTAGGGTTCCGTAGTCAAACTAGGAACCCTTATAGTTTCGCCATGTCCGTCCGTCCGTCCGTCCGTCCCCAGTCTAGCTCAGAGACTCATAGTACTAGAAAGCTGTAATTTGGCATGAATGTACATATTAGTCACGCCAACAAAGTGGTAAAATAAAATATTGAAAAATATTTTTTTTTAATGCACCTTTCCTACAGGTAACGTGGGGATGTCTTTTTTTTTTCTTGCCTACCCCATAGTGTGGGGTGTCGTTGGATAGGTAAAGAGGTCAAAAATATTGCGGGTTTATGAAAACAATTTTTCGATTAAGGGATCCGTTTATGAAATATTAAGCTTTAAAGCGCTATTTTTTGTTAGAGTCAAGTGTCCCCCCCCCCTACAGCCAATACTACAAGTACTAAAAATCTGAAAAAAATCTTCAACGAAAGCGCATATAACGAATTTTAAAGGAAAACTATCACGGCTAAGTAGACATGATTAGAGCCCGTTCTCACGAGCGCTTTTTCAACGCGCGTTAAAAAAACGTTGAAATGACTCAAATTGATAACCATGTGTTTATTCACACGAAGGCGGTTTAAAGCGCGGCGCTTTTTTATCGAACACTGTTCGATTTTTGACGTTGGGCGTTGGACGTTAAATTGAATTGAGCTTACAATACCGCCAACGTCCGGCTGTAACGCGACGCTTTTCAAGCGCTCGTGAGAACGGGGCCTTAGTTCCTGAGATACAGGCGATTAACGGGTTTATACCTACTAAAAATCATCTAAGACAGCGCCAAATAACTTTAAAGAGAAAATTGTTTCATACATGTTGATTTTTGAGATAGTTTTTTGTGTTTGTCGTTACGGCTTCGGAACCCTACACTGAGCATGGTCCGACATGCTCTTGCCCGGTTTTCTTAGACTTGGGGGGTTATTATTACAGCTATACAGTTCAGTTCACGCTGAGAGAAAAGGAAAGAGCTTTGTAACTGCTATAGCTCTGTCCTTTACGCTCACCGTAAAATGAACATAGCTATGTCATAATAACCCCCCTTGTTCTACTTTGTAATTGACACGTACTGTTTTTGACTCGGCCGCCATTACTGTCAATTAAATAAGAGCTACAGATGTAGTGAATAATCCTTTCCCATCGATTTTTGTCGGATTAGTTCGTATTTATCTAGCTTTCTCAATTAGCTTCAGTACCCATCAATAAGCCAACTGAGAAAGCAAGATAAATACGAAGTTATCCGACCAAAAACTATGGGAAACGATTATTCACTACCTATACTTCAGTTTTTTTAGAATTAGAAACCACAACAACATTCAACTATTTATTACCTAGCAATAGTACAGACTGGCTATTGTACTGTACTGTACAGTACAATAGCCGCAAAACAAAATTGTTTTAATGTCACTTTATTTGCGTGTCGTGTCGTGTAGACAAATTGTAAAGAGATAACAGTTCACGAGCCGCAATATAATGTTGTCGTGGTTTCTAAATCTAAAAAAACTGAAGTATACATCTGTACCATAACGTTGACAATAAATGTAAAGTCAATGTAGAAAATCCTGTACACATAAAATGATGCATGGAAATTCCATCAAAACCAAAGCGATAGAAATTTATAGTAGGAAAAATATGTCGTCGCTGGTAAGCCCGGTAACAAAATATCATAAATTATGACGCAATACGCCGCTGGCGGAAGGGATTTAATTAAAATTACGAAGTCTATTTTAATATTAAATGTTATTAGAGTATTCTTCCATTCGGTCGTCAGGGAGAGATTTTTTTATTATCTTTATTAGTGGCACAAGTCGGCACGAAGATTTCAAATAGACGTTACATTTTCCAATCACTTTTATTTCGAAAACTTGTTGTGAATCAATATTTTACGTATTAATGTTTACTACTCTTTGACGAGGCGAAAGTTAACGTTACTGCCAATGTGCTATGAATGTATTTTAGTTTACCTTATCTTATCTTATCTCAATCGTATTACACACTCAGCTGTTCGAATATGCAGGTTTCCTCGCGATGTTTTTCCTTCACCGTAAGCGCATCGGGTAATGCACATAAATTAGAAAAATGGTACATGGTTACCGCGGGGGTTTGAACTCGGAACCTTAAAATCACGAGTCGACCACCGACGCTCTCTACGTCAAACTTAGCTATAATACCCCTCTTTTTGCGTCGGGGGTAAAAAATAATACAAAGAAGGCACATTAGTAACTGTTCCAGCCAAAAAGGGAAATCTAGTTTCGGCTTTGATTGCACTCTCGGCCGAAGCCGAAACCTAAAACAAAACTTCCATATACGATCGCGGGAAAAGTAAATTAAAGTCAACATTATTTTAAAAAGTTTGATGAGCATCTCTAAAAAAGTTTGTACATTTCATTTATGATTTAGATTTGCAAAAAAAAATGCAGGTTAGTGGGGTGAATGAAGCAATAAAGCACTTACATTGTATTTTAATTTAAAATTTTCGGTGCTGATTCCAATTGGCCTCTACCTATATTCTACTGGGTAAAACCACATCGCCTTTGACACACCGTTCAGATTAATAATAGTATCACTACATAGTATAAAACAAAATCGCTTCCCGCTGTCTGTACCTATGTACGCTTAGATCTTTAAAACTACACAACGGATTTTGATGCGGGTTTTTTTAATAGATAAAGTAATTCTAGTGGAAGGGGTGTAACAGGAAACTCACTCACTCACTTTAAAATTAAGACAGACAGACAACGGGAAGCGACTTTGTCTACTAGTAGTGAAGTAACAATCATCATGAAATAAAACTTGGTTCATTTTTAGAGTTCCGTAGTCAACAAGGACCCCTTATAGTTCCGCCATGTCACGCCATTATGGTAAGGAGACCACATGAGCACTCTGGATACCTGCCTACTATTTCAAAGTTCAAGTTTCATTTTCTTCTATTCGGTTTTATCTACAGAAAACTCACATAAACCTAAGTGAAGCGAGGGCGGGTCGCTAGTTTATCTATATTCTAATGCTGGACACAAGCAACCCGGGCGCCAACATGTCGCGGCCTGTCCGTCCGCAGGCCCGACGTTGATCGATGCTAGTCCGACCACCGAACCTGTCACTAGGTCTAATTAAAGATTATCCGCTTTATTTATCGGTTGTTAAGACATCCCAATTCAGAGAATCTGAGTAGCTTGTTTTGCTGTCGAGTATCGTTTAGTTGGAGCAGAGGCTCCCAAATTTTATTGGCTGACCGCCCACTTAGCATGACATAATTATTTTCAACCCCCTCTACCAAAAAGCATTTGATAATGCATATGAAGGTACTTTTTCTACCTTTTTACTAACAGAAAAATGGTAAAAGGATTACTTACGGTTTAGAAGACAAAATCTATCTTTTCTCAAACATGCTCGGAAAGAACGGTTTTCCGATTGAAACACAAGGACGGAAAGTGCCTCATTTTACTCCTAGGAGTAAAAAAACCATATGAAAACACTTTTCGCCCATGTCCATATTTTTCTTAAAAATGCTGTCAATTGCATACAAAATCAAAAGGACCAAGACAAAAATTCCAAACAGCCAAGTTAACTGCTCGCTTTTTTAGCACAGTGCGTGTGTTTATTTTTAGTATTTAAAAACAATTGACAGTCGGTAACATTCGTTCATTCTGCATAACTATGTACTATTCTATGAGGAATACTCGATATGACTTGGAGTCAAATAATACCATTCTAAATCCATTGTATCTTAAATAAAATCTATTGTTTTTTACTTTTAGGAGCGCCCTCTTAATAGCTTCAGCGTCCCCTATATTTTTCCTCAGAACCATTGTGAGGAAACCTGCACATACGAAGAACTACAGGGTAATTGCACAAAAAATCCTAAAGGGCAAGGTAGGGTATATTCGAAAAGTATTAGAGAAAGCTATTGTACATTCATAGATTTGTATCTCATCTGCGATTCCGCTTTGGTAACCACTGGGTTATTGGTTTGGCAGATAGCAAATATTTTAAATCCCATAAAGGTTTTATTGCACATCACACAGCTGATAGTCAACAAACCATAGATATCAGGGACACAATCCCACACAAATTTAACCTACTCCCAAACTAAGCTTAAAGCTTGTACAGTCAACCGCATAAATAAGTGATCATTTATGTACCTTGTCACTTTCAATCGTTTCAAAATTTTGAATAACATTTCAAACACGACGTTAATTTGACAAGTACATAAATGATCACTTATTTATGCTGCTGACTGTACTATTATGTGACATGACAATGAACTTACTTAAATCAATTATCCTCTAGGTACGTAAAATGTAGTTTATGTATGTATATTTAACTATTAATATGTATATTTCTATATCTATGTAGGTATTTGAATGTATTTTTATTTTTAATTTATTTTTATAAGTTTTATTGGTTACTAAATGTGTTATATTCTTCTTCTTGTACACTTGTTTACTTGTTGCACAACCGTTCACTCTTCTCAATCTCTCAAGGGTTAGCTGGAAGAGATCCCTTAAAGGGATAAGTTCGCCTTTGTACATATTTTTATATTAATTGTATTGTTATGGTTTTTCTTTTGTACAATAAAGTGTTTACATACATACATACATACGTATACACTTCGGCGGTTACTTTGCCTACACTTAAACCTACACACTTGTCATCAAACCGACGAGCAGCTTCCATATTATAACGTTCCCACGTTTAAGTTTCCTCCCATACGCTTGTTTTTCACTATTAACTCAATCAGTGCCAAGAATTCTATATCCGAACCGTTTTTATTTAGATATTTGAGAGCCAGGAATTGGAATTTATTTGAGTTTTAATATGTTTGACGAGCTTCTGACGTGATCGCTCCGGATACTATCAAGGTACACCCTGCTATCAAAACATCCTCGGACATGTTGTTTTTCAATGAATGCTTGGTTAACACGCACTTATTCGTTTTTTTATTTACTTTTACAATAATATCTTCAGTTTGAGTATTTCGTTCAACTCCTTTTGCTGAATTCAAAACAATTTCAACGTTTTCCAAAATCAGTTAATCTTTTAGATCGTCATCAAAATTTTGGTGATCTTATTTTTCAAAATAAGAATATCAATAGACGCTTGTTCAAGTATTAATTAAAAAAATACATAAAATCATACAATAATGACCGATTGACTGTATATGATACCATATCCTTATTCTACATTATAATCCATTAAAGAATTATCATTCCTTGAAAGCTTTGATTTGTGCTATGTAAAATCTACTCCACTTCTACAACATCAGATTACTTTCGATTTTCCTTAATAAAAGAAACCTTTGTACCAGTTTCCCCGTAACCTGTGGGATTATTATTGGTCCTCAGCCAGATCTGATAACATTCGTTACATTGTGTAATTCCCCTTCATCTCCTAATGGTTCTGCATCGCCAAGTGAATGAGCTCAACGACTAATTAGCGGTAATGGGTTGTATGAATCAGTTTCCTTAAAATAACTAACGTTGGCCGGTGCCCACGGCATTGTCCTAGAGAAAAACAATACAGAAATAATAATAACTTGTCCCAATTTTCCCTTAGTAACTCTATTGTCTCAGGATGATGCACATATAGTCAACATTAAAAGCAGATAAGCAGAATAACCTGCTCAAAATTATCTAGACACGACGTATTCTCTTTACAATAGAATCGAGTGCAGATCATTTTGACCTCTTTGGTTGCGTAGCTCTTTCTGCTGCTGACTGTACATATCTCTACCCTACCAGCTGTTGTTCTGTTCTGTTCAGGGATAAGACAACCGTTAAGATTTTGCCTCAAGACATTCCATTTTACTCCTCAGGGTTGGAAAAGTGTTTGCAGTCTTAGGACTGTAGTCTGAATATTGTAGTTTTCAAAAATGAAAAAGTATGGGTTTCAGATTCCAATTACTATCAGATGGTCTGTGTGGTCGTTTTCTTTCTGCATGCCCACATGCATGCATTGCATGTTACAAGTTTGAAACATTTAATTACAATTATTAATTTCGAGCAATTATAAATTATTTCCTACATAAACGCTGTGGATTTTGGCAAGTAGGAGTTTTCAGGTTATTAGGTGACAGACGATAATTAATTATTTTTTGTTATGCTACGACTCATGTTCTAGTTTTTTTTAAGTAAAGATAATTAGGTACGTGTGTTAGTAGATGATAGACGTGTGATAGTGAGTTTTGATTTTTATTATGTATAAGTGTACACTTTTTTGTGTAATCCCAGATGTGACAAAAAAGCTGAATAGCTTGGACCTCATGGGTTGGAAACACATCTTGAAACTGCAAATTTCCATGAGCGTTGGCATAAACAATTTTCCCTATGGTTCATGAGCAACTGTAAAATACTTGTCAGCTCTGACAGGCATTCCCTAGCTCCGACAATGAATCATGACAATTCCTCCCTAAGCTCCACAAAACATTAATTTAACCAGAAAATTCTTCCCACCTTGCCGACCATCCACGTAACCTTCAAACTATCCAACAAAAATAACCAACCGCTGAACCGGCTGCCTATTCATAGCTGAATTCACGGCAACTGAAGACCTTAGCATAAATAATTTTCACACTAGCTTATCACCTGTTTCCCTCGCACTTATGACCAGAGTATTACCATCTCGCTTGTGATGGCTGCCCGCCAAATCCAAGACAAGCGTACTCGTATCGTTGCGAAATATGAAATCTAATTATGAAGTATTAATAAGAGATTTAGATGCATTTGTTGCGTTACGGGATGCATTGTGATGTAAGGGGAGTGTAATGGGGATTCTATGCCAAGAGACATTGTTGCATTTGATATATAATCTACAAATGACGTAATTGTGTCATCTTATTTCAAAATATTTTAACTGAAAAAGGACTCTGTACAAGATGTATAACGATAACGTAACGATTCGAAAACTGACAGAATGTATGGAATTGATATCTAAGCGCCCATGCGGCTGTCTGGCAGCATACGGCTCCTATACACTTTTGATAACGATGAAGTTCACAGAATGCATCTGGTGTAGGTCTTGAAGTTGTTTCCGAGGAAATTCTAATTAGAAATCATCGTTTAATTTAAAAATATTTTCCTTTCAATATATCATTATTTTGTAAGGAGGTTTAATAAGAAATAGTTTTTCCATCCATCCATTCATCCATCTTTTTACCATTTTATCCATTAACCTACCGCCAAATAGCAGAGTTCGCATTGTTGTGTTCCGGTTCGGGGATAAGACAGCCGGTGAAATGACTAGCATAGAGGCATTCCATCTTAGTCCTCAGGGTTGGCAACGCATTTGCAGTCTTGTGAGTGTGAATGTCTATGGGTCACAGTTTCCACTTACCATCAGGTGGCCTGTGTGCTCGTTTGTCTTCCCTATGCCATTAAAAAAAAAACAAGTTCTAGGTGCAACAGCGTGCTTGAGTACTAGATAACAAAAGGAAATTATGTGAAAGTTTGTGTGTTTGGAAACGGCTGGACGGATGTAGATGAAATTTGAAAAGCTTATACCTTGAATCATCATTATATAGTCTTACCGCTTATCCCCAACAAACACTGTTGTCGTGGGAACGGACAACGGCGCTGCGCTGGTAGTAGCTAGTACTGAAATATCGTCACTGCTTTGCAAAAACCTCGAATCTCATGGTTCGTGATGTACGATTTTAAACTTTACCGTGAAGAGAATTAAGTTCAAATTCATACATCTCGAAATATGAGATACGAGTTCTCCAAAGTAGTAACGATATACCTACAGAAAACATCCAAGACACAAGAACAAAATACTCGATTGCTATAAGAATATCTCGTTCAAGGCGATACCAAAGCTTTTCGAGTAATTTATGCACTCAAGTAACGACCAGTAAAACGTGTTTTCAAAATATTTTACTGTGTTCAGTGCAAATTATCTAGATTTTGTACAGCACACTAGTAAATTAGTAATAAAACTGTTTTTATCGGTAAACAGTCGCATTTAACAAATTACCACGTACTGCAAACTAAATTATTTCCATAGGCTCCATTCCGTGTCAAATTTGAACGAAAATTAGAGAGCCGGGCCCTCAATTTGTTTACAGCTTTTTTAATGATGGCGGTTGCCGGATGTTTCTTCTAATTTGTATCAGTCTTGTGTTTTATTTATATTTCGCATTTATTACGCAAGCTTATGGTAAATTCTGGATGACTTTATCAACCTTGGTATTCCAGACATTTATTTTCACGAACATTTCAATTATACGTCACGTTTTCTTATCGCCTTTGCTATTCAAAAACATGTACGGTCACCCAACCACAACTTGGTCTACCGGTTGTCAAAACTGGTCTACCAGTCTCTCGTACTTATATGTACACGTGTCAAAAAGTGACGAAGGTTTTATCCACATTTTGTCACGTGATAAACGCAGCCATATTAGCTCCCCTGAAGCTCTATTCTACTCAGTAAAACCATATTGCTTTTTAATTTTTTATCCTATTGGTCGTATGATCGTAGCAGGTGGAAGGAAGCAGGTCTCCGCCTTACCCTCTGGGAAACAGTCGTGATTTAATGTATATATTATATTGTTTTTAAATCTGCCGTCATTACTATTAAACAAACGAGAGCTATGATAACATAAGTATATAAACTCATGCTTTCATTCTCAGAGTGGGGTAGGCAGAAGTAAAAAATTACTAACAACTCTAAAAGCTTGTTAATAATTCCGTAACCACATTTTGCACAATTAGGCTAAGATGTTCACCAGTGTATTAGTGACAGGTTGCAAGCCCATCCCCTAACAGTCTACACGCCAAGTCGCGGCAAGTTTTCGTCATAAAAGTGAATGAAACATAGCAGTCGTTTTAGTTTCGATTATATTTTTACGACAAAATGACTAAGAACATCAAAATATATATTGTAAAAATGTATCTCTGGACTCAGTTATTGGCCAGCAATGTCACGAGATATGACATCACATGACCACCTCCTACTGGCTACGGAAATGATGACTTAAAGTCGAAAGGCAAAAACAAACTCGTGACTTTTATTATTAGTCAAATTAGTCAAATGAAATGCACCTTGCTCTAAGAATTTAATTACAAAGCCAATTATGAACTTCTTATATCGTTTTTAATTCGTTAAACTCTATTTCATTTGTAATAAAGATTAAATTACTGACAAAAATTGTGTTGTAATTCGGGGAATCCGGGCAAAAAAATCTCACTTATTTAAACTCACAAACGATTAGAAATCACGATGAATGAAGGCCTTTGCCCAACAGTGAGACAGTAAAATAATGGGGTGCCTGCCGTTTGGCCAAAATAATTTTGGTCAAATTTATCATTTCCCAAAGGGGTTTGGGTAAAAGTGTTGTCATTTGTAAAAGTCATAAATTTTCAAGGTGAGCGGCCATTAGTAAAAGTGGTAAATTATGATGGAATTATTCAAAATAAACATGTTTTGTTATGTAATGTAATACGCTTAAGTGCATCGGAGCCGAGATATTTAATATTCTTACCTAGGCTTACTTTTAGTCTCAAAAACTGAACATTTTAATCTTAAATATCTCGGGTCGGATATTATTAAACGCCATAAATTATATATATCTATGTGTATTTTGAGGTCCTCTAAATAACTATGTCAAAATCATCCGTGGCCGCTGAAAACAAAAATGACAATATTCTTCAAGCAAATTTACCCAATGCCCTTTATCATTTCCCGAACTCTCATTTTCCAAAAACCATTATTTGTTTTTGTTTTATATCCGGGATATCGAAACCTTTTCCTACATTTATTAGGCTAGATTACAATTGTGACTGCATAAAAATAACTCAACTGCGACGGGAAACAAATTTCTTGACAGTGGTAAACATACTTATATAGAGAAATGGGTGATTAAATATATAGAAAGCATCCAAGAATATCTTTGCATAGTATAAAAAAAGTCGCTTCCGCTTAGATATTTTAAACTACTCAACGGATTTTAATGCAGTTTTCAGCTATTGATAGAGTAGTTCAGCAGGAAGATTTCTATAAAAAATGTGGATAAAGTATGGGTGTTACAGACAACTCGCATAAACCGAAGGGAAGCGAGGGCAGATCGCTAGTAAAATGATAAACTGTTAATTAAAACAAAAATACAAATCGGGAATTAAATATAATAAAGTAAACATTTAACTCGACGTTTCGTCTCGACTGTGACTGTGACTGTGTGATGGTTGGGCGGTTAAGTCTAAATTTATTTTGGTTATTTCCAATAATTGATTATTATATCGTTAATTGAATACAAAACGGACACAATCCAAAATGAGTCAGTGTTGCATTTGGAATACGATTTTTAATGGAAGAGCAAATTATTTTGGAATGTGTCCGTTTTGTATTATAATTAAAATAAGACAAAATTAATCTTCCCCATGCACTATGAAGAAACCGCCTGCTCGAAATCTAAACAATGTCGGTGAGTCAAAACATTAGATATTTATAGCCAAATAATCAGTGCACTTGGATCGAAATAGCATGCAGGTAGGCGATGCTGCATCTATGCCTGTGTGTGGGAAGCGCTGAAATGATTTCTGTTTGAAAGATCTATTCAGATATTGCTTTGGTAAATATTGCAGCTATTTGGTTTGCAAGGATATTGGGGTAAAACAGCATACATTATATCATGGGTAGGTACTCACAGATATTCTAGAGGTAACTAACTCGTTGTTTTTCATACTTCATTAACTGACTCTAAATGCGGTGGTCAGACTATCAATATATAAAAAGGTCAATCAAATTGATTTCGAGGCAACTACGGACTAAGGTACAGTCGACGCCATAAATATGTTTACCTCGTCACTTTACCCGCTATGACAATTTCAAATGGCAGTTTAAGCATGACGCTAAATAGACAAGGTACTAAAGGGTAAACATATTTATGGCGTCGACTGTACTACTTTTTTTCTACGTTTGTACGTATCTCTCACTCGCTATTAATAAGAGCATAATGAGAGCGGATGAGGGACAAGTACAAACCCGAAGCACCTTCTATGAGCTATCGCACTGGAGTAGTCTCACCAGCGGTTCATTGATGTTCTACCAAATCATCATTTGACAAATTATAATCGTTTTACAAACTTTTATTAAGCATAAAGAAACTCCCCGCCGTTGCATTGTTTAATAATTTCATGCGGTCAAGAGCCCTAACCTAACTTATTTAATAACCCCATGTAAACTTTGTAATATGTCATGATTTAAGCACAAACACGTTTTTGCGAAATGAATGTTTATAAAATGATATAGTTATGAAAATTTGGTCAAAATGCATGATACCCTAACCGAAGATATTAATGCAAAGTTTTCAATTGCTATTAACTCGATAAAAAAAAAGTGCTTACTTTATCACCATAAAGTAAGACCTTCGTATCTACAGGCTTTTCTGTCAGCACGAAACGACTACAGCAATAAACTAAAAAAACATTGTCTTACTTTTAATCCAGTAAAATACTAAATTTTTTCTCAAGCGTCTGTACTAAGACTATATTAATCAATTCTTAAAACAAATTTATTAAAAGCTTAGAAATTCAATTTTAATTGAATGTAGCCGGTCGCACTAATTTAAATTGAGGATTAATGATCTCTCGCCTCTGAACAAATCGCAACAAACAGTGATGTATTCGGTTGTTGACTTGGCGAGGGTACTGCTAGTTAATCCGCCCGACCCGTTGCGATCAGGTTTTCTCCTGAATTATTCAAAGTTTATTAGTAAATACACACTTCAGAACATGCTCAAGGTGTATTTAAACATTTAACAAAGGCGTTGTGCCACAAACAAACATAACAAAGTGCTATTTATGAGTTTGGTTTATAGTCAAGAGCAATGAAAACGGGTCATTTTATATAGAATGTCTATATAGAGTGACCCGTTTCCATTGCTCCTGAGTTTACTTCAAAAATGAATTATTCACCACTGACAAGACACACGAAACAAAAACCATCTGCTGTTATACCTTGTGCAAGGTCCATCTGGATCGCTACCACCATTTTGTCCTTTAACCTACCGCCAAGCAGCATTCGCATTGTTGTGTTCCGGTTTGGGGATAAGACAACCCGTGAAATTACTAGCATAGAGGCATTCCATCTTAGTCCTCAGGGTTGCCAACGCATTTGCAATCTTAGGATTGCAGTCTTGAGAATGCAAATGTCTATGGGTCTCAGAACCCACTTACCATCAGGTGGCCTGTCCTTGCCAACTGCATGCCATAAAAAATGATATCACTAGATAATTCACTATCATATCTTGGGAAGATTTTTTGGCAGTCTCGACGTTTCTAGCGTTGCTATGGAAGATAACGCTTCCCCAAAATAGAAACTTTATGGACATAACGAAATCTATAAACCGTGCGTATAATTTGAACGTCGCTCAAATTTATTCCAAAGAACATCAAACACTAGAGTTTGACTAGAAGTAAAATTAATCCAAACGAAAATACCGTCGTCAAGCATGCCGTCACGCGTGAGGAGAAATTTATTTCTGAAGGAAATGCCGACGCACCCGGCCGAGTCAGTCGGCCACCAACATTTGGCCAACTCGTCCCAGATGATGTTTCAAATGTTTGATCAACTCCTGTCTTGATTCAATTGGGAGCTCGTCGTTTTCCATGTTTTTCTTTGGCCTGTGTATTTTTTTTTACTTTGTTCTGTATAAGTGTTGTACTTTCCGTCTCTTCACCAAGCAGTTCTAGCTAATGGTGAATTGGGACCGTTGCGCAATAATTTGTCATTGTCTCGTTCTTTTTGGATCTATCTACTTAATGTAATTTTGTGTTATTGCGAATAAATGTCTCATTATCTTTATCTTTATTGTAGACATAATTATTGGTAGTTATCATTTTTATTTCACCAGAACCGTAAACTTTTCAGAATTTCTTAAATATCGAACTAATATGCAACAGTTTCATAATAAAACACGTTATGACTTGCGATAAATATGTCCTAAAACCATCCCTTCAAATAAATATGGCAGACTAAAAGTAATAAGGTCTAATGGACAGGAAATACGCGCACAAAAGTGTAGAAAAAGGGCGTACCTTTACGATGTTGCCTCGCTTAGACTTTCAAAATACATATCCTAAATTCCTAGCATCCTTCTAGCGCAGACTTGTAGAACCACGGAAGTGATATACACCATATAGACAGCGTTTGTCAGGATGTGGTTTCTACTAATACATACGAGTACCTTTACGCTTGTCTCTCCATGGGGTAGACAGAAACTATGGAACGCCAGGTGCACCGGTCTAAACGTATAACTTTCGCTTTCATTCATCAACCATACGTGTCGCTTTCGGGTGCTTTTACATCTCCACGCACTCTCACTCGCCATACCTCTTTCGTAACTCTTCTTTCATCCATTCTAAATGACCAAACCTTCTTAAATTAGCTTAGCTTATGTCGTTTCTGTCAACGGCAATTGCTCTTATTCTCACAAAAATGGTACATTGCTGAACAAAAATGGAATGGAATGGCTTCCAAGGACTAAGTACCATGTGATTTTTGACGCAGCGAATCTAGTATTGATAACATACAGACACATAACTTGCAATCGTTTAGAACTATTTAAAAATAAAGTTCAGAGTAATCTCTGTGGGTTATCCTTTTCACATAATGATTCTAATAGTATTTATAAAGATTTGTTTGGTGTAATTCTTCATCAATTTAATAATCATTTCAAGATGAAAACTATTTCTAGGTCAAAAACTAAGTTTAGTGAATGGGCTACTGTAGGCATTCATAAAAGTAGAAACAGGCTTTATGAACTTTACAGAGAGAGGGAGGAGAACAAGAACGCCGACTTCTTAGCTTACGTTAAGAATTATTCAAAAACCTTCAAGCAAGTTTGCTTGACTGCTAAGTCAAACTTTCTAAGTCTTAAACTCAAAGCTTCTGACAATAAGGTAAAAACTGTGTGGAAGATAATAAATAGAGAAACAGGTAAATCAAAAACTCGTGATAATAAAATCGCTCTAAACAATGGTGACAAACAAATCACCTCAAACAAAGACGTGGCCTTAGCGTTCGAAGATTATTTCTCCACCATAGCCATTAATACCACGAAATGTCTTCAATCATCTGCGATTGAAGCTCAAAAATCACTTTGTGCTAATGTTACTAAATGTAATGTTAGCTTTGATTTTAGCTATGTAGATTCAGCTACTATTGTTAAGGTATTTAAATCGCTCAGTTTAAAAAAAACTGAGGATTTATGGGGAACTTCAGTTAAAGTCATCCATCATGTCATAGATATAATTGCTCTTCACTTAGCTTTAATCTACAATAATTGCATTTCAGAGGGGGTCTTTCCAAATCTTATGAAATATAGTAAAGTCATACCACTTTTTAAATCAGGTGAGATGAGTGATTTAACGAATTTCCGTCCCATTTCTATTCTACCTGTTTTAAGTAAAGTTTTTGAGAAGTTAATGTTAAATGATATGTTAGGTCACTTCAATAGAAATAAACTGCTTAACAGTAATCAGTTCGGGTTCACCAGAGGACGATCCACAACTGATGCAGCATCTGTACTCATTAAATATATATACAATATTTGGGAGAAATCTTGTGATGCAATAGGAATTTTTTGTGACCTTTCCAAAGCTTTCGATTGCGTAGATCATGCGACTCTCATATTAAAATTAGAACATTATGGTCTGACTAATAATTCTCTAAATCTCATGTCCTCATATCTTAGTGATAGGACACAAACGGTTGTTGTAAACAGAACACAGTCCATTGGAGCAGCTGTTAAATTAGGTGTGCCTCAGGGCTCCATATTAGGTCCTTTCTTATTTTTGGTTTACATTAATGACTTACCACCCATGATAGAGAATATTTGTGATATTGTGCTATTTGCTGATGAGACATCATTGATTTTCAAGGTAGACCGAAAATCCGTCAATTACACTAGGATAAACGCCACGCTAGGTAAAGTACATAATTGGTTTACTAGTAACAATTTGCTACTCAATGCTAGGAAAACTAAATGTGTTAGGTTCGCTTTGCCTAATGTTAGACCGGTAGAATCTAGTATATTTCTAAATGGCGAGTGTTTGGAAATGGTAGATAAGGCGCTTTTCTTAGGGATAACTATAGACAAAAACTTGCAATGGAGTCCCCACATAGCAGTACTAGCAGGTAAATTAAGTTCTGCAGCTTATGCTGTTAGGAAAATCAGGCAACTTACGAATGTTGAGACAGCTCGCTTAGTTTATTATAGTTATTTTCATAGTGTTATGTCATACGGTATTCTGGTTTGGGGAAAAGCTGCTGACATACAGACTATATTCGTGTTACAAAAAAGAGCCATCCGTTCTATATATAACCTAAACTCCCGTGATTCTTTAAGATTACTATTTAAAGAAATTAGTATTTTGACAGTAGCTTCACAATTTATTTATGAGAATATTATTTATGTCATTAAAAATCAGGAATCTTTTATTAAGAATTGTGATATACATAATTTTAATACAAGAAATAAAAATAAAATAGCTACTAAAAAATTTCGTGTTCGTAAGGTTTTTAAATCATTTGTAGGTCAATGCATCCATTTCTATAATAAATTACCTGACGAAGTTTTAAAGTTACCATTTCCAGTACTTAAAACTTACTTGAAAAAGTCGCTGATGTCTAAAGCTTACTATAGGGTCGAGGACTATCTATCAGATAAAAGTGCTTGGCCTAAACTAAACACCCAAATAACTTAATAATAACTTCATCGTAAGAAATATGTAAACATTGTATATTGTCTAGGGGACACGGTTTCTGTAGGAGAATGTATCGAAACTTTTTATGTAGTTGTATTACACGATCATAATTAAGTATAATTTTTCATAATTATTTTCTATTACTTACTACCAATTCGTTCTGGAGAAAACTCAGAGTTTTGGCACATTTTCCTGCTCAACTACGCGTGAATACATTTATTTCTTATCTTATGTTAGATTCATTGTTTTATATAATGCTAGGTTAAGTTTTAAAATTGTACCTATATTTAAAAAACGACTAACTGTTGAGTTTCTTGCGGCGCTTCTTCTCAGCAGTGGTCTCTTGCGAAGCGCTGGTAGATTTTTGACGTGTAAAAGTGCCCGTGCGGCCTACTTACTGAATAAACATCTTTTATCTTTTTTTTTTTATCTTTTATTGGTCCTACTGTCTTCTGGATATTGGCCGATCATCCCGAAAGGTTTTGTATAGGCTACGTTAGTCATTTAGTCGATTAGCGAGTACTTTAGTAGTAAGTTTTATAGTTTAGACATATTTAGTTGTGACACTAATTGTGTGACTAACTATTGCATGTATACTCGTACAGTCATTCGTTGACTAAAACTCAACAAAATGGCCGATTTGAACTGATTTCTACAAGAATTTATTGTTGAATCACCTTACTAATTGAAGTTCTTACGCCTCTGACATCAAATACGAGTGCCTTCTCCCACTCGTAAACGAAATCTCCACGTGAATTAAATAATTTTCATTAAACTCACAGATCATAGAGATTTGAAAATCGACTGCCAATTCATTACATTCTCGGAATCTTCGATTTTCTATTACACACAAGTGACAAAACTGTCAGTTCCTAGACAGTACCTAGTCGCTACTGAAGCTAGAAGTAAACTTTGCTTCATGTTTGGCCAATGTTGGTATCAAATCTGAATCTATTTCACTACCGCAATTTGGCAGGTTGCGGATTGAAGCCGGAACTTCGTACAATTCTTGAGAGTTTGTCATATATTTCGGTGATTAACGATCCCTTTGTGATACATATATTATTTAGAGATATTGGCATGAATACTATGAACCCACGTATAAAATTGAGAATGTGTTACGAAGTGTTGCACAATAATAAGAAAGAAGTAGACATAATATGCGCAGTGCTGTGTTCCGATGTAGAGGTAAAATATTTGATGAGATTACTAGGATAGCAGGAGAGCGTCGGTGGCTTAGTAAGTTAGGTGTCGACTCGTGATCGTAAGACCAGGTACCGAGTTCGAACCCCCGCGGTCACCAATGAGTTTTTCTAACTTATGCATTATCCGATGCTCTTGCGATAAAGGAAAATTGCGTGGAAACCTGCACATTAGAACAGCTGAGTGTGTAAGAAGATAATTGCATAAACGATCCTAAAGCGTCAAAGTGTATCTGAAAGGGCGTATCTGTAAAATAAGATAAGATAAGATTAGGATAGCAACGCATTAGCAATCTTCAGAATCGAAATATTCATGGGCCTCAGAGCACACTTAACATGACATGAGGAGAAAAAAAGTTTCTCATTTCAACTTGTGTGATTTTACATTTTGATACCTATCAAGAAAAAATACAAGAAAGGCACAGCAAAAGAAGGAGCTTTTTTAGGTTACATCACCGACAAAGATAGTAATCACTTTCGCAATACGGTTTTTTTGTAGTTCCTGGTGCTTCCATAAATATTATATTATTATAGACGCTATATTGCAAATGTTTTAAAATAGCCATTTTAAATATCCCATGCTCAATATAGCCAAGATGCAGTTCCAAAACCAACACAGTATCATGAATAACCTTGACTGAAATGTCCAATTTATTAATACCCATTAAAAACTTTCAGTTCCATATATATCAGGTTTCTAAATAATTTGGTCACTTATAACTACCCTGCTAAAACAAAATACCGGTATCTCAGACAAAACTCCTGTACCAATTGCAACCTTAACACTAACAGGATAGGATTGAATCTGCTTAAACTATTGAGTTTGAGATACGACCTCTTGGCTTATGAGAGCAGTATACATTTCCTCAGAGGTTTATCTGGCCGGATACGTTGAAGTCGAAAATACGCACCTGTACCCTTACCACGTGTTACAATTACCGTACTCGCTAGGGAGTAGAATGCTCTGTCCCTTGCACTCTATAAGCAAAACTGCAAAGTCTGAGAGGGACGAGCATTCGACTCGCCAGCGAGTACGGTAATTGTAACTCATGGTAAGGGTACTGGTGGGTAGATGTGTTTATTTGCGCAGGCGCAGACCAGTGTTTGAAATTGTTATCCTTTGATGATTGCGGAATTTAGTTTAAACAATTAGCAGCAGTTTACGGTATTTTAGAGTGAAAATATCCATGCTATACCTACTGAAGTTACAGGGATCAACGAATTGTTACGGGCAAGGCACATTAATCGTCGAACTGATGGCCATAAGGATTTGCGGGTGGTAGGACCTTGTGCAGGGTCCGTCCGGATCGCTACCACCATCTTATCCATTAACTTACCGCCAAACAGCATGGTTGTGTTCCGGTTTGGGGATAAGACAGCCGGTGAAATGACTAGCATAGAGGCATTCCATCTTAGTTCTCAGGGTTGGCAACGCGTTTGCAGTATTAGGATTGCATTGCAGTCTTGTGAATGCGAATGTCTATGGGTCACAGTTTCCACTTAACATCAGGTGGCCTGTGTGCTTGTCTATACCATAAAAAAAGAGTTTTTTTTTAAAGTGAACCAACAATATGAAAAAGATCTCGAAAAACCAATCCACCAGTGATGTTTTGGAACATATTTAGACTGGGCCGCGATTCTAGGCGGTAAAAACCATATCGTCTTCGACTTGTTATTGTATTGTCAATGTTTTGATAGCTCTTATTTACTCGTATATAATGACGACCGATTTAAAAAGTATGCCATAACAGAGCGCCTGCGCCTCTATTCTGCTGGGTAAAACCATATTGCCTGTGATAGGTTGGTTTTTATTTACTTGACAGTAATGGAAGTTGAGTTAAACACAATACGATGACACGCCGAAAGCCATAAGTACTAATATATAAGCACAGTAATAAGCACAGTAAATATGCACACGGAAGACGCTTTTACTAGCCGGTTTTTTTTGAGTGTGTGTGCTAGCATATGTCTTCTAATTTTACAAAGGTAAATAATTCAAATTTTACTAAGTACCTACATAAACATAACTTTCTGCAGACAGTCAGAGGGTTAATCGGTGGTTCAACATGTTTTTTTATATTCGTTTTAAATCGTATTATTGATTAAATTTGTCTTTAGTAAAAACGGTTAGGTGAGCATAAACTTTTCCTAATCGTTAAATGTTATATCTGTCATAGTGGCACATCCAATAATCTTGACTCGCTCTTTATTTATACTTATCTGATCATCAGATTCATTGTATAATCCATCACCTTCTAACACCGCTGCATCTATTTTAACGATTCATTCAAAAATACTGTCGATATCATCGAAAGCTGTTTATTTCTGTCCCAATGTCAACAAAACTGTGCACAAATTGGCATTCGCATCGTACAGATGGGGAACGAACTGAAAGCATCAACCTCTATTCTAGACACAGTAAGATTTATTCTCGTTTGACCCAGCTCTTTTGTTTTTCGACCAACTGTACATTTGGCACGTAAATGCGTAATGACGTGCATTTTTTTGTGTCAAGTGCAAACTTTCGCGAATTGAAGCGCTCTAAACAAATGTTTGTTTTTTTCACTGTTATTTAAATCTTGGTTCAACACGTTTAATTATTTTAGTTTTGATGGCTTGGTAGTACACTTCAATAAAAGGAAGCTATGAAGTTAATCCTGATATATACCTTTCATCGCAATGGAAGTGTCCGCGCATCAGTTTAAACACTAGATGGCGCCTTTGGGAAGTGAGATCATTTTCAGAGTTGATATTAAAAAATAGATATTATAAAAGGTACCTATTTTTTTTGGACCACGGTTTGTGCTTTTGGCCCAAGGTGAATATTTGAAATGTGTCTCTTTCTAGGATTTAACGTCAACTGTCAAAAAGACCTCACTTCCCAGAGGCGCCATCTTGTGAAAAAAC
The DNA here is from genome assembly GCA_963966035.1 of Acleris laterana. Classification (NCBI taxonomy): domain Eukaryota; kingdom Metazoa; phylum Arthropoda; class Insecta; order Lepidoptera; family Tortricidae; genus Acleris; species Acleris laterana. Next base: position 9,863,451 of record OZ014462.1, on the reverse strand, counting down.
TGATGCGCGGACACTTCCACACATAAATACTATTTATACTTACTTGGATTTGAGGTTATAATTTGAACTGGAATAACAAATGTCAGGAGATTGCTTTACTATCCTTTTTGTACCTTATGAGTATTTACTAGCTTTTAATTTTGCTCAAGCACCCATTTTTGGTTAAAAATCGGATCATGTTACCAATTGCCTAGAACCTAAATAGACAATTCAATTTAACAGCATGCGTATTTTAAAACAATTGACCTATTATGAAGGCACACCCTGTGCCCTAAATTATGAACTAAATCATCTACGACCCTCGCACACTGACACTCAACTGTCGCAACTCCATCAGTTTTATTTTAATGTCATCAGTACTTCATCAGTCTTGACATGAATCCTTGACATCTTGAATCCCAAATGACTCCAGTTGCCAAATGTTTCTGGATTTTATGTCTCGTTTACAACTAATAATAAAATACTGGACGTTTTGTTTGATATTGTTAAGTGCTCTCTATTTTAGTTTGTTCACGGTTGGTTCAGTTTTCACACGTACCAAACTTTTCGTCATTCTTCGTCGTTTGACGACGCGATAGCCTAGGTGGTAGTGAGCCTGCCTCCGAAGCGAACGGTCCTGGGTTCAAATATTTGTTTCTGAGTCCTGGATGTTTAAGATATAAGTATATATTTCTCTATATAAGTATTTATATCGTTGTCTAGTACCCATAGTACAAGCCTAGAGCTTAGTTTGGGACTAGGTCAATTGGTGTGACATAGTCGCCTGATAAAAAAAAATACTGAAGAACTGGTGCAAATATTAAAACATAGTAGGTACAGTAAAGGATTCCTAAGCTATTTGGACTATATCATAGTGACGTTATCAATCCAAACGTATGAGAATTCTCATGATTTTATTTACAGTGTCACTCTGACATAGTCCAAAGTGGTATGGTTCCTTGACTGTACGTACCTAATTTAATAGTAGGTATGTGCTTAATCCCCGAAGACACGCCCCTTTTTTACCCGACTGCACAACGCAAATGAGAGTAGGGTAAAGTCGCCAGTGATCAGCCAGAGAACTGTAGTCAGCCTCTGTCTATACTTTGTATGAGTGGGACGAGTACGAAAGATATATTTCTTACTCTTCACACTCATATAAGGTCGACTACTGGTCTCTGGCTGAGCACTGCACTGGTGACTTTACCCTACTGTGTTTATCGACCTGTATAGATATGTTTGATTGATCGATTTAGATGATTCTTATGTCAATGTGATTTGTCTTAATCTTGTGAGTGTCACTAAATATAATAACAGTAATCAAAATTCAATCAGGCAGCAAACAGACGCCATATTGAAAAAATTGAAAATAAAGTGGACGAACTATGACAAATGCAGTATTATACAATGGATATTAAAAACTCATAGTCAGGTTTATTATATCGGTTTTCATTTTGAATGATCATTTAAGTTTTCTTCCGATTTAAAGTTAGTTAGAGTGTGACCAGCAGAATCAGAATCAGAATAATGTTTATTCAAGTAGGTTTACACTATCTTGAAACGTCATAGTAGCGAGTGGTGACACAAGTATTTTGCTCAAATTCTACACATGGCAACAATTTTACCTATGAAACAAGCTGTCACATTATGAGTCCCTATGCATTTCATGCATTTCATGCTACCAGCTAGTGATATTTTGAATTTTCCACCTTTTTTTCGGTCACGGACGGACGGAAAAGTGAATGTCCAAGCGGCGAGTTTAAGTAGTCCCGTCAGTGCGAACAAAATATATTTTAGCGTGTGCATTTTCAATTTAGTAGCATAGTTTCTGCCGATAGATCGAACGTATAAATAAGGCTGCTTTATTGAAAATGCACGCGCTAAAATGTGTTTTGTTCGCTCTGACGATACTACTTAAACTCGCCGCTTCGATTTCGCTCATTCGTCCGCCCGTCCGTTGTTTTTGAGAGAATTACATCTTTTTTTTTTCTCTGGGGAAATGATTTTACGCATACCACCCAGGTCCAAGGGTGCCTGGGATGGTTATGTGGAACTCACCAACCGAGAACGGCCGGAATACCCACCAAAAACCCAGCGGTAAACCATCTGCGTCCTTCGGGGAGGTGCCACGCGATCACGAACAAGCGCATTCGGCTGTGGCACCTCGACGCTAACGACTCCAGGAGGGCGCCTTGGTTTACTAAGGCATCTTCAAGTTTCCGGTGCGCCCCGGTGGACGAAGGGGTCCCTTTCGGCCGGCCACCAAGAGAATGACACCCCTGGTCGGACTTTAGCAACAGTTGGTTAGGAACATTCCTGTTGCTCCACCTAAATCGGTTAGAACTTAGAAAGCTATAATTATAAATAATCCCTGAAAGGAGTAGGTACCTTTTTTTCATAACTTTCAAACGACCTGTCTTTCTTCAATAACTAAGATTGATGATGGTGTCCACAATTTTTCAAGAAATCATAATTCTGTCCGTGCATTGTCAGTTAAAGAAGAACTCAAGTCCGTGAGTCATGGTCGTGCTCTTAATGCATCGCACTGTGCCAAAATATGACAGCTGTCATCTGTAGCCTCCTAACAGTATATTGTTTGTGAAGGTACTAAAATAGACCACTATCAGAGGTGTGCTAACTCGAGGCACTTTGTAGACATTTGATATCGATAAATAAGACGTCGATATAATATTTATACATGGAAAATCATCTCCTACTGTAGAAAACGGCTTTAAGTCATTTAAATATTTTATTTATTTATTCATTTATTTATGTCAAGGAAATCCAACGGCTATACAATTAGAACAATAGACAGAATAGGAAACCGTTAGCCAATTACAGGATCTCACTAATAGATATAGAAAAAAAATCTAAATACGTACAATTCACAGGACCACATAAATTTAAATATAATTTAATAAAATTTGACAGCTATGATTCGCAAACACATGCTAGTTTCACAGATTAGTTCATTTTGCATGCAGAATGCCACGTTGACTACTTACTGTGGACGTTGAGAGAACGTTAGTAATTTAAAGTGGATATTTTCATCTAGACGGCAACCTTCATTACCAGCAAATTTGAAAAAATATTTATTGCTTATGAAAATCATTTCAAAATATAAAAAATATTAATTAATTTATATTATTTTTTCCTTTCGAGGTGCGGAACCTAAAAAACGCTTTTATCAAGCAAAACTTGAATTTCAACTGCTTTCAAATTCAAATTCAAATCGTTTATTGCATGTCACATTACAAGTATTAGAGATGGAATTACAAAAAGGTCAATAATAATAATAATAATGTATGTTGACCTTTGCAGCATCAAAGTAGAGGGTCTATTTAAATATAGTAGAAACGTAAATTAAATTTATTAAACCTTTCATCCTCCTCATTATGGTGAGCATGACCTCTAAAAAAAACCATGGCAAAATCAGTGTTAGCGTTTAATCACCAACAAACAGGGATTGATACACACGAAAAATGGGTGTGTGATGATTTGAAATTATAAAAAAATAATACTAATTTCTTATTTTGTACAATATAAATTGCATAATTTAGATCTCTGTGATATAATAATAATAATGCATAATTTTTTAAATCATTATGTTCATAGGTTAAAAGTACCCAATTCTAACGTTTTTGACTACCACTAGTGTAGTCACAGTTCTAACCAAACCTTAGTAACAAGAATATTGTTATAATAAATGAGTATTATGTTTTTTGATTGTATGCTTGATAAAATTACACACTTGGTTTTTATGCTAAAATTTTATTATGCTTTTACAACGTAGTTAAAATGAAATTATGCATATTGAACGACGGCCACGAAAAACATTTCCCTTCAAATCGCCATCAGACGTGTAAAAAAGGGGGTGAATGCGTTAGCGCAGTTCCCGTTGCACCAATTAGATCACCTTCTATCTTGAACGGAAAACACCTCTGCAGCCGACGTCACGGTGACGATGCGCCCACGCGCATTCCTCGCGCCCGCCTCGGCCTCACGCCAGCGCTTTCATAGTTTAGTTACGATTTCGAAAACGACCCGACGCGTCGCCGGCGACAATACCCGATTTCTCGAATCGTGTTCCACGAACGTCTTCTAGATTAACGTTGTTCAGTTGTGAAGTGCAGTGCATTTGAGGATTATTCTAGACTTTTACGGTACGTTTTTGCGTGAGTGTGCTATCTAAGAGGTATCCAAGCTCATTTTAATTTGGCTATAATCTCAGGGTAGGAAAAAGTGGAAGAGGGAAGGTTAATTTCCCTGAGGACCAGATTGCATTGCTAAAAATGACTCAGTGTGATTTTTTACGGAGAATTTCAAGCGCGTTCGATATCGTCTAGTTTAAAACCCAACAAGTGGTGTTCCAATTCTACATATGAAACAACTATTTAACTACCGATTACAATATTTCCGTGTTGTTAACCGTTTAAAATTATTAATACATGAACCATAACGGTATTTTAAGCTTCCTAAAAGCTATCGGATGGCCGTTTCGCCGCATTATACTCTGACAGCATTGGATAACCGTCGACAGTCCAGAATTACCAAGTTGTGCGTCGACCGTCGAATTTCAGGAGGCCTTCAGCTGAAAATAGATCGAGACGAATCGCCTCTTACACTACTGAAAAGTTAAACACTGGACACCCACACAGTGAGATTTCACCAGTAGATGGCGGGAGTGAGTCACTCAGTGGTCACTCCGGCTCGATTTCATTATTGATGTTTTCAGCTGATCTTGCGCATGATTGATCGCATTGGATCTGGCGCGTGGATCTATGTTGCTAAGAGGCAATTGGAATGTGTGTCTATAGTGGATTCTATTTATTAAATAATGTGTTAGTGGTGGGGAATAAAATACAAATCACTACATAGTATAAAACAAAGTCGCTTCCCGTTGTCTGTCCCTATGTATGCTTAGATCTTTAAAACTACGCAACGGATTTTGATGCGATTTTTTTTAAAAGATAGAGTGATTCAAGAGGAAGGTTTATATGTATATTTTTTTTTTATTTTATGTACTGGTGTTACAGAAAACTCATATAAACCGAAGCGAAGCGAGGGCGGGTCGCTAGTTTAATCTAAAATTTTGATGACGCGCTGGCCTAGTTGGTATTGACCCTGCCTACGAAGCTACAGGTCCTGGGTTCAAATCCCGGTAGGCAGATATTTGTGTGATATGCGTGAATATTTGTTCCTGAGTCTTGGATGATTTCTATGTATTTAAGTATATATTTCTCTGTATACGTATTTACATCGCTGTTTAGTAACCATAGTACAAGCCTAGGGCTTAGTTTGGGACTTGGTCAATTGGAGCAAAAATCTTGACATTGATATTCTAACAATCAAATATAAATGCGTATCAAAGATGTTATCTTGTCTTAAGACTTAATTATTTCATGCTAAATATATTGGCCGTGTTTGTTTGTAGCGTACATTGGTCAAAATATAAAGAATGATATGGAAGGATTTGAAACGATAACTGTAGGTAATTTTAAAGTGGGTGGTTTTTAATTACATTTGATTAAGTTTTAGTTACCGTATCGTTAATTATTAAAATAAATAAATTGAATAATCTTCCACAAAATAAGTTCCATTATTTTTAAATGATTACGAAAAGTAATTCATAAATAATTATATAATAATTAGTTATTTGTACCCTTGTGATACATATAAAACATAATCAGTATGTGTCATTGACAACATAAAATTTATTGTCAATGTGATTCATTGGTACTGCGGATCAATTAAACCAATTAATTTTATTACTATTTATTTTTAAGCTATCTTTAATTAAAATATGCTGTGGCAATACATTACGCATTTTTTTTATTTGTCGCGTTCGTAGACGCGTAGCAGCTACGAGTTAACGTAGCAAGCTCTCAATAATGTAGCATTTTCGTAGCAAAAAAGCGCGACCACATTGTTGCCACTTTTTTAAGTATAAAGCGATGAAATTACCAAAGATATATTTGAAATTTTAATCAAATTTGTAAGATCTGGGAGCTCGTTGTTTCCCATTATTGTCTTTGGTCATAATTACTCTGTTGACATAATCATTTGTAGTTAATTTTTATATCGCTGGAACCGTAACCCTTTCAAAATTGCCTAAGTATCTATATGTTCAAGTAGTCTATAGTGTCTGTAGTGTTCTGTGTATTTAAGTCTGTATTTCTCTATATCTTCTAAAATATAAAAATGAATCGCAAAATGTGTTGGTAAGCGCATAAGTCAAGAACGGCTGGACCGATTTGGCTGATTTCTTTTTTGTTGTGTTCGTTATTATCAGGGTAAGGTTTATATGTAAGAAAAAATAGAAAAATCCAACGGGAAGGTCGGGAATTTGCAGCGGGGCGAAGCCGCTGGCGGGCAGCTAGTTTTATATAAAAGTATGTTTATTGTTGCCTTGTACCCACAGTAAAAGCTTAAAGCTTAGTTTAGGACTAAAACAATATGTGTAACATTATCTCCTGATATTTATGTATTTATTTTATTTATATTATATGGGTGGCCATTTTATAAAGGCGTGTAGATAAGACTGGTTTAGGTTAAGTTTTATTATTAAAAGTCCTGAGGGCCTAGTATGGCTGCGTCTATGCGTGTCAAATGTGGATAAAGCATCCGTCACTCTCGTACTTATTTACGTGTCAGAAGGAGACGGATGACTTATCCACACTTTGTCACGGGATAAACGTAGACATAATAGGGCCCCTGAAAAGTAATTGGTTTTTTAGAAAAATACGTTATGACCATAATATTATAATCAGTAATAATTTAAAGCACACACTATAAATCCTTAAGATGTTCCAAACACCATGTAAGGTGATGGAGCTAGTAATGGACCAAGAGTAATGATGGACATATAATTCTTATATTACAGAAGAAAAGAGCAACAATCAATTTATAACCGTATGTTCTTTGAATTAAGAGTGCTCCATTATTGGTGCCTTCAGCTAAAAGTGACCAACATTGGTGCCATCACTTTAAGTACACTCTTTATCCTGCCTGCGGGCAAAGTATGGCTGCGTCTATATCGCGTGTCAATTGTGGATAAAGCATCCGTCACTTTTTGACACGTGTACTTATTTACCTGTTAGAAGGTGACGGATGCCTTATCCAAAATGTATCACGCGATAAACGCAGCCATGTCAGGCCTCCTGGTGAGATTAGGAAAGGTAATAAAGGAGCTAAACAACCAAACCTATAGAATCATGACAAAACAGTATCCTGCCTCTTGACCAAAATCATCATTTGACAAACTAGGGTAAAAACACCAGTGGTCAGCCAGAGGGGTCCATATTGACTCACATAAATTTCTTATTCCTATTTTTAGTTTTCTTACCGATTTGTATTCATAATAATCACTCTTCATAATTTTTTTCCTCATACTTTTATCTTCATACTTTTTAAGTCATAATTATCGCAATTCATGATGCATTTTTTTTTAGGAATCGTTACTTTTTGATATTTTTTATAAATCTAACCTAACCTAACCTAACCTTATTACACGTAAGATATTTAAGAAATGGTGAAAAGTGTACGGCTTCATTAATATTGGCGTTATGAGTTCAGATGATTATGAGTTCCGATCGTTAGTACTAAAAAAAATTATGAAGAGTATGAAGAGTGATCATTATGATGTAAAATGGTATGACAAACATTTTCGGACTTCCGATAATAGGACTTAAAAAGGTATGTGAGTAGATACGCACCCCAGCTAGAGACCTGTAGTTGGCCTCTGCCTGTACTTTGTATGAGTGGTAAGAGTACGAAACATATATTATGTTTCCCACTCTTCGCACTCATATAATGTCGACTACTGATCTCTGGCTGACCAATGGTGACTTTACCTTATATCATTTTAAAAACTTACATTTCACAAAAACATGTTTGTGCTTAAACCATTACACATGAGCACATGACGAAGGTTACGTGGCCTTATCAAAAAAGTTAGGTTAGGTTAGACTTTTGACCACAAAACAATATAAAACAATTCGGCGGGAAGTTATATTTCTGCTACGTTAGACGTGAATTTGAAGATTACCACAACTGTACTGGCAATAAAGTTGACAACAAACGTGAGCCATTACGGCACGTTCTAAAGCAATTTTCGATAATTAGATACGAGACTTAACACTCAGTGCTTGCCAAACCTTGGGCCTAAAGAACGTGAATTCTCGACAAGTAAATAATATAACATATCGTATTGTCGACGTGTTGATAGCTCTTACTTACTTGACAGTTGGCGGTCGAGTTATAAACAAAGACATAACATGTTAAAAGCAATATGGTTTTCCCAAGTGGAATAGAGGCTCAACGATATGCATGTAAAACTATATAGACTTTGACATCTTATCGTATTATATACATGTAACTTTGCCGCCATTACTGTAAATAAAAGCTATCATTAAGTTGATACTCGTAATACTATGACATGTCAAAAGCAATATGGTTGTAAAATGCATTTTGCGAACGATATGGTTATTGAAAATGTATAGTATTGACGTTAGCTATCCGGCAGTCCCATTGTAGTCCATACAATTTTAAACATACATACACATGCAATTAATCACGCCTATTTCCCAGAGGGGAAGGCAGTGACCAAGTCTTTCCACCTGCTACGATCCTGACAAATGTTTCACTTCTTCCACATTCATACATCGAGTCATGCATTTAAAACAGATTTCAAAAATCGTTATTGTGCCTCGTACGGTCACGAGCGTTAACTTGGGACCCATTTCAAGAAAAATATGCTTGAAATCGTCAATGTTATTAGAGATGTCAAGTCATTTGTAACTTTTAGGAAACTCAACCGTATTGTTGTAGAATGTCAGATTGACTTTGGATCTAAGGTGGGTCCCAAATTAAATCTCGTGATTGTACCTTGGCCCCGTGATTCTCTTAGGCCTGTATTAATAAACTCATCTTGGCTGAGAGACTCGTCACAAGATACGTCAAAGTAAACGTCAAAGCATAGAACGCTGTCATTTTTGACGCATCTCGAGACGAGCATTAGAGTTGAGATTAGTTTATTAATACGGGCCTTAGAGGTGCACGAATCCGCGTCGAAATTAGTCATGCACAAAACTAAAGTGAAAAGAGCGATATGAATCTTTGGCTCACCGAGATATTATATCACTCTTTTAGCTCTCTGGCCTAGAGAGCGTTCCACTGTGTGTCAATCATTTAATTCATTTATTTTCGTTCATTCACTCGCTCATCGGGCGTGACCAGAGGGCCCAGACAAGATGCACTACGCTAGCTAGCCACGTGTCACTTGATGTGCCAGTGACGCGATTGGTTTAAAAACTAAACGAATAGAAATGATAGCGTACCTAATGCATCTTTTCTGGGCCCTCAGGGGGCTTAGAGAAGAGGTTGAGAGAAAGAGACAGAGCTTCTTAATCGCTTTCGGCTGGCTATCGCTATCACGCTTGCACTCGCAACTGACAGTACATTTGTTACTCGTTTGTAATAGAAAAACGAAGATTGCCGATAGCTATTAAGGTACCACTGAACTACTTATCTTGAGCATAAATATGCAATATATTATAATACATACATAAACTCACGCCTTTATTCCCAGAGTGGGGTAGGGCGAGCTACAGAATTTCCAACAACTATAAAAACTTTTTGATAATTCTGTAACCACATTTTGCACACTTAGGCGAAGATGTTTACCAGTGTATTAGTGACAGGTTGCAAGCCCATTGCCTAACAGTACCTACTACACGCCTTTATTACCTTAGTCGGCTTTTACGACATCCACGGAAAGATACGGAGTGGCACTATTCTAACCCGGCAACCACACGGGGAATAATAATAACGGGGGATATTATAATATATTTGTAAAATAATAATAATAATTTTGAAAATAATATATTCGTGAGCACTCATTTCAACACGTACCTAAGCTGTGTTGTTTTCATTCTCCGTAATCTGAAGTACACAATAAGGTCGCAGAGTGGCGCCCTTGAACTAGAATACGCCATTGTCACTGCATAAAGCTTGGCTAGCATCAGTATAATTGTTTGTCAAGGGACTTACATCCGTATTCACATACAATACTTAAGGGATCCTTCACTGAGTAAAAGCACTGCGCTCAATAAAGCTTTGTGATTGGTCTTTTTTGACCAATCTGATTGATTTAATTTGGATCCAAAGTCAATATGACATTCTGCAACAATAACGTTGAGTTTCTAATGGCTTTGACGACATCAAGCATATTTTTCTTGAAATGTGTCCACAATTAACGCTCGTGATCGTACCCTGTGCGTTCGTGAGCACTGTGAGACCCCACACTTGCTTGCAATTGGTTTTTTTTGTGCAATAAAAAGTTTACATACATACCCCATTGTGAATTTCGTGAATACGGGTGTTAGATTACGAGATTTGTGCCCCGGGTGAAACAGGGTGGCTATAGTACAACTGTCATTAAATAGTTTTTTAATCTCTTGTTAAGCAATTGAATTATTATACCTCATACTTTTAAAAGGACACTATAAAGCCATTTTCAGGCGAACTAAATGATATTATTTTGTAAACGTTACAAGTAAGTTATGAGCAACAAGATACATAATATCTAGGGTCTAGTACCTGTGATCGAGGTGGCTACAAATCGTTTTTTAAAGGTAATTTCTCAAAACTAACGTCAGTAACAGGTCAGCGCTATATTTCGTGCAACACTGGAATGTTTAGGTTGTGATTTATTTTTAAATACGTTAACCATTAATCAGAATGTTCTCATAGATACGTTACTATCAAATTATGATAAAATTACCGCTTCAGCTCTTTCAAAAACAACATATTAATAATGACAACTACGGTATGTTTCATTTAAGTTAGTAATTCAATAATTCTTTGTTTTTTAGTGAGTATTTATTAAATTCCCAAACAAAGAATTAACAGATGAATTTAGCTCGCGCTTTTTTATGACAATATGGAGCGTTAACTTTAACCATCCGATACATTTATCTGAAGATGGAAAATCAGTTGTAATTTCTTAGGTACCTAGTACAGTCACCAACAATAATTATATTATCCTACATAGGACGCAAAAATATCTAACACGCTCTTATACCTCTGGTAAAAAAGGTGTTTCAGATATTTTTGCTCCCAATGTTGGATAATAATATTATTGCTGTTGACTGTACAAAGTAAAAATAATATACGTAGTTGGTAGTGGTAGGGGCAACAGTCAAAGAATGTTCGTTTTCATAGGCGCGAATATGTTTTCTTCCCTGAGTCTTGGTCATTTCATTATGTACCCACAGTACAGTCGCATCACGGGATTGTTGAGCTGCTTACCACTGTTTGTACCAGATTTAGTTGGTTATACTCGTATATCTAGTACTCGGCTAAATTATGAAGGGTAGCAAGTTTTTTTTACTTTTCTGGGTTGTGTTTGTACCAGCCTAGAGCTTAGTTTGGTATTAGGTTAATTTGTGTGAGTTTGTCCCTTCATATCGTTTACAGTCACGATAATACAGTCACTTTCTTACTTATAATGATTTATACATTTCGAGAACGATTACACATCCATAGCCTATAGATATTTTAAATCTATCGGTCAGTGTTGAAAGGGCACGAGCCGCATTTAGCACAATTTTCTTCACGTGATTGGAGCAAACTGGGACGTAAACATAACGTTGATAAAAAATATGTTAGAATGCACGTTATCCTCATTTGTTTTAGCTCATCTTGCTTTTTTGACTATGACTATATTGGAATCTTATTGATGGTCTAACTATAATTAGGCTACAAAGCTACTCGTCCGGAGATAACAGAACACCATAATATTTTAGTGCGATGAGCATGTATTGTCTCATTATCTTGAATATTGTTATTTTATTCAAGCATGTTTATCTTTGTATGTTGTAGACCCATAGTACAAGCCTAAGAGCTTAGGACTTATCAATTTGTGTAAGATTATCTCCTAATATTTTTTATTTATTTGTCTATCCAATTCTTTACTCGGATTGCTTTCCTTTACTAAACATACTTCTGCAAACTATCCTGTTCTTTGGCAGTCCACATCGACGAAAAACATGTTAATGTTAAATGTACTTTCTTTAATAATCCTGGTCACGGCACCAGCTTTTAACACATGGTATTTTTTTTATTAACACGCTTTCTCAATATTTTATGGGCTTTGATCATAATTTTATCAAATCAGCCACGTCTAAAGCTCTACCGCTTTAATTATATAATATAAACTAACATAAACCATTCAAAAATCTACAGAATCAGAGATTACTTTTACGAGATCTTTATAAGTTAACTTCGCAGCGGTTGATGTTTGTTTGAACTTTAGGTTTGTTCTTCTTCTTCTTCAAATTCCTCTCCACTACTGGAGGTTGGCAGTCAGCTCTGCATTCAACTTCCTATCTCTCGCCAAACGGAACAGCTCTTCAACCGTGGCGACACCTGTCCAGGTCTTTATGTTCCAAAATTACCCAATTTCTTTCCTCCACCAGGTTGAAGACCTATCTCAGAGCAGCCGCTTGTCCCCCGTAATGCCCAGCTAGCGTATACCAACATGGGGACGGACGACTTAGCGCCGAGCTTCACGCAGAAGCCGCAGCTGCGTCAGGAGGACGATGGCAACCGCCTGGTCTTCGAGTGCCAGCTGCTGGCCGCGCCCAAGCCGGAGATATGCTGGTATCGCAGCGATGAGCAGCTCAAGGAGGATACTAGGACTAAGTTTAAGTAAGTGTTATTTTTTTCTTCACTGACCCATGGAAAAAATTCTGTCCGTCATTATAAAATCATTATTTTTTTTGCAACTAAGCATTTAATTTTAAACTCAATTTAAACTAGTGGCCATTTTTAACTTATTCCAACTTTTAGTTCTGATGATGTCAATTTAAGGTTAAAATTAAAAGCGCGCTCAGGATCAGACTCTCTATGGCAATCGAAAGTCCGAAGTTTTATTTGCCAACTGTTTAATTTGTCCGAAAATTCATTTTCTTCATCTTGTAATTCAAGAGCTATGCTCTTCTCGGTGTAGCTCAAAGCAAACTCTACATTCTGCTCGATCCAAGGCCGCCTCTTTGATGTTTTGATAAGACATGACCTTTACATTCTTTTCAATTTGTTCGATGTCCACGCCTTCCTTCTATTTTTCCTTCAATTATATTTCATTTCCCTCTTCTATTCTCTATATTGTCCATCAATTGTCCAATAGTTCCTTCTTCCTCATTGTCAATTAGTTAAAAATTGTATAATCATAAGTAAGAAAAAAAAACTTTTACCACCATTAACTTACCAATTTTTTTAAAGAAATACATAGTGAATAGGTTAGGTTTAGTTTTATAACAATCCAAGAAAGTTAAAGAAAAAAATCTAACTTATGAAAAATCATACAAACGAAACAGTCGGTAACTAACTCTTATTCGACCTTGTAATAGGTAATCGATCTAACCTGTATTGATCCAATCACAGGAGTGGAGTAATGACTTTTTTAAGAGTAGGTCAACGCTCGATCGGTGTGCTTTATGGTTTGTTGCCTTTGATCTGTGCGGAATTGGCACAGTTGGCAGCACGACCGATCGGGAGTAATTACAGGAAATCAATACAGGTTTAGCCAGAATCTTGCAGTTTACAACGATTTTCCATTAGTCTCTAATTTTCTGAAACCAGAGTCTTGTCTGAAGTTCTATTTACTCCATATTACAGACTAGTTCTTCTTTCTGCTTGGACTTGGGAGTTGTTGAAAAATGCTTTCTCAGTGTAACTCTAGGATACCCAAGGAATATCCTGTAATAACCATACACTTAGTTGATTTCATAGACTGGGTAGTGATTCTGTAAACAACGCCGGTCGTGCGGACTGTCGAGTGATATCCAAGCGGCGAGATTAAGTAGTCCCGTCAGTGCGAACAAAACACATTGTAGCGCGTGCATTTTCAATTTAGCAGCACGATGGGTCGAACGTATAAGGCTGCTTAGTTGAAAATGCACGCGCTACAATGTGTTTTGTTCGCACTGACGGGAATACTTGATCTCGCCGCTTGGATATCACTCGACAGTCCGCACGACCGGCGTTGCTTACAGAATCACTACCCTGTTTCACTTTGCCGAATTTTCATTTCATCGATCAACCCTGACACGTCCATTTTTTTTTTTCGTGGTCCCTTGTCTAACCTAACCTAACCAACGTAACCTATGTTTAAGAAACCTAAAAACAATAAGGTTTCAGTAGAAATTAACTTTCGATGAAAAAAATCGGCAAAGTAAAACATTGTATGAAATGCCAGCGATTAAATGGCATTCCCCTTGATCTTTTTATTTGGAACTGGTTTTGATAGCTCGTAACAAAATCTCTGTAGAATATAAAAGATAACCAACGGCTTGCAAATATAATCATAGGTATAGTCGAGTTCAAAGATATGGTTTAATTATGCACCCTATTTGAATTGAATAAGGTAACAAAATATAATTATTATATCTTCGACTTCGACTGTACCACCTTGAGGAGTATTACTTGACATTCACTTTTTTATATATTAAATTTTGATTCTATCTTGTATGTATGTATGTAAACACTTTAATGTACAAAAAACAGAAAATCAAATACAATATATACAGATTTAGAATGAACAAAGGCGAACTTATCCCTTTAAGGTATCTCTTCCAGCTAACCTTTGGGCGATTGAGGAAAACAAACAAAAAAAGAAAAACCGGGCAAGAGCATGTCGGACCATGCTCAGTGTAGGGTTCCGAAGCCGTAACGACAAACACAAAAAACTATCTCAAAAATCAACATGTATGAAACAATTTTCTATTTAAAGTTATTTGGCGCTGTCTTAGATGATTTTTAGTAGGTATAAACCCGTTAATCGCCTGTATCTCAGGAACTAATCATGTCTACTTAGCCGTGATAGTTTTCCTTCAAAATTCGTTATATGCGCTTTCGTTGAAGATTTTTTTCTGATTTTTAGTACTTGTAGTTTTGGCTGTAGGGGGGGGGGGACACTTGACTCTAACAAAAAATAGCGCTTTAAAGCTTAATATTTCATAAACGGATCCCTTAATCGAAAAATTGTTTCCATAAACCCGTAATATTTTTGAAAGACCTATCCAACGACACCCCACACTATGGGGTAGGCAAGAAAAAAAAAAGACATCCCCACGTTACGTGTAGGGGAGGTGCATTAAAAAAAAATATTTTTCAAAATTTTATTTTACCACTTTGTTGGCGTGACTAATACGAGTATGTACATTCATGCCAAATTACAGCTTTCTAGTACTATGAGTCTCTGAGCTAGACTGGGGACGGACGGACGGACATGGCGAAACTATAAGGGTTCCTAGTTTGACTACGGAACCCTAAAAATATGAATAAATACTAACAGAAACATATAGGTCCTATATGTTTCTGTTAGTATTTATTCATAGGATTAGGATTCTTGTTTTAGGAAGTATATTATAAGCCTAAATGGTACCTTTTCTGATTTAGTTACATTATTTTAGTTTTATAGCATTCAATTTGGCCAGGTTTTCGCTTTAAAATTACGCAATTTCCGAGTAGGTAATTAATCTTCATGTTTAGTTTTGGCACTGTTATATATATTTTCCATAAACATTTAATAAAGCTATTAATACAAGTCAGAATTTGCGATTTATTTTGCGGTCTTTGCGTGTATTTTTTTCACCCGCTTAGGTACAGCTGCCTTTAGTTTCATATTAAATTAGTTTATTACTTCTCATCCGATTTTCTTCTATATGGGGTTATTTTAAAGAAATATTTCCACTTGCCCCAAAACATAACTTGTTTTAGTTAAGTTGTGTCGGAATTAATGAAACTTATAAATAAGGTTTAACGATTTTAATTCAGGTGTAAGGCGTTCGTGCACTTGTAAAAAGTATAAGAAGCCTGTTTCTCGGTGTCCCCTTGTTTTACAGACTGAAAAATTACAGAATTTTGTTTCACAGAAAATGTTTCATATACTATTTGGTCCTTGTATTTTTGCTTCGTATATATATTTTTTTTAACTATTTACTTGAAAGAAACAAATTCGACAGAAAATCAATTCAATGAATTTTGTAATTTTATTTTTTCATTACACATACTTATCAAACAATATAATTATTTTTCAACGAATATTGTTTGGTCAGTGCATTTTTTAGAAGGTTGGGTTATAAGATAAATACTATATTATGATATAAATATGAGTGAGCGAGCGAGCGAAGCGAGCGAGCAAGACCTCTCTGGGCAGAACCGACTTGAATAGGTTAGGTTAGAAGGCTATGGCGGGAGCGAAGCGAAGCAAGCTCCCGCCTTAGCCTTCGAGGTTATTTTTTTTATATCCCTTGAATAAACTATGCGATACCATTTGACTGCAAATTAAAATCGTATGCTTTTTTTCAAACGTTTCATTTCACACACCTTCACAAACTGCACCCTACTCTATAAAATGATTTTATTGTTATTAAGTTATATTTTAAATAAATAATATGAGAACAAAGAATATTTAATTTGCTATTCTATGATATGAAAAAAGAAACATTGAATTTTATTTAAAATAAAAAACGATGATTTAAAAGTCTTCAAAGTAATTATTCTACATATTGATTATTCTATGAAATGATAATACGAGAAAAAATTTATATGAAATGAAATTCTAAACAACTTCAGTCTGTAAAATAACGTACAACCCTGTTTCTCTCATAAAACTTTGTTACGTAGTTAAATATGTGTATTGTCTCTCGGTGAATGTCATAGTTATCATGAGGAAACAAACATTAAAAAACATTAAACCGTGGTTAAATTCCATTGATTATGACTATAATAAAATTATAATTAAAACATTAATTTTATTGTTGTTTATTCGTAAGATTCATTCAGTTCAATGAACGAGCCGACCCTGAGCTAATTTGAATCTAGAAATCACATCAAAGTGCGCGTCAGCCATGTTGATTCATTGCTACAAAATGGCGCTTGGGAGTCGACAGCTGTTTTACTTATGAAGTATGGTTTACATTAATTTCTAGATTTATATAATCCAGTACAGGAGTTTATGATGCAACGTACTGGGTCAATGAGATTATTTAGCATTTGGAGAATGCCACTTAATAAATTAGTAATTCTGCCAAAATTATTAAAGTTTTTAGGTTAAATAAAATGTTAGAGGTTTCGATTATTATTTAGATACATACATACATACATACCGTCACGCCCTCGTTGCCAGAGCGGGCTAGGCAGGGCTACGGAATTACTTACAACTCTAAAAACTTGGTAATAATTCAGTAACCATATTTTGCACAATTACGCTAAAGATGTTTGACCAGTGTATTAGTGACAGGTTGCAAGCCCATCGCCTAACAGTACTTACACAGCCTTTATTCCCTTAGTCGTCTCTTACGACATCCACGGGAAGACGGTTGCCAGGTTAGAATAGTGCTACTCCATGTCTTCCCGTCGATATCGTAAGAGGCGGGTAAGGGAATAAAGGCTTGTAGCATTGTTAGGCGATGGGTTTGCAACCTGTCACTAGCAAAGTGTGGTTACAGAATTGTCTACAAGTTTTTAGAGTTGTTGGTAATTCTGTAGCTCTGCCTACCCCACTCTAGGAACTAACTCGTGAGTTTATGTATGTACTGTATGTACCGTAAAACGGGGTGGGTAGGGATTAAGGGGTGAATGGGGACACAGCCTAAAATAAGCTATAACTCGTTACAAATAAGAACAAGTATTAAATGGACAATCACGTTGCGTCTATTGGAAATAATTTTAGTCTTATTATTAGTAACAAACAATCGGCAATCGGCAAACCATCGGCAAACGTAGTGTAGGACGCCCTCAGACTAGGTGGAGTGACGATCTTCGCAAGGTGGCTGGCAAGAGCTGGATGAGAGTGGCCACGAATCGTGCTCGTTGGCTTGCAATGTGAGATGCCTATGTCCAGCAGTGGACTAATATAGGCTGATGATGATGATGATGATGAATTAGTAACATATGCTGGAACATTTAAAACAACAAAAACATTTAATTGTGTATAATTTTAAAATGTATTTATTAATTGTTCCAAAAAGGTTCACAAATTTTAAATTTCATTTTCATGTAATTTAATTTTATTACTTTACTATCATCTAACTCATAAACCTTTCAGATCTTAACGTGACAAAACACAGATTTGGGCTTCTCCCTACCACTAAATTTAACGTCTATGTCAAAAATTCTGCAAATCACTCTCCTTACCACCTTCGATCTGCTTAGGCACTATTTCTTTACAACCAGTACCTATTAAAATACAGTAAGTACATTTAAATTGAATTTTATTTCAAGCTGTTAGGAAATCCTCTCGTCAACAGTCTGGGTTCATGCTTCAGTTTATGTTGTATCCCTACTCACCCCTTAATCCCTACTCACCCCTTAACCCCTACTCACCCTTAACCCCTACTCACCCCTTAACCCCTACTCACCCCTTAATCCCTACTCACCCCTTAACCCTTACTCACCCCTTGATCCCTACCCGCCCCTTAATCCCTACTCACGTTTTACAGTACGTAATATGTTACTCGAACTCCTCAGGATCCAGAGCATCGCCTCGAACAAGTTCCTGGTGGTGCTCGAGCTGGACGACGTGGTCGAGACCGACGCGGGGCTGTACAAAGTTAAGGCCAAGAACAAGATGGGCGAGGTGGCCGCCTCCATCAACCTTAACTTCAGCCGTGAGTATACTGCCTTATGTTTCATACGGGTCTCTATTGACTGCCATAATTATTTTTAGTCATAATGTGTTTTATGTCATAATTTTCGCAAGTCATAATGCATTTTTCTCAGGACTCGGTTATTTTTTCAGGATTTTTATAAAACTAACCTAACCTAACCCAATCAATCTACACGATAAACGTTTATTAAAAACTGTAACTTCAGCCTGAAAGAAGTTATGACGAAAAAAAGTATGACTATCAATACATTATGACCAACGATATGTATGGCAGTTAAAGGGATCCGGTTTCATACATACTAGAGGATTCCCGCGACTTCGTGCGCGTAGAATAAAAGATAAAAAGATAAAAGATAAAAGATATTTATTCAGTAAGTAGGCCGCACGGGCACTTTTACACGTCATGAATCTACCAGCGCTTCCCAAGAGGAGACCACTGCCGAGAAGAAACGCCGCAAGAAACTCAGCAGTCAGTCATTTTTTAAACATGTTACAATGGTAGTACTTAATCTAGCATTATATAAAGCAATAAATATTAAATTAAATATAAAATCAAATAGCAAATAGCATACGTAGTTCAGCAGGAAAACATGTCAAAAATATTACGAGAGAGACAAGGGGGAGAGGAAAAAAAAAACACAGGACAACCAAATAAAAGTTTGATATGCTTTCCCACATCAACGGTGTCCCCTAGACAAACAACTTTGCAATTTTACAAATTATGAATGACTAAGTTTCGGGTTTAGGCCAAGCATTTTTATCTGTTAGATAGTCCTCGACCCTATAGTACGCTTTAGATATTAACGACTTTTTTAAGTAATTTTTAAGTGCTGGAAAGGGTAATGTTAAAGCTTCGTCAGGTAATTTGTTATAGAAATGAATGCATTGACCAACAAATGATTTATATACTTTACGGACGCGGAATTTTCGGATAACAATTTTATTTTTATTTCTTGTATTTAGATTATGTACATCGGAATTTTTGGTGAAAGAATTTAAATTTTTAATAACATAAATAATATTCTCATAAATAAATTGAGACGCTACAGTTAAGATGTGAATTTCTTTAAAAAGTTCTCTTAAGGAGTCACGGGAATTTAAGTTATAAATAGAACGAATAGCCCTTTTTTGTAAGACAAATATACTTTGTATTTCAGCTGCCTTACCCCAAACCAGAATACCGTACGACATCACACTATGGAAATAACTATAATAAACTATGCGAGCTGTCTCAACATTAGTTAGTTGTCTAATTTTCCTAACCGCGTAAGCTGCCGAACTTAGTTTACCTGCCAGTACCGCTATATGGGGACTCCATTGCAAATTTTTATCTATGGTTATGCCTAGAAAAACTGCCTTATCTACCATTTGCAGACACTCGTCATTTAGAAAAATACTAGAATCTACCGGTTTAACATTAGGCAAAGCGAACCTAACACATTTAGTTTTTTTAGTTTTTTTTTAGCATTTAGTAGTAATAGTTTCCTGCTACTTCCCCTGTTCAAACCCTTTTGGGGATGAATTTCGAAAATAATACATTACTGCAGAGGCCATGATGTAAGGGATTTAAGGACGAGTTTAGTAGACGGCCGAGTCATAGACGAGGGCGGATAGAACGAGTCCTTCAATCCCTCTTCCGGCCGAGGATTGTATAGTGCTTTTCTCAGGCAATGTGAGGAAATATTAAAAGTACATTAATGCAATCTTACGATGGCAATCTTAAGACTGCAATCTTACGATCGCAATCTTGAGAATGCAATCTTACGATGGCAATCTCAAGACTGCAATCTTACGATGGCTATCTTAAGACCGCAATCTTACGATGGCTATCTTAAGACTGCAATCTTACGATTGCAATCTTGAGAATGCAATCTTACGATGGCAATCTCAAGACTGCAATCTTACGATGGCTATCTTAAGACCGCAATCTTACGATGGCTATCTTAAGACTGCATTCTTACGATGGCTATCTTAAGACTGCAATCTTACGATGGCTATCTTAAGGCCGCAATCTTACGATGGCAATCTCAAGACTGCAATCTTACGATGGCTATCTTAAGACCGCAATCTTACGATGGCTATCTTAAGACTGCAATCTTACGATGGCTATCTTAAGACCGCAATCTTACGATTGCCATCTCAAGACTGTTATCTTGTGATGGCAACGAGTCCAGCAAACCCTGTTCCGGGCCAGAATTTTATAGAGCTTTTATCATGCAATGTGTGGAAATATTAAAATTAAAAAATAACTACCATGTAATCGAAAAAAACAAATTTAAAAAGTTAGGCCTAGGGGTTAGTTTAGCCCTTAAATGTTTTTCCTTAGGGTTTTCATACATTACTTCGTGGCCTAGGCTATGAAGTGATGTAGGGAGCCACAAACTAGAAACTTTATGTCTTCAATTCGTGGCATTAACGCATACATTTTCGAGCATGTTTGAGAAAATTCTTTTTAGTTCACCCTTAGGATGTCCAAGGAATATTTACTCCAAATTTAAAATCCCGGCCAGCGGATTTGGCTGTGCATTGATTGATCAGTCATCCAGTCAGTTTTATGTACCGATTATGACTTGATTTACCTACTGGGATTCCATCTTAGGCCCGTATGAAGAAATTAATCTCAACTCTAATGCTCGTCTCGAGATGTGTCAAAAATGACAGTGTCCTATGGTTTGACGTTTACTTTGACGTATCTTGTGACGCGCAACTCAGCCAAGATGAGTTTATTAATACGGGCCTTAGGTGGCCTGTGTGCTCGTTTGCCATCTCTATGCCAAAAAAAAAAAAAAAAAAAATCGTCTTGGTTGAGATATCAGTCTTAATACCGAATGACCGGTTGTTTTCTTTAAAACATTTCTTTCATCCTTATAGCATCTTTGTATGAATGTCGGAGACTGGTAACCTCTATTTTACTCACGTCGGCACACGTTTATCAAGTCAGCTATACTCAGTCAGGACTTGTTTTTTTTTTGCAACTCACCACAGATTCAAACAGACGTGCTGAGACTGGGAATAAGAACACTTCCTTGATTTAGTTCAATTTCTAAACAAATAAAATGAGATGTATCAGAAATAAACGCGAATCTAAAGTAGATTACTTCCCGTTCACTGACCTCAATAGTACATAACACTGCTACCCACAAGACAGTATTTCTAAACTCCTGTAGCAAGTGCAACCTTATTACTAATGAGAGAGGGTTGTATCTGCTTTGGCTATTGAGTTGAAGATATGGCCTTTTGTTATGAGGGCAGAATGGATCACGTGAACTATTTATAGTTACTTATATAAACAGTTATGCAACTAAAATTGATATTGAAAAAAAAATAATGTTAGGCCATGCTTGTGTCCCACTGCTGGGCACAGGACTCCCCTCTGTCTCTCGTAATCATCCCTATGAAGAGCGTGCTTTATACACATATTTAATCGCGTCCAGGGGGCCTAATAAGGCTGCTTTTATCGCGTGACAAATTTTGGACAAGGCATCGGTTACCTTCTGACACGTAAATAAGTACAGGCGAACTCATAAGTAGCTGCACATTTTATTACCTTGTCGCAATAACGAATTAAACTGAGAGTGGTTTGAATTATTATAACAATAACTGCGACGAGGTACTAAAATGTTCAGCTACTTATGGGTTTGACCGTACGAAAGTGACAGATGCTTTATTCACATTTGAAACGCGATATAGACGCAGCCATACTAGGTAGGGCATCCTACGATATCCGCCCGCCGCGTCAAATTTAAAACACACATTAAAACAAGTCTAACAAAAAGCAAAATTTAAATATTCCGAATCCTAAATGAAAAGTGGTGAAAGAAACCTAAAGATACATTTTAACTACCTATTCAATGATATCCCACTTGTCATAGTTCGTCGAATTTTTTTTGATAAGTCGTTTATCGCTATTCTCTCGGGGACTGTCAACTTTTCCGCGATAAAACGTACCCTTTATCCTTACCTATAAACCTAGTTTTATCAAAATCGGTTCATCGGTTTAGTTGTATTAACGTATGAAACAAACATAATTACTTTCACCTTTTTAATATTAGTAAGTATAATTGGCGACCCACCCTCGCTTCGCTTCAGTTTAAGTGAGTTTTCTGAAGAACCCGTACATAATGCAAAAGCATACATAAACCCCTTTTGTAAAAAAAAACTGATGGTGAAAACCGCATCAAATTCTGTTGCATGGTAGGACAAAATAGCAAATATAAAGAAGAAAGATAAAAATAAAGGTATGGATATTTTATGTTTTCTTGAATACTTACTTACCCCCTTACTTATAAACGTGGAATAAGCTTGGAATAGTTTATGCCATGCTTTGTCCTTATCTGTAATTGTGACATTTGCATCTGACAGAAAGTGACAAAGCATGGCATAAACTAATCCAAGCTTATTCTACGTTTATAAGTAAGGGGTTTCGACGCCTAGTCTCGAATAAATATAATATGGCTTTAACATTATTAGCGATGCATCTAAACGAGGGCTCGGAGCAAGATTTACTCCCGTTTACCACAAACATTCACAGATCCAACTAACGCGAGCACAGTTAAAACATAATGCGTACTAACACTCAAAATACCACCAGTTACGATCTGCAAACACTGCAAACGAAAACCACAGTCGTAATCTAACAGTGGGCCAATAAAAATACCATCGCAAATAACATTATTACTCATAGTCAAGAATAAATGTCGAAAAATACTGTGTCGGTATAACCTACGCGTTTTGGCAAAAGAAACGGAGTTAAAACAGCGTATGACCATCACTTTTAAACGGACTTACGCCTTTTTAATATAGTTTACCGAACACAACTGGCAAAGCTCAGCTAAATATTACGTGACGAAAGTCTCCTGACGAAATTTCGAGACATTGTAAACACGATGACGAATATGACTTTAGTCATTAAGACCATTATTAAACGTCAACGGGCTGTGTAATTTTAGAACGGTGCTAATTTATATTTTCCTGGGTTTATTTTTAGATATCTGGGTGTCGTAGTGTTGAAAATGTCTGTCAAACGAGAAACTGTTAAAAAAAGTTGTGTATGTGTGGTTAGAAATATTAACTTTAATGAGTCTGGTTACGTCTCGTCCGCACTTTGGCTGATTGTATGTATGTTTAGTTTGCGATCTTTGAAACACACAGATTTGAGTAACATAGAGGTGTATAATTGTTAAGGAAGTTATTATCCAAAGATCTTACGGTTACCGATCACCTAACGTTCCTACAGATTTTATCATGTAACGTTTGGTTCGATTCCCAATATTCAAACGTTATAGATAAGTAGTAATTTTGGGTTAGGTTCGTAAGGACTAGATTGCAAAACGACTATGTAAGCAAATCGTCGTTGTTGCATAACGACCAACTAAACAAAACGCCTTTTTTGTACTATGCCCTAGTAAGCAAAAAGTCTTTGCCTACCTAGTCGTTTTACTATCAGTGCGTTCTGCTGGGGTAATTTTGGTATAAAAACAAAGCGTTATACCTAGAACTAAGTACAATTCTTCAACCCAGGCATTCTACTATAGGACGATTGACACAATTAGACGTTTTGCAACCAAGATCTTATGAAAATAAATCGTTTTACTTACATAGTCGTTTTGTAATCTAGTCCTTACGAACCTAAACCGTTATTTTACATTCAACTTTGCCATTTCCCGCTTACAAAATGTGCCAATTATTAACGAACCAAATTTATCCGCGATTGGAATATTAGGAATCCGCAAGAGATCCTATGCTGAACACGACCTTCCCAAAACCAATAACGATATCGTCAGTGACCCTGCAATACCGCGTAACTAACAAATTAAATTGGTTGCAAAGTGCACCTTAGTATGTAAGTCAGTAAGGTACATTTTGCAACTAACTGATTTTTTTACTTTCACGTTATTGCAAGATCACCGACGATATTGTAATTAATGAAATGTCATATAAACATATAACTACGGTCGTAGCCTGCTACAATAATCCAATTTTCCTCATTATGTTATTGCTGGGTATATTACATATAAGATGAAATGAAATGAAATGAAATGATGCAAGTGGAAAGAAGTGGTCTCTGCCTACCCCTCTGGGAAACAGGCGTGATTTAATGTATGTATACGTATTGTCTAAAATCATTTGCTATAGTCTAACTATAGCTATAGCTATCATATGTTTAGAATAATGTAAAGAGCAAAATGGGACTATTAGTTTTACGTTTTTCTTTGACAATTTCTAGTAGTTTAGTACCCTTAATATTATTTTTTTATCCACAAAATCATACAGAATATTTTCGAATATGGTCTCTGTTATCTATAATCTGTAAATTTAATTAAATTTACCTATAGATAACGTGTAGTACTGTTAGGCGATGGGCTTGCAACCTATCACTAATACACTGGTAAACATCTTCGCCTAAAAGTGCAAAATGTGGTTACAGAATTATCAAAAACTTTTTATAGTTGTTGGAAATTCTGTAGCTCTGCCTACCCCGCTCTGGGAATAAAGGCGTGAGTTTATGTATGTATGTATGTATAGATAACAGATTTATTTTACATAATTGAGATCTCACTGAACTAGAGCTTGCACTCTTTTGCACACCTTGAGTTATTCCTAGATTATCACTGACCGGCAGAATGTTTATGTCTGCGGTGTTATTCGAATTATAAACACACAGACAAAGTATCTGCTCTCTTTCCGGCTATATTTAACCCCCGACGCAAAGGAGGGGGTGTTATAACTGTTATAAGCATACACCGGTTTGACGGGGGCAAAAATGTAGCAGTGCTAGTTATTCAATATCGACAACATTTATCAACAACGATAAAAAACAATTTTTGATCATCATTAAAATAAGTAATGGCCTAGTTTGAATAACTTTTAATTATGTACAAACCTCTTATAATACAAACAACCGGTATCTGACATTGACTCTGGACTCGAGTCACTTTTCACAACCGTTGAAATTACATTGAATAACAAATTAATTCAGTACAACAATATTCTTTAGCATTCCGACGAATTGAGAACCTTTTAGTTTTTTAAGTCGGTTAAAAATGATTCGAAAGAAAAAGATCGTTTAACTTCATGGAAATCATTTAGATACCTACAACTTACTTTTGCAAGTAATGGTAGATCCATATGTCACGAAAAAAATTGACGATAAACTTAATCTTGCGGCGCTTCTTCTCAACAGTGGTCTCTTTGGAAGCGCTGGTAGACTCAGACTTGTAAAAGTGCCTACAGGGCCTACTTACAGAATAAATGATTTGAATTTTGAATTTGAATTTTGAATTTAATCGATAGGTATTTAATGAATCACTAGCACTGGTACATTTTTGCCCCCGTCAATCCGGTGTATGGTTATAAGTTTGATGTGTGTCTGTGTATCTGTCTCTGGTATTGTAGCTCCTAAACGGATGAATCAATTTTGATTTATTTTTTTATGTTTGGGAGCAGGTTTTCTAGCTATGATTTCTAGCTAAATTTTATCAAAATTCAGTTGGGTCGTTTAAGACATATCAGTTCTGAAAGAATGGGTGAACATTATGTGGCCGGTTTCAAGATTAAGATGTACTAAGATGTTTTTGTGAAAGAACACTTTAAAAAGTGTATTGGTGAATAGTTAATTCTACAGTTTCAATGTTAAAAAGAAATGTTTGAAATTATGAGTTTACTAGATTTTACCTGTGATAAAATAATGTCCACATAGAAATAATTTAAAAAACAGATATTATAATCAAGGTGAAGGTAAAAGTGTCTTTAATTGGACGGTTAAATGGGACTTTATTCCCCTTATTGTATTGTGGATGTTTATAACTAAAAATGGTTTTTAATTTTTCAGCTGCTGACGAAGACAAACAAAAGTAAGTTTTATTTTTGTTTTATTACTCTATTGGCACCTTACTCCCTGTATTTTCATAATTAATTTAATAAAAGATATGTGGGCTAAGCCATGATAAACAGATTTAAGTAGTTGTCTTGATTCCATTCTTAACATATTCATGTCAAAATCTCATCACGTTGAGTCAACAATTTTTCTACCAATTATTTGTCACCTAGACTCTAGCCAACGGTAAACAATACTTATGTAGAAAAAATTAATACTCACACTTCTTACTGTTTATACACCGTGTTTTTTTTGATTTACGA
Source organism: Acleris laterana (assembly GCA_963966035.1). NCBI lineage: Eukaryota > Metazoa > Arthropoda > Insecta > Lepidoptera > Tortricidae > Acleris > Acleris laterana. The sequence continues at coordinate 9,836,657 of OZ014462.1, read as the reverse complement.
TAACTTCGGCATATTGCTAGCTATATCCATTAAGTAATTGGTAGATTTGATTTTTAAATATAGCAAAAAAAAAATTTTTTTCTGTTTAGATCAAAGTAATTCAATGTTATATCTTTGATCATTCTAAAAGGGCCTTTAGAGTTAACTAATAGTGAGTGTCAAATACGTCAATGTGGGCGTAACCATGGAATTAGTAACTAATAACGTACATCTGGAAGGTGCATTCCACCGATAACGCGAGCCGAAAGAAATGTACCTGTATGTGGGTCTAGGGATCTGTGTATTCTGTGTGGTCTCCTATAATTCGAAATTGACACTTGAATGACAACTTAATACTAGATTTTGTTTGAAAGCTTTCAATGCTTATATTTTATTCTACCTGCTCTTATTAAGAAGTTCAAGACGGCAGCTACTTTTTCTCAGTCTGTCCACGGATTCGTTGACGGAGACCACACAGATGCCCAGATATTGATTTTGGAGACAATCAGTTGAATAACTAAAAAGTTCAAGATGGCGGCTACTTTTCCTCAATTTGTCAACGGATTAGTTGTCGGAGACCACACGGATCCACAGATCCACAGATATCGATTTTGGAAACAATCAGTTGAATATGTAAATATTGTTTCGTTTACTGCCCCACCGGCTTGTAAAATTAATTTGTCCGTAAATTGCAATTCAAATATGGTTACCTTTAGAAAGGGACGCAGTAAGCTTTAGCACATTTCTTTCGGCTCGCGTTATCGGTGTAGTGCACCTTCCAGATGTACGTTAGTACTTACTAATTCCATGGACGCGTATACAAACCTAATAATTGTAAACTCTTTACTCATAACAATTAAAAGAAAATTGTTATTATCAATTAAGAGCCTTTTATACTAGTTCAACGTGATTAACTGATTAAATTTAAAAATGTAATATCTTTAAAACCGTAAGAGTTATCATTTGTCTGTCTTTGGGAAATTAACTTTATTTGACTTAAAGAACGTTCCCTTAAAGTTATCGTAAATCAAAAAAAACACGGTGTATACCATACATATACAAAGTTAAAAACATAGAAAACATTATAGACTCTGGAACAAATACTTGCACTCAGCACAGAAATCTTTGCCCCTTCCGGAGATCCAGCCCCGCATCGCTAGTCACTTTACTCCTGCGTTAAAGATAACATAGACTGCTAAACGTAGGTGAAAATATAAGCCAGCATCAAAATATCCATTATGTTTCCAGGCAAGTGGATGGTAAAGCGCCAACGTTCGCGCGCAAGCCCGCCATCCGACAAGAGGATGACGGGAAGCGCCTCATCTTCGAGTGCCGCATCGAGGCGGAGCCCGTGCCCAGTGTCTCCTGGTTCCACAACACTGCTGAGGTTAAGCCTGGCTCCAGGCATAAGGTAAGCATCAGCTGAAGCTACTTCAATTAACATCTGTTTGAGCGTAAGGCCAGCCAGTTCAGAGCAGACCCCTTACGCGTTCTGAACTCCTGGTAATAGGATGACTAAACAACCCCTATCTGAATTGTCAAATTAGAAATAGCTTGACGAACTTGATTCCTTCAAGGAGACTTGACTCCTCTGAAGCTACTTCAGTTGGGGTTAGAATTAAGACTTCTTCAAAAAGTATCCTCTGGAACTAAAGTCCCATTAAATGGTTGGCTTTGAGATGTTCCGAAATTAAGTAAATTAAATTATTTTGAGGTACTTGACAGTTATAAGTTATAAGACGTAAGCTGTCTAATGTTTATTCCATACATTTTGTGAGATTTCTTTCTACTTATATTCGTAAAATCGTAAACATCAGTAGTGTGAAACTTTCTTAATCTGTAACCATTTTATTAGGGCAAAAGCCGTATAAATGCTGTCATATCCTGCCAACTTCCAGACAGTGAAATGCGAGTTCCAGACAGAGTTGTAGCAGTCATTATAATCTGGCCATTTTCACTAAAAATATACTTCGATAGTTGACATGGCTTCGATAACTTTTTTATAGTTTTCTTGAAGAAAACATCGATATAAACTTTGGTTATGCAAATAGAACGAACATTGAGAAATCTTTTTTGATTGTAACATGTAGAGAGTTATCAAACATAATGTTAAATTAAAAGAAATCAAAGTTGAAATCGCAAGAAAAAAACTTGAAAAATCATTAGGAATAATTATTGATGATAACTCTGGTTTAAAAGTGCTCAAAGATGGCCTTGACCCCAATCTAGTTGGCTAGAACTCCGGCCAGGTGGCGACAGCGTCGCGCGATGACCTCTCCACCTCGATCTGTCTATTACTGTTCTATTTTAACTTTTTTAAAAGACATGACTTATAGAAACAGATGTACTCTGTCTAGTTTGAAACACGACACTTTGGCGCGATGGAAATAGTTTTATGAAGATGTTTGCTGACTTTATGCAAACGGCTCAATTTCAGTATTATTCTTGAAAAATATAAAAAAGAACTGTTATTGCTAATGTGATTTTGCACAGAAACAATTATATAGCATGTGACTCATTCGTCTTAAGTCTTCTTCGAAATATTCGACATGGAAACGAGATATAAGTAAAATCAAGAGGAGAATATTGAGAACTTTAAAAATTTATGAAATATTACGAGTTTAATAAGAATGATTATTGCATCTAAATACTGCTAAAGACACTATTATAGGCATTAATAAATAAAACTAAAAATCTAAAAGACTTTTAAAGTCTAAGTAATGCGAAATAAACATATATTTATTTTAGTTTGGGACTAGGTGAATTGGTGTGACATTGTCCTCTGATACATGTATTTATACATTAACTTACTAAATCCAATGACTCAAGTAAAGAAGTAAAACAATTATAACTCTAACCACGATCCTTATCAATTCCAGTTAACAGTAAACAAGGACGGCAAGTCATACTATGCCGCTCTAGAGATCAGCAATGTGACAGTGGAAGACGCTGGCAAGTACAAGGTGACCGCCAAGAACGAGCTCGGAGAGAGCAACGCCACGATCAGCCTGAATTTCGACAGTAAGTTCATCGTCTACTGCAGTATCCTCTTCAGTAACTTTGATACCGATAGCAGATAATATAACATCAACTACAGTATCTTTATCAGTAATGTTCATATTGGTACCAGAAAATGAGCGCTTGTAGAAGCAAAATATTTAGCTTTATTTTGAGGATCTGCTGTTATACGAGTACCACTTTAAAGATCAAGACATTTTGGCATATTTATTTGAATTTCTAGCACTTTGTTTTCTAAATTTTTTTCAATATCCTTGTCTTGTAATTGAGTTAGAAGTCGACTATTTGAGTTTGCTTTAAGTATAACAACGCTATGGTGTGAACCCTAATCATTCATCTGTTTTAGATTATGTCATAAGTTTACAGTAGATTTGGCGGCTTGTTGTACGATCATCAACTAATTCTATCAATCGTCAATACACATTACACAGGAAGCGGTATCTGTTCTTAACATTGTCTTACTTGTTTTATCGATTATCGATTTAAGATGTTTTCTTAATTTCGTCTTTAGTGTTATTAATACACACACTTTTTAGTCGTTTAATTTTTACACACCAAAACACGCACATGTTAATCATTATATTATCATCCTTATCCATTTATTTATTCTTATTATATTCATATATTAGTGTTATTTTTATCATTCCGCTACTGCTTTTATTAACAATATTTTTCCTTGATAAATTAACTAACTAATTGTAGTTAGACTTATTTTTAGTTTGCAAATACTTTGCTTTAGCAACTGCACAGTATTAACACTGTAATGACGTAACAGGTGCAACTGTCATGCGTACTGATTGACTGGATGTAGAAATATAAACACTTATTCCAAATTTTATATTTATTTATGTATATTTATTCGATCACTTAATCAAAATAAAATAATAAGGATATAAACGAAACGAAGAAAACATCTTAAATAGTGAGTAATGAACAACAATCTGAAAAAACTTTAGAGGAGATTTCCAATTTATTTAATGGTTTGGTTGATAATGTAGGCGATGAAGCGCCCGTTCCTGAGGACTATATCAAACCGACGTTCACGGAAAGACCTGTCATCAGGCAATCGGAAGATGGTACTAAAATCACATTCGAGTGCAGATGCGTTGGCAAACCGAAACCAACCATTGCATGGTAAGGCGCAAAAATATACATCACAGCTTAAACTGAAATCAAAAACAACACTAACTAATGTAATCAAACACAGGTACCATGGCAAAAAACTAATAAAAGAAAGTAGTCGACACAAAATAACACTAGAAGAGGACCAAACGTTATATCACATAGCACGACTAGAGATCGTAGGCGTTGAAAATACGGACAAAGGAGAATACCGGGCATTGGCGAAAAACAAACACGGCGAAGGCGTAGCGAAAATAAATCTCAACTTTGAAAGTGGAGATAAACCGAAGTAAGCTTTCTAATAATGATTTTAATTTGTTCATCGATCCTAACGAAGGGGTTGATATAAAATTTTGTGTTTTAAACAGAATTCCCGACGGTAAAGCACCAAGGTTCCCCAAAAAACCAACGATAAGACAAGAAGGGGATGTATTAATAATGGAGTGTGTGCTAGAAGCATATCCCGTCCCGGACATCGTGTGGTTCCACGGCGATAAGGAACTAAAGGACGGATCAAAAATGAAGATGTCACGAAAGGCGACGGGAAAAGACACATTCAATTTGACATTAGAAATTTTAAGCCCCACGAGAGAAGATGGTGGCAACTATAGGTGCAATGCCTTCAACTTGTTTGGCGAGAGTAATGCTAACATTGCTCTCAATTTCCAAGGTAAAGGAGAACTAAATTCGTATTGAATTAGATAATGTACGCATACAGTTACAATAGCATGTTAGGCTTTGAGCTTTCGAGCTGCATGACGCTTTCTTTGTTATAAGTCGCATTGCGTTTACTAACGGTCTCGTTTTCTCTTAGGTGGGGATGACGAGAACGGTTTCGCACCATCGTTCATAGAGAAACCTCGAATCATTCCCAACGAAGATGGCACACTCATCACAATGCGTTGCGTGTGCAAGGCTAAGCCGGCGGCTGAAGTCACATGGTACCGAGGCACGACCGTTATCAAAGCTAGCAGTAAGATTGAAATTAAATCAAGCGTTATTAGCGAGGACGTTTACGAATTGGTATTGCTTTTGACGAACCCGACGGGAGCGGATGGTGGCGCTTACCGCTGTCACGTCAGGAACGAATTTGGCGAAAGCAATGCTAATCTCAACCTCAACATCGAAGCCGAGCCAGAACCAGAAGGCGAAGGCCCGACGTTTGTAGAGAAACCGACAATCCAATCAAAGGATAACGGTAAATTAGTAATTATGGGATGCAAGGTCAAAGCTAGCCCGAAACCAACGATCGTGTGGTACCATGAGGGTAAAGAAATCAAGGACTCGACGAAAATTAAGACCAGGGTCGAAGTAAAGGAAGACGTATACACAATAATCTTGGAACTCATTGATCCCGGTATTGAAGACTCCGGATTGTATAAATGCAACATTAAAAATGAACTTGGGGAGCTCAATGCAAATCTTACGCTCAATATTGAAAGTAAGTGGTTTCAAAAGGCTAAGTAAAATTATTACTGTTGATCATTTAGAACACGTAACTGATGAATTGTTTATGATTTCAGTCATTCCAGTTATCAAAGAAAAACCAAAGGTCATTAAGATAGTTAAAAAGAAGACTGTTATTGTTGAATGTAAAGTATTAAGTAAATTTGCACCAGCTTGCACCTGGTTCAAGGAGTCAAGCGCTGTCAAGGAAGGCTCAAGGCACACTGTTCTTATTGAGCCTCTGAGAGAGGTAAGTTTGTTCCCAAATCTTGAGATACCTTATATGCTGCTGTATCACTGATATTAAAATCTTTGTTAACATTTATTTGACGCAATGGTTTCCACTACCAAAAACAGTTTGCTTAAAGAAGACAGCAATATAAAAATCACTTGATTGCACTTGCTCAAAAAAAAATGTGTCTAATAATCATAAATCTTTACAGGGCGAATTTACAGTAAAATTGGAAATATCTAACGTCTCACAAATAGATAAGGGATCATATAAGCTCGTAGCCAAGAACGAAAAGGGTGAGGCTACGTCACAGCAGGTGGAGATCACCGACATACCTGAAGAGAAGGGTGAAAAGCCCCAGATCATCAAACACTTCAGGAGTGTGGTAAGAAAATATTAACAGTACAATATGCAGCGTAATTATTTAGATACAATATGTAAGGTCTTAGACCCATATCCTTTAATTGATGAAAGCCAGTATCAATAATAAAAAAGATGCCTTAACCATTCCTAAAACTAATTAACAGGCTAAAAAAGAAAACGAGGAAGCCGAATTCGTAGCTGTCCTCAAGACGTCAGACCAGTCGTGCAGATGCTCCTGGTACAAGAACTCCACAGTTATCAGGGACTCGTCTGAGGTGAACACGTCGTTTGACGGCACCAACGCCCGCCTTATCATCAGAAAGGTGTCTTCAAAGTACGTAGCTACCTACAGGGTGGTTATCAAGAACGAGTTTGGAGAAGACGAGTCCAGTGCTGACTTAACGTTGACGGAGGAAAAGGTAAGAACTAGTGCACCTACTAATGTGATGTTCGTTAAAGAAACGAAATTAGTGGGTAATGTTAAAAATATGTGTTGACAAATATTACAGAAAAAGAAGGAAGAGAAGGAGGAAGAGGAAGAAGAAGAAAAGACGGTGATTGAATCTGAAGAAGAAATGTCGATCGTTGAAGAAAAATCTGTTGCCGAAGAAAATCACGTTGAGCAAAAGAAAACAACTAAGAAGGTTGAGAAAAAAGAGGAAGTCAAGATCGAGCAGAAGGTCGAGATGGAAGTTGATGAAGCTAAAGCGGTGATCGAGAAGAAAACTGCCAAGACCGAAGAAGAAAAGAAGGAGCTGGTCGAGAAATTAGAGAAGAGAAAGAAATCAGAACCTGAGGCTAAGATTGAAGGCATTCCAAAACTCAAACCAGTCAAGCCTAAGGAAGTACCAGCTGAGGAGAAGAAAGAAGATAAGAAGACTGAATCCAAAACAACTACTGAAAAGAAGAAGGTCGTCAAAAAGAAGGTTGTTTCTAAGAAGGATGAAGTAAGTAGCGTGTATATAACATGGCGTCATGTATATAGCTTATCATACATTATGATTCCATTCTAGATAGATTAAATGATAAAACCTTGCAAGTAAAGAAAATAGATTGGTAGTTAAAAGCTTAATTACTGTCATAATTTGTATCAATAATTTTAGAGAACAGACAACCCTTCATCTGACATAATAAAGTTTCAAATTCTTTTCGTGGAACTTATACACACATAATTTTCTGCCAATTTCATAAGCCATTTCCATAAACTTAAGATTTTTTTATCTGTTTTAAAAATTATATCGAGTTAACTAGTTTTTTAAACAGAGTTTAATATTGCAAGTCAAATGGTTTTCAAACTGATTTAATTTCTTTGCAAAACAAGTGTTTTTATCAACAAACTGGTTACAAACTGCAGTTTGGCTAATGTGTATTTATTGTCAACTTTAATTAAATATGTGATAACTTAATTTAATGTTACGAGTGTTGTGTTAACAATCGACGTGCTAAACTGTGTTTGAACTTAGGACGAAATGGAATTCGTCGACGATTACGAGCGACCAGTTTTGGAGAAGTACGAAAAACTTACACCAACGCCTCTCGCTAAAAAACCCAAAGAGGATGACACTTCTAAGGTAACCACACTTCACGCATTACTCACTACACCACATATTAATAATAAAGTTATATCGGAAATTAATCTAAATGTTAAATATTAGTTGAAGCGCGCATCAGTATCGGAAAGCGTCAAAAGTGAGCAATATGAGAGTGAAGAAGAACCTTCAGTGGCCGAGCCCACTCCAGAGAAGAAAACCAAAGCCGAACCTAAAAAGGTAAAGCTTCAGTATTATAAAGTAGTTTTAGTTCTAAAAATAATGTTACTGTTACCAATATAATGAAGTCGTTAATGTAATGACATTCAAATGCGTTCCTAGTTATTGAAGATATTTGTAATCGTATAATAGCACGATTTTGTTTGATGATTAGGTGGAAGAAAAACAAGAAGTCAAGAGACCTAGCATCAAAAAAGGTATACGTAAACCAGAAGAGCCGGTAGATGAGTTATCAGGTGTTAAGCTGTCTAAGGCTCCAACCAAGCCTGTCGAACAAAAACTTGAGGAACCTCAAGTCGCAAAGGCTAGAAAATCAGTTGCAAAGGTAATTAAATTCACTCTTTAAAATAGGATAAACACGTCGCTGTATTAAATTACAAAAGAAAAATTAATAAATGTTTTTTAATACAATTTAAAGCCCAAGGAAGAAGAATTCGTAGATGACTACGAGAGACCAGATCTCGAGAAATATGACAAAATGACTCCTACTCCTAGTGACAGGACCAAAAAGCAAAATGGTGTTCAGGTAAAATAATTGGAATGACATGTATTTAAAAATCTCAATATAATAGATCTAAAAGACAAAAATTACTTAGTGATAGGTACATATTTAGTAAAAAAAAATAGACGCATGTTGTTAAATCAATTGTTTTATAGGAAACTCCTGAATTTGTTGACGATTATGAAAAGCCTGAACTCGAACAATACGAGAAGGTCACGCCTACGCCTAAAGACAAGCGTCGTACTAGCGAGACTCAGGTAAACCCAACAACAAATACGAAACATTTTACATTCCATTTAATTAATTAAAACTAAATGAAATATATTTTTGATGATTAGGACGACGTTGATATGATGCGAGGAAAAATAAAACCGAAACCGAAAGAGGATGAACCAGAAGTGCCATCACTTCGTAAACGTCCCGTTACAAAAGACAAGGTATATTTAAAGTTATTGAATACAATGCTATAGTAAAAGGTTGATTTTATTACAAAAAAAGTACAGAACAATCTCATATAAACAACATTATTATTTAGGAGGAAGAGCAAAAACCGGAAGAAAAAGCAAAAACTAAACCAGCAGATAAAGACAAACCGGTGGCTAAAAAGCGGCCATCTCTTAAAGAGAAAGAGGTACACACATCCTATTTTACACTTTATACAAAAAAACTAATACACATAACACAGTTTGGTCAAAAGGAAATGCACTCTTCTGCAATTAAAAAGTCTCTTGCAAGCACTTGAGTAACACACGGCACATTAAATTTCTCCAGGTTTTCAGCAAAATTAAATCACACTTCTTTTTTAATACTACTTGAGCTCTGTCGCGGCGAAGCGCTTTTTTCTTAGGTGTTATACTTTAAAAGTAAGTACTTAAGTAAATGTCAGCGACTAACTGCTCGCATGATCAATGCTTTCAAATGCTTTGCTTTCATGTGGATTTCAAAGCAGATTTGGAGATGGAGCAAGCAGAATTTTAAGTTTTTCTTTCAGAAGGGATGAGTACCAGTATACTTGATATAAGTATCTTGTTGATTATTGGCATTTCTACTTCAATAAGTACAATTTGAAAAATTCTCACTTAACATTATGAACAAATTCTGTTACTATACTTTGTACACCAACCAATTTTTATCTTCTTTCTACTTTTGTGTTATCTTTCTGTCACTGAACTTTAATGTTATCCTTACTGTTATTAACAAACACAAAATCTTACACAATTTTACACGTTTGAAGGTCGTGGAGGAGTTCGTCGACGATTACGAAAGGCCTGTCCTTGAAAAATACGAGAAAATCACACCAACACCACTCGAGAAAAAGAAGAAGGTACAATACAAATAGCTTTATCATAACTGCTTAGGAAATAACACATGACACTGAATAGATAATCACGATATTTACTTATTAGGATGATAAAAAGCCTGAACCTGAAGAGGTACCATCAGCAACAGCTACGGCTAGGCGACGTTCCGTCAAAGGAAAAGACCAGCCGGAGGTATGTCTTTTACTATAGATTTATATAAATTAAAATCATAATAAAAGTATTAATAAAAATAATGTTTAGCCCATGGATGTGGATGAGAGCGTCAGTCTCAGCAAACCGAAGACACCTGCAAAGCCAGGACAAGCGCCTGAGGACGTATCACTTACACACAAAACACCTGCAGAAATCAAACTCACGGTTGGTACACAAATTAAAAACACAAGCTTATCGATTTTTAAAATGCTTACAAATAAATAAGAAAATAATGTTGATCATAATTTCACCACGTAGGAGGGTACCGAGGAGGCTAAACTTAAGATAAAGAAACCAGAAGTCGTTGAAGAGAAAACGATTAAGAGGAGGCCTTCAGCAAAGAAGGTACAGTTTAACCAACGATTTATAGTATTAGGTTTTCGATACGCGATATCTGTTATTAAAAATTCAACCATCAAGTAAATGTTAATTGCTAAAAACACGCAATGATCCACAGACAGAGCTGATGCCTATCAACTCTAATATACTTTTACCACGATATTTAAGGAGAATTAACGTTCTCGTCAAGGTATCTCCGAAGGTTTCGAGTAGTGTTATAACGTCAACACTGTTAAAAAGTCACTCGCACTGAATTTAAGCACATATTTTGAATTTGAAACAGCTTTACTGAATTTTATATCATACACTAGAATTTAGGCACTTTATTTACAACACAGCACTTTTATTACAATTACTTTTCGTTAATAACCATGTACTTTTTTTGATAAAACATTATGAAAATGTTCTCTTTTTTTTCAATTTCGTTATACACACGACCAAAAATAACGGTTCAACTTCAAGTATGTTTAAACTTATGCATTTTATTCCAAAGGAACAAAAGAGTGCATTACTTCGCCAATAAACGCTATGTTTGGCGAACTTACAGTTAAAAATATGTACCAATTTTTTTTTCTTCTAAGAAAAAAAAAAAAAAAAAAAAACATATTTTTGACTCCGAACATACTGAAATTATTTACGAAGTAACCCTTCTTTTTGATCGTCAATGTATTTATTTATGTTTAACTTCTTAATAGTTCACTGAACATAAGGACTTATCTATTTCACTTTTGCTTATGTTTCTTCCGTCTTATCTATGTACAGCACTTTAACTTGTATGTGTTTAATGCATGGTTAGGGCGAAGATACTGAGGAATCTATCAGCCTAACCAAGCCTCGGACTAAGACGAGCACTACTGCCCCTGAAGATGCCACTCTCACGCAAAAGACACCCGCTAAGAAAAAACTTACGGTATAAAATTCTGTTAATTTCAATTACCTCAGTTTATTTCGAAATCAAATAAATTTAAAGCATTTTTAAAGTTTGATAATTAAAAATTTAACGTGTCTTCTATAGGAGGGTTCAGAGGCGGCTGAACTTAAAGTCAAAAAGCCAGCTGTCGTCAAAAAAGACAACGATGATGAGGTAGAATATAAAGAAGTAAATTTTGGTTTCTGTGTTGCAAAAACTGAGATAGTTAGAAATGTTTGTGACTAATTCCCTTTTGTAGAAGGTAGAGGTTTGCATGTTTTACTTTAATTTCACGACGTGAGTTTCACTGCGCACCACCACACTAATACTAGTTACACCCGCACCACTAATGAAGAATTGCCTTATAAAGATGCCAATACAGCTTTGATTGCGTCCATAGGAACCTCTGACCGTCCAAGATGGCAAATTCGAAAAGCCACAACTGAAGAAAACAGTAAGGAGGACAGCTACAGACAAACCCAAAAAAGGCACTATAAGTGATAAAGAAAATGTTGATGGGGTAAACATTGTGATGCAATTATTCTATCGTGACGTTGATTTTCACTTTAATTGTACACATCTTTATCTACACTGTGTCTTCTAATGTCGTCTGCTTTAACTTTATGTTTCTCTGTCTATGTACGTACACTGTTTGCTCAGATTCAAAGCACAACTCCTATACCCACCATCACCACTTTACTACCGAGAATGATATTACACGTTTTGTTGGTCTTACTCCCCTACAGAAAAGTCAACGGATTCAGCGGTTTATTTCAATATGGTGGTTGTCAGTCGCATGCCAGCTTTATGTTTTATGTTTAATTATAAGTTTTGCAGTAAGATAGCAGGTGAGTCATCCAAAAGAGCTTTGATTCCGTGAGAATATCTTGATTAAATTTTTCTATTGACACGTCACTGCAGACGTTAATTTCAGATAGCGAAACGTAACACATATTGGTGCAGAATTTAATATTTTATATGTATTTTAGTATGAACTGGACTTTGTGGATGACTACGAAAGACCCGTCTTGGAGAAGTATGAAAAGGTGACACCAACTCCTACAGTACGGGAGAAGAAGGAAAAGGAACAGACTACGGTATAATAGACAATAGTTTTTCATAAAATACTAAATTAGATCGACCGTAAGAGCATTTTTGCACCGAGTCTAATAAAATACTGACTTAAGACATTCTAGCTGGATCTAAAGCTGTTTCAGGCCATTATTTTGAACTGAAAAGTGGTAGATGTTTTTTTTTTTAACACAAAAATTACGATTTTAACAATAACCACGGTGCAAAACGCTCTGACGTCTTAATAAAAAGATGCGTTTAGACGCATAGCGTTAGATAAAGCTAGTAGAACCACTAAATCAATATAACAACTAAAGTTTAAATAAAACAGGTGACAATGAAGGCCCAACAACAGCAACACCTAGAAGTAAAGGTATAAAGCAAGCATGAACCCCTCGCAGTACTATTACAAGCATACATCCTTTGTTATGAATTTATATGTCGTTTACCTTGCTACTATTTCCATGTATTATTTGTATCCTAGCCAGAATACCAAAAAAAAAACACTTTAACATCATTTATTGTATGAGTCCTTTTGATTTATTTTACGTAAATAATATTCACGTGTATATATGAACATTTACTGTTTATGTGTATGTGGTTATGTGTCATTTGACACATAATTCCATATAACTTTAAAAAAGAAAGGTCTGGAACGGTGTGCTAACATTTTACTTTTTTTTTCCCTCAGTCTGAAAGTCGAAGGACGTCCATTCAGAGTGAGGTTTGTATGACTATGAATACCGATTGCTTGCAAAAAAAAAAGTGACCAGAGCTTCTCAATTCCTATGATATCAATAAATATTAAAATGGCCATTATTAATTTCCTATAGACATCCGAAGTCAAGACTGAGAGCCGTAAAGGTTCCATCGTCGAAAACAAGGCACTTAAGGTAAGAAAAAATCTCAAAATAATTAAAGTAATTATCTTAATTAATGTAAAAAGCAAGGGTCTACTAAAATGGAAATTTCGTAAACAGCTTACCAAAGAAACTGCAGAAAGCAGAAAGTCATCAGTTACATCAATTGCTGAGCAACAACAAGTGTCGACGCTCAAAAAGACAAGCCAACGGGTAAATAGAAATATAAATTTAGTAGTCGATTATTTACAGGGCTTTAAATCATTTTAGTTACTTTTTGGCAAGATTAATAAACAGTTTAAAGCAGATACTAGGCATACCCTTGCAAATTACCTTTTTAAAGTAATTAATAATGCCTTAGGTACAGTTTGGTAATAAAGATTTAAGAATTAATGATAATACTGCTAGAAGGATCAGAAATATTGCTGTTCCACTCTTTCTTGCCAAGCAATAAACTTGAACACATGAAAAGAAGCCTAATTGTAAAAAATTACATACTCATTATAAGTGATATGGTTTTTATAGCAGTTTATATTAGTACAGTTATAGCCATTGCTCCCTGCAGAATGAAAATGCATAAAAATGCTTTGAATGAATTAGGTCCCATAAATCCCAAGTCGTAGTAAAATATTTTGCAGACCCCAATTACGCTTACTCACTATCCTAATAACTTTTTTAGCCCACCATTAAGGAACCAGAAACCGCGCAAATAGAACAAGTTAAACTTAAGGTAAGTTCCTTGAAAACTGCATGCACGTCAATAACTTTCTCTCTTACAACAGAGGATTCAACGACGCCCATCTGTTTCTTCTCTCTGTATCTTGTAAACAAACTTCTATTTAAAGAAATATTTCTTTTTTAAAATCATAATTTTATTATTTCGTTTGAATTTAGTAAATAACAAATTGTGAATAACTTTATCAACATACACTTTGTTACATTGGTAAGAATTTCCAGGGCACCCTTTAGAGGTACACGTGTGCAATAGATTTATTTGTTTGTTTTTGTAAATAGGATGACAATAAACAGAAAGTTGAAGAGAAGGTAACTACCGGTTCTGTCGATAAGCCAACAGAGAAAGTTAATCCTAGGCGACCAACGAAAACCGAAACACAGGTATACACATATCACACATTATTCACACATAAAACCCAATAAACTCGTACAATAGACAGTCATAAATGATTAAATTGCTTGATAGGAACCTACTGAAAAAGTGGAACCCAAACCCAAAGAAAGTGTAGACCGTCCAGCTGAGAATAAGTACCCTTGGAGACGTCCAAGTAAAACTGAGGTATTACATATATATTACAAAATGTTTAAGCTGTTCTTTAATTAGTTACTAAATGTAGGGGTTATGAACAGGTTACTGAAGAAGTCGATGAAAAAATTACGGAAAAGACAGAGGTCAAAAGAAAAACTTCTATTGACCGACCTGCCGAGCGTAAAGATAGTGTAGATCGTCCGTCGGAACCCTCGTATCCTTGGCGCAGACCAAGCAAAACTGAGGTAAAATATAAAGAATATTAAATTTTTCATAGTAATTAATGTCCTTAATGTTTTGTTAAACGTTAATGAACACGATCATGTTCTAAGAATAAGTCTTTAAACAGGACACTGAGGATATAACCGCAGAATCAAAACAAACTGTTGACACTAAGAGGAAGTCTTCACTTGGTCGTCCTGAGCCAACTCCAACTAAAGTGGCTGAGGTAATTTGAAATTTATCGATTCTTTTTTACTTATTTACCTTTGACATTCAAATAACTCATTCTGGACGGTTACAAATACACATTGCAATGAATCTATATTTCTATTACTGACATAAACTTCACAATTCTCGCTAGGAACCGAGAGAAAAAGTTGAGCCAAAGCGTAAATTAGGGATGGAACAGCCTGCTGACTCCGTGTATCCCTGGCGAAGACCCAGTAACGCTGAGGTATAAATTATAAAATAAATTAGATTTGGAAAAAAAATTGTCGTTAATATTGATTTATAGGTAACGTGGACTGAGAAACATTTAGTAATAATAAGGATTTTAAACAGGATAAAGAAAATAAACCGGTGGAAAATTTCGAGACACCTGAAGTCAAGGTAGAAAATACTGATGACACGAAAGAAACTCGCTACCCGTGGAGACGTGCTAACAGTCTATTAGACGAGGTAAATAGTCAACGTAATAAAATTAGGGGTTTTAAAAAAAATTATAATTGGCTATTAGAAATTGGCTATTTTTAATTCTAAATTTTAAATTACCCTCGTATTCCTTAGGAACACGAGGTAACTGCAGACGGGTGGATTGAAGCAAGTGAATTGAAATTGTTTAAGGTACTATTATGTTCTTCAATATTTTATATAGATTTGTTTAAAATTAAACGAAAACTTTGTTTTGTTAGGGACGAGATGATGAACCTATCATTGTTATTACACCCGACTATGTCGATGACAATCCATACCCTTGGAGAAAAACGAAGCCTGAGGTATACAAAGGCGTGTCGTCTTGTAACTTACACACTTGAATACTTAAATCACTTAATATATTTGATATGACTTGTTCTTTCCTATATACTACACATATATTGTTATTATTTTACACACCGTGCACACTTATTTTAACACTGTAGTTAGATTCTATTTTAATCACACCAAACAGTTGACATAATTATTTCAAGTAAAAAAATACACAATTTATTCTGACACAACTTTACACTCTTTAAGCACCTATATACATATATTGCATACACAACGCACCATTTACAAAATTATCCAAACGTTTATAATAATCAAACTCAAATGTACTAGGTACCAAAACTCTCTACGCCGGAGCCCGACACGAAAAAAGTACCATTCTCATGGCAATCGATTCCAGAAATACCACAGGTATAAAACAAACATTATACTATTTAGTTATAAACTCAAAGCATACAATACAATTATTTAAACTTTGACAATCAGGCTGAGCAAACTCCAGAGATAGAGGACAATTACATTCCAATCCTCCACACACCAGAATTACCTGTCCCTCGGCGGATGCCGTGGTCCCCGCAGGTACACTCACCCTCACCCACCTCACACACAACCCCAACATTACATGAACCATATCACTGGTGTTCCTCGCTCAAATAACCACATTATCATAAGCCAAGCAGTTTTCGTATGGTCGCCATTAATGGGTTTTAATCTGTAGGCTGAAGAGGAAAAAGAGACAAAACCGGCATCATTAGGAATACCACAAGCTTTTAGCGGACCTCAATCACCCGAGGAGGTACACATTGGCACTCTCGTCACATGCACATTGCACCAAATTTGCGTTTCGGTAGCACCAGCACTGTTTTTCGCACAGCACAATGAATGACGCCGTTGTAAACAACGTGTTTCACACACTTTTTTTTTATTCTTTTGATGACTACCAGGGACGCTGAGATATATTCTGAATCTGAAAGCTGTTACAATAAATTTAACACTCAAAATGTAGTCCTCAAAAGAAACTGCACAGTACATGTAGTAACAGGTGGAATGTTTCGGTCTTTACACATTTTCAGGAATTCTGCATGTACCTCTAAATAAGTACCTACTTAGTTTCCTGTAACTGTTTCTGCAATGTATGATTTACCTTTAATCGAAAGTTCTGCAATTTCTACAACTTTTATTTGTTCATTAACATTTCCTGCTTTTGCTTTGCTTACTAAATATTATCACTGTTTGTAATCTCTAAATACATGTTCTATGTTTAGTATTTAAGTACCGTTGTTTAAATAAGGGTAAGTACTTATTCCATTATATATGAACGTACTAGAAAGTTTTTTTTTCTTTATGAATTTATGTTATCGACAAGTTAGCAGAATTGGTCGCTTTTAGTTTTACAGGGCATTTTTCCATCTTGCAATACAAGAAAGCTAAAAAACAGATAAATTCCAGAAATTGGCAGTCAAAGAAGAGAAGGTTGAAGAAGAGGTAAAGAAGGCCAAGGTCAGTAGCGTGAAGAAGAAGGCCGAAGATCTTCCCGAAATTGCTGACTACGAGAGGCCAGAACTCGAGAAATTCGAGAAACCAACATTCACTCAGACTACCAAGGAGAAAGACCAAAAGGTGAGGAATTGCACTGGGCGTGAAAAATGATATCGCATACGGGTAAAATTTAGAAAAATAGGTAGTAAAGCGTCTCATCTATCAATCCTTTAATCACCAACTTTTTTGAATAGCCAATGGTGCCTGAGATCAAGGCACCTGACACGACGAAGTTAGCGGCACCCAAGATCGAGGTGATCCGCGAGAAATCTCCTAAGCCAGAAATGCCCAGGAAACCATCGCTGGCCCCTGGTGCTCCTCTTAGTAGGAGGGGCTCCCTCATCCCTCCCCCGGAGGAGATGGGCAGGAGACCCTCGCTTATTATCAGCAATGAGGTACGTAGAACAAATATCACAACTTTATCTATATATTCATTTATTTACAATACCATGTCTCAATTTCAAATGCCAACAAAAGAAGGTATGATTGATAAAATTTTGTAGATCGTATTATTGTGCCGTCTATACGTAGTTTAGTGTAAATTTTAAGTCTTATCCCCCCCATGTAGTTTAGACCCACTCTGAAGCCGAACCCTTAACCCAATGATGCTACATTTGCTGAAGAAGCTTCTCAAATATTCAGCTAGTAAGTTAGAAATCTTAGAACCCCCTACTCCCTGCTTATAGAGACTAGTATACCCAACGTCTGCTCGATACTCGGTGTAGTTGCGATATTAAGACCGTGAAAACAATAATCCACAGGAAAATAGAAAACTAAGACCTGGTGAGGTGGTCGAAGAGAAGAAGGTAAACTCACAAATGCGAATATACGTGAATGCTGTCCGTTACACTCCGTAATATATAGTTAACTTTCTCTGTAATGCGTTTTGATCGACGCGAATCTATCGTTTTCGTACCGGGTAACCACATATCTTCAGCTCTTTAAAAGGAATCATGATATATGTGACTATCCGGTATCGTAATACATAAAACGTTTTCGTCCAAAGCACACGCTATTCTTGCACACACTTGTGGAGTACGCACACAGATAAACTGCACAGCTTGTAAGCACGTATCGCACAAGAAATTAATGGTTATAAAGTATTTTAAGCAGGGATTGATAGGCATTAACCTGTGCGTCAGGTAAAAGACGCCGTCGGACTGACTAACCATGACGTTAACACTTTCAGTATCAAGGACTAGGTAAAAGCTACCACCATCTTACCTACCGACTTGCTAGTAAGCAGTGTTCGCGCTGTAAGGTTCCAAACCAGATGGTAAGATGGTGAAGTGATAAGTATAGAGGCAAATTTCAATTCAAACAATGCAAATGTCCATGGATTCCAAGGCCTCAGTAGCATCAGTGGACTTGAGAGCTTCAATTGGCTTCTCAGTACCAGTAAAGACCGAGAACTTGACACTGATGGTGTCACATTAAAACATTAAAATGCAATTTGTAACGTAATAACTATGCACTCGCTGTAGGGATGCACAGAATAATGACTAAAGAGAGGCTTCAGGGCCCTAGGTTCGGCGCCGGAGATAGGTAGGCCTAATCATGCACTAAAGGGGTTATTATCAATGTTTTTTAACAACAGGTCAAGAAATTACGTCCTGGCGAAGTTTTAGACGACAAAAAGGTGAGATCGACTGGGTCTGGTCCGTTTTAGGTGGACGTTGCTCGCTTTTGCAAAAGAATTTTGCTATTTTTAATATTTTTTATCTTACACGTGACATACGGACGACTGTTATTTACTCGTATTACGATGACGTTGTCATGAATGACAACCAAAAGAACAGTACAGTAATTGGAAAACTTCAATCACATAAACTTTACAGTCAAATCTGCCCCTGCCCCTTTACAAAATTCACACACACTTTCAATTTTGCCAGAACCCAAATAGCCCCGTAAACTTCCTCATTTTAGTACAATCTTCTCGATACCCAAATCAGAACCCCCCTTTCTTTTAGATGTTAGTTTGGTGTCTGTTTAGTCACTTTAGACCGCTTCGCCGATCAGCGGGGACCATGGGACTAACCGCTGGTGCACTTGTTTGACCTGGTTGTCTTGAGGTCTTAACACAGTCTTTGCCATCTCTTTATTGACTCCACAGTCTATGGAATCTCAGAGCTGGGCACCGAATGTGTCAACAAACACAATTATTGCTGAAGGCCTCATGACAACTACGCTTCTTAGTTCAATTATAGAATGGCTTTATCTAATTCCAGTTTCCTAAGTTTAGTATTAACAACCTACGAGTATTATATTTTAAATTTTTCAAATAACGCCCTACTTCTATTATCTATTTGACACACGCGACACATCCCTACAGTTTCTACACTTCACAACATAACATAGATAAAATTACATTTTCATTATGACACTATAATCATAACATAAGAACACCGAAATGTTTAATCAACTTTTTTAAACATAAAACAAAACATTCACACATTTATAATTTTCTCAGTTCGAACAGCACTATTAACAGAGAATGTTTTACTAAACCTTATAATTTTTTCTTTCCAAAAAAGAAACGCGGCAGGCCGGGTGAAGTTACGGAGGTATACTTGTGTGGAATATATGTTTAGAAATATATGTCATAGACAAAACTTCTAGAAACGTGGCTAACATAGAATTTTCAAAGTGATTAATTTCAGGATTTCCGCCGTTTCCGCGTTGAATAATAGCCAATAGCAAGGCTTGGTGCCTTGTGATTGGTTGTCGATTCCGTATCCGAATTTGAATAATTGTTAGCATAGAACAGAACCGTTTAAATCGATGTAAATGTAAATAATTTAATACTGCTAATACCTTGTCATTCTAATGTCTTGTAAATATTACCTAACGAAATATGCAATAATATTAATCCAAGCATGTCTAATACAAACACCTAAAGCACGGAAATGTATAACTTTATAACCTTAAAATAGCTATTTGTAACTACTGCGATCGATTATCAGCAAAAAGTGATAAAAATCAATGATTTTAAGCAAATAACCGATCGCAGAAAAAAACTAGATGTTTCCAAATCATCAATATACGAGTATATACTCAAGAGCAATCAAAACTGGTCACTGTGCTACAAACGAATGAAGGTACACCTTGACCCGTTTTTATTGTTCTTAAGTATAGTTTTAGTAAGCCCCTGCGCATGAGTAT
Organism: Acleris laterana; assembly: GCA_963966035.1. Taxonomy (NCBI): domain Eukaryota; kingdom Metazoa; phylum Arthropoda; class Insecta; order Lepidoptera; family Tortricidae; genus Acleris; species Acleris laterana. Next base: position 9,816,361 of record OZ014462.1, on the reverse strand, counting down.
GTTCAAACAAATCGCTTCAACACCAAGAAAGTGCACGTTTGAGAATATTTGCAAAAACTGCAAGCTGACGCCAAAATATTAATAAAATATCCTATATGCCACAAAACTTCTCAAAATGTAACATCTTTATTTTAGCAGAAAAAGGGTTTTTCAACCGATATAAATAAAGATGTACCTTAGTTTATACTAATCTAGGTAAGTATACAAAGTTCCAAAAATTACAGAGTTGCTGAACTGTGCTGTAATATAAGGAATTTATTTAAATATAGAACCGGAAGCGAATAAAGATTTCTATAATTATAAACCAATAGATTCAACGGAGAGCCAAATCGTGCCGACGGATGACGCAAATGCAACAAATAAATGCACAAAGTGTCATCCAAGTAACAATAATTATAATAGTGAGTCACCCGAACGCGTAGACTGTTAAACCATAAATAATAATTACAGCGTCTAATGCCAAATAACAATAGTTAGATTTGAATCTAATGAATATAATAAATCAAGTGATCAATTTTACACTTTTCAAGAAAATCTTACAAAACATAGGAACAAATGTTTGTTGCATCAATCAACAAATAATAATAAAAAGAGACGCTTATGTAACAGTAGCTAAAATACAGTTAAAAACAGATAAAAATAGCACACGTTCAAAACAGCAGCCAAACCACGCAAATACAATAAAGGTAGAGGATAATTCAGTAAACGCACCTGTTGTACGGTGACGCCAGCAGCCTAATGAAGCCGCAGGAGCCAGATACCGCTTATGATTGATCGCTATTCTTCTAAATATGAGTGCGGTTTCAGGCCAAGAACAAGCTCTTGAAACGTGCTCACCCCTAACCGCTGCCAGGGCAGATGATACACAGTCACAGCGTATCATAGTTAAAAAGGTACACGTCCCCGAAATCACCGCACGCCCTGTCGAACAGACACACATCCGTCAATCGATGTCGCAACCTAGCTAAGCATTAGCTACGTGAAATATCTAGTAGCAGAAATTTTGCAATAAATCCAAAGGATAATAAAACAGCTGTAAATCTATCTAATTAAACAATAAAGCGACTGAAACGTCCTGTTAACAAAGATAATGATAATAAACGTTCGGGAGATAAATTTAACGATGTTAACAGTCTTATACAAAGCAAGCCATGAAGCAATTGGCATACTTACCTGACTTCGTTGGAGTTAAAAACTTAGTAAAAATAGTCCGGAACTGCGCGATATTAATACACAAAGGGCAGACCAGAAATAAACTGTTAGATATGAAGTGTGATTGACAGGTTGTGGTGGAAGTGTCAGGAATACCGCGCAAGCGTGGGCCGGCGGCGCGAGCGCATCGCCGAGTGTGGGCCGCCGTTGGCAAGGGAGTCGCTCAGCCATTGGCTATTGATTCCTCATTAATCTTTCGCCGAGCAGGTGTTAGATTTTCAAAATAAGAATCCGGAGAATTCATCAATGATTTGTCTTTGGGCTGTACGAGTAGATCAAGGCTGATTGTTTACAATGTATTGAGTCTTTTAGGCAGTAGTGTAGGCTTGGGGTCTCACCAGGTGGGAGGGGGGCTTGGCATCGATTTAAGCCTGTCAGAAAAAGTTTGTTGTGAAAAATTGGCAAAACTTTTAATGATCTTTTTTTTTGAAATTTTTGTTTCATTCTATTACACAAAAAATAGAGTAACAGCTGTAGTGGTCGGCTATTAATTTCCGTTAAAAGTTTTCCATGTCAATAGACCTTAATGCGATTCTGCGACGATGCACAAATGTTAGTAGATAAGTTCTTAAGCAACGATCGTTCCGGAAAATCGTGACAATAGTGTTTGACTCTGTAAATGCCTAGGCTGTTATGAGGTCTGCTAAAAAAATATCAATATTTAGCTTTTATAATTGTTCGGTTATGGTAAAACTAATCAGTCGTTAAACTAAAATTGTTAAAATTTGAAAAAGGAATTGAAAATGTGTCAAATTTTCAGTTCCTTTTTCGAATTTTTACAATTAGATAGTTTAACTACTGATCAAACAACAAGCCCTAAGTAATAAATGGAAATAGAATTCTCACGCCCCGACAACTATGTCCGATCAAAACGCGCGGCTGCCAGCGAGTATCGTTTGACTAATATTTATACCAGAGCTGCCAATCAATCGTGTTTCGCAACCCTTCAATCCACGGCAATTTATTAATCTAGACAAACAACCGGCCCTAATCGACTCTTCCGAACCTATCATTGACGGCGACGCATCGCTAATCAGTCTTGATGTCAATACTGCCCTCATAAGCCAATAGGCAGTATCTCACATTCAATAGCCAAAGCAGATTCAATCCTATCCGGATAATAATAAAGCTACATTTACTACAGGAGCTTTGTCTGAGATACTACCATTTGTCTTAGCAAAATAACGCTCTCCAACTAGATGAGCCGGACAAACGCTATTTCAGTCAAGGAGCCAGTACGATTCAATTTCGATTCGTCTTTATAAAACAACAATGAAGGGTGGCATCCGTGTTAACAAGACCAAGCTTTGATTAGGAGATACAGCTGAGTGTGAATAACTTCGAGCGAGCCAAACAAGCCGTCGGGAAACGAGCAGATATCGGGCGACGACAACTTCTCACATAAATTAGCAACGACATCCAAGAGCGCGGTACACGGATAGCTCACCTTAATCTGATAATTAATTGAATAGGTCTGCTGATTTGTGCTGAGGCACAAATAGAAGTCCGTGGCCCCCGCGCCCCGCCGCACCCGCCCTGCTCCACTCTGAGCGACCCCAACTTCAGTCTTTTGACATTCGCGCCCATTTTTAGATCGATACCAACGAACTGTCCCCATTCGAATAACAGCAGAGAATTTTAAATAGGAATAAAAAATAAAAAGAGTGTAACACTTAAAAAAAATTGAAAAATATTATAATAAAAAAAAAAACGAACGCATTTATGTAAGGATATGAATGATCCGAAGCGCAGTCGGAAAATTAGAAAAAGACTTTCGAGTTGTTGATTTTTGTGATGTGAGCTATGGAGCTGTGATATTAGCTGTGATTAAGGAGATTTTATTTATAGAAACATTTTTAGTTGTATTGTGGCATAGTTGTGTTTATATGTAACTAACACGATGGCAGCGGTGGCTAAAAAACCTATAGCTGCACTTAAACCTAAACCTAAGGCAGATGCGGTAAGTGGAAACCTTATTTAAGTCCAAAAAGGTATAAAAGTTAAAGGTCATTGAATTATACTTGGTTTTATGCATACTAGTAGAGCTATAATCTAATACATTTTTACAACTATTTATAAGTGAAGTTTAGTGCTTAATTTTTTTTAAACTCGGTGTACTTTTGCATTGCGTGAATAGACTAGTTGCTTTCGATTCATCGTAATTAGAAGTACGATAAATTATAGAAAGCGTCTAGCTTTCTGCTAGTTTTTGTTTGTTATCTAGATTATTATGATTGATTTTCCAGAATTCGTCTTATTTGGTTGTAATGTGATTAAATTGAGAAATTAGATGAAATATTTTTTTTTCTATTAAATTGTTGAAAGAAAGCGGCAAAGTTTTGTAATTTAATAATTTTGATAGATCTATTCAATATAAACATATTTTATATTATTTTATTTTACCGTAGGTATTTTAGTGAAATTAATTTTTTGTGTATTAAAATATGTGAAGAACGTGTTATTCAATACAATAAAATCTTTTTTAATTAATTACCGCCGCCGTCGGTCCCTCTGTATGTACGCTTATCTAGATCTTTCAAACTAGATACGCAAGGGTTTTAATGCGGTTTTTTGTTAATTCTGGTCTGGTGTATTATTAATTCTGGTCTATGTACAGTCAAGGGCAAAAATATGTATACACTTTAGTACCTTGTCCATTTTCGTCATATTTGAACTGCCATATATGAACTGTCACAGTGGTTAAAGTGACAAGGTACTAAAGTGTATACATATTTTTGCCCTTGACTGTACGTACGGGTGTTACAGAAAACTGACATAAACCGAAGCGATGCGAGGGCAGGTCGCTAGTAAATAATATTTTTATAAAAACAAAAGGGTAATATTAATAAAGATAAACATAAATTAGGTAAGATAATATATAATATTATTTGTTGCTCAATGTAAATGATGTAATGAAACAAAACATAATGTAAAATATCCTAAAAAAAACGACAAGCAATTTATGGTAAATAATTCTCAAATTTTGCAGTCCGATCTATGTAGCAAATTTAAAGACAAAGTTCTCAAAAATATGAGTAGCTCCTTATATCTTTATGACAAGGTCGCATTTTCATAAAACATACCGCTTGAAAACTTATTTCTTTGGCGTTAACGTCACAAGAAGAATTTTCAAAGTTGGCTAGTATAGTGCAGATTCCTAAAGTCGCGAATTAAATTTAAAACTGAAAAACATCTAGAAACAGCCAGTATTTTATCTTAATTGAAACATTCCATTACGCAAAACATAATCTTTGATGTTTTCTCTGCTATTTTAAACTAAGCTGCCAAAATATCTTATCTATTACATCAATAATTTCATCATTTACTGCATAAAATAAATATTTTACATTGAAAAATTTACGTCTGTTCACGCTTTTAAATAAGTCGCCAACAGCTGGTTCGTCTCTATGCTCTGCAAATTAGAGTAGAGATCTCACATTATTTTGTTACGAGTCTGAGGCTTATTTATGAGTTGTTTTAATTCTCTTGCACATTTGCCGTCGACAACTCTTCATGAGTAAGGACTCCCATTTGTTCAATTTGTTAATCAACCCGACAAGATATATCCGATGATGTATATTTAAATTGCGTACACAAAATGGATCTTAATCTTTTTGCCAACCTCGTACCACATTCTTCTTGATGATATCTTTGTGCTAATGGATCCAGATGCTATGCTATTTGATATAATGTCCGCTGCATTTCAAAGACATGTACGTCACAAAGTAATGTGACGGTAATTAAGACTGCGCCGAGCGTACGCCGGATGTACAGTGGCGCCCTCATTAGTATTACAGTAGAAACCGCTTAAACGGGAAATCGTATTAAACGTGAAAATAAAACTAGTAATAATTCATGTACACACATTTACATGTAATTTGTTTATTTTAAACGGAAGATACAAAAAAGTATGTTTATGTAAAAGTGTATATTAATAACAATTGTTTTACTTAAAGTAATTATTTATTTTAGATTGACGTAACGATTTGGATGCATTTTTCATAACAAGATTTTCAATAGAATTTAATTTATGGATCGCTTCTTCGCTATTACCCATAGAAGATACATAGCGTCTTAAATCTGCTACAACTGACAACGCCTGAGCATTTGACAAAATTGGAGGCGTTTCCTCCTGTTCGTGTGCGTCTTCATCATCACTTATGGTTGCGTTTTGGGTGGAACCTGCACTTTCAATAAGGTCTTCGACTGAAAACACTTCGTCGCGCCCCTTTGTACGATATGCTCTTTTTCACCCGCGTACATAACTTGGTATTATGGTTTTAGAAGACGTATTAAGCGGGACGCGAGTCGTATTAACCGTGAAAAAATGTATGAATCTGGCCTTAAGTTGCAGGGACCGGCAGAAAATGGCGTATTATGCGGGAAATCGTATTAAACGTGATCGTATTAAGCGGGTTCTACTGTATTGTGTTTTCTAATAAACTAAAGTATTATCTTGAAATTGGTCGGTAGGTTTTTGTACTACAAATGAAAACACAACTTATAGGGTATAACATAGTTTAATAACAATTCACCTTCGAGTTATCAACTTAACGGAAAAATGTGGCCACCTTTTCCCGTTAAGCTGACTACTCAAAGGGTAATTGTTAATAAAGTTTGTTACGTATCCCATAAATTGTGTTTTTACTTGCGCTACAAAAACGGATCGTCTGATTGCAAGGAAATTCTTTAGTTAATTAGAAAACACAATAAAAGTAATGAGGGCGCCACTGGACGCTCGATGTTTGCTCGGTGCAGTCTTAATCAAAGTTCTCACATCTTTTTATCCTAAGTCTTCTTTGTAATCTTGCTTTCCAGTTTAGAGGTAGATATTGATTTGACTTTACGGCGTTCTGTTAAAATTTATGTTTCTTTAAATTAATGCCATATAGGTAATTTGAATATACTGAAACATTGTGTTGCTAATTATAGGGTGTCATCTTTAGTCCGAATTGTCAAGAAATTAAAAAAAAAACGCACTCGTTTCTTTTATTTTTCTAGTCTAATGTCAAACTCCAAAGGCCCTGACCTCGTAAGACCTAATGTGCAATAGGATGTAGATATTCTAAACATTTGAACTGTGTTGCAATGAGAAAAATGTTATTTTTCTATTTTCTATTTGAAAATGGCATTATAGAACAAACCTAATTGCACTTCATTGCCTTGATAGTAGATTCAAAGTCCCCAAAAACGCCTTGTCTGTGGTATGGTGGGTACGAGGTTATCCGAATTCCTCGGCTGTAATTCAATCGTCGAAGTGCGCACGCGCGCTGCATTTGTCAGGAAGTCCAGAGCTGTCAGTTCTTGGCCGAGAGTAACTACAACTGTCATAACTCTAACTAATGTCATGTGTTCAGTTTCAGTTCATTTTTCAACGTAGATGAATTTATTAGCTGGCTGCTTGCGTATTATGTTGGTTGGATTCACTTTGCATCTTACAGGTGCTCTATGATTGATAATTATTGGAATTTATGAACTCGTTGATTTAAAAAAGGATTCAATTCATCAATGATGTAGGGTACATTAGCTTTGAAATTGTATCCTGTTTTTCTTGGCAATAGAATGACGATAGACATAATGTACAGTCACGAGATTTAATTTGGTACCCACCTTAAATCCAAAGTCAATCTGACATCCTACAACAATAAGGTTGAGTTTCCTAAAAGTTACAAATTACTTGACATCTCTTATGACATTGACGACTTCAAGCATATTTTTCTTGAAATGGGTCCCAAATTAACGCTCGTGACCGTATTATACAGGTAGCGGTAAACAATCGAAAATGCATCCGGATATTTCACTTTGTAAAATGTACGTATTGTTATTGATAGTGATGATAGTCGACCTTTAGTAATTAGAAATGTACTTATAGAAAAACAAGATTGATAGATAGCAATGTGGTAAATGATCATGTTATGCTATCGCTTTTAAAAATAACTTTGTTGCTAGTTTAATGCTGGTTAAGATATGTAAGCGTATAAGTATAGGTATAGATAATACGTAAGGTATAGGTAAGGTATAATCATAATACTTCGATGACCTTTAACTATTTCCTGAAATTAGTAAAGTTTTATAATATTTAAACTTGTCTTCTTATTATTTGAATCTTTTGTCAAGGTATTTGTTTAAAAAGTTTAACTACCCTGATCGTGGTCGACGTCAAGATTCCGCGTGGTGTAGATTGATACAATAGATACAAAAAATCCTGCTTTTCTTTTATCGACACTAGACCTTGACAAAAGCTCAAGCAGTTGCTAACAAGTTGCTTCTAAATTCTATTTTCCAATTGTAACCTAACCAAAGAAAGTCCTTGACTTTGATTGATGGTGTAGAGACGAAAGTCCAGCGATGCGAGAAGGCTGTCAGTCCAGGAGCTGGAAGACTTGATCAACAAGCCTTCAATTCCGCTGCAGCCTAAGGGCAATGAGGGTCCACCAGTTATCGTCGATGTGCAGGAGAAATACTCCGCAGTTGAAGGTTAGTTTTTGCATCTTGATGTGTTTTAAATGACGCTACCAATTGGTGCTAATGACACTTAGTTTTTTTTTTTTGGGACATAATTCAACTAAGTGAACTTATCTATATACTAAAAATTAATCGCTAAATGTGTTGCTAAGCGCAAAACTCGAGAACGACTTGAACCGATTTGGCTGATTTCTTTTTTGTTGTGTTCGTTATTGTTAGGATAAGGTTTGTATGTAAGAAAAAATGAAAAATCCAACGGGAAGGTTGGAAATTTGCAGCGGGGCAAAGCCGCTGGCGGGCGGCTAGTTTCAAATATAATTGACAAAAAACTTGTTTTAAATTCTTTATTTTAGAAATGTTACCAAAATTCTGCCATAACCATAGCTGTTTCAGCACCAATTTTAATTGGGTTTTGATTCTTCTCTTCATGTAGCAAAGGTTTTTTTTCTTACCCACTTGGTGTTTTGTAACTTCAATCAATTTTACCCACGTAAATCAATGCTCACCACAGATCAAACCGGTTACATCACGGTACAAGTGGAGGGTAACCCTGCACCGACCTTCAAATTCTACAAGGGCATCACCGAAATCATCGAGGGTGGCCGCTTCAAGTTCGTCACTGATGAGAACGGCCTCATCACCCTCTGCATCAGGAAGATCAAGCAAAACGAGGAAGGCAAATACAAGATCGTTGTCAGCAACATTCACGGGGAGGACTCTGCTGAAATGAAACTTTACGTATCTGGTAAGGCTATTACTTGTTTAAGTTAAAGTTCCTAACAATGTTGTAGACATTATTGACGGGCATATAATTCTGTGTTATGCTGTAAAAACAAAAGAGTGTGCAGAATTGCAGATGTTATCATATAGGTAAAGTAGCAAAAGTGTGGCAGCGAACGCAACTCATGATTACTTTCAGACGTCATCGTCGTGTGTGCATGCTTGCGGGTGTCCTTGATGTATAGCATCGGCAGCGATGTTCCATGAGGCGATTATTCCACAGAGAAATATCTATTACAGATGTAGTGAATAATCCTTTCCCATCGTTTTTGGTCGGATAACTTCGTATTTATCTTGATTTTTCAGTTGGCTTATTGATGGGTACTGATACTGAAGCTAATTGAGAAACCTATATAAATACGAACTAATCCGACAAAAAACGATGGGAAAGGATTATTCACTACATCTGTACGTAGTAACTCTTATTTAATCTGTGGTTTTAGTGTAAGATAGCGTGTAGTTGTAGTGTTTAGTGACGACACGTTAGTCAAGTTGGTAGTGATTGCCTTCGAAGTTTTCGGTTCCCGGTTCAAATTCCGGCAAGGGCAGATATTTGTGTGATGAGCGCGAATATTTTTTCATGAGTCTTGGATGTTTTCTACTACATAGGTAGTGAAGAATGTATTTCTCTATATAAGTATGTTTGTCATTGTCTAGTAGCCATAGTACGAGCCTAGAGCTTAGTTTGGGACTAGAACAATTTGTGTGAGATCGACCCTTGAAGATGTTTTGCGCAAATGCCCAAAAATAGGATACAATTTGATTAAATAACTAAATTGATTAAATTATCTTGATTGAGCAACATGGAAGTTTTAACATGGAACGTTAAGAGCGTTCGGTTGTCTAGTGGCTTTGGGGGTCGACTCGTGATCGTAAGGCACCGAGTTCGAACCCCCGCGGTCACCATGTACCAATGAGTTTTTCTAACTTAAGTGCATTATCCGATGCTCTTACGGTGAAGGAAAAACATCGTGAGAAAAACCTGCACATTCAAACAGCTGAGTGTGTTAGAGGGTAATTTGCACAAAATAGCATAGGGTTGAAGTGTATCAGAAAGGGCCAATCTGTAAGATAGGATAACATGGAATGTTCTTGTTTAACAGATGCTAGCGGAAATGACTTCCGTGCTATGCTTAAGCAGAGAAAGTATAAGCAATTTGAGAAGGATAAGGAAGACCCCGACTGGGGTGACCTGAAGGAGGTCGAGAAACCAGTCCCGGCACTCAAGAAAGTCGAAAAGGTAACATTTTTAATCCTTTTTGAATATATCTTTTAAGAACCCGAGTCTAAAAATTTATGATTTAAATTTAGTATAATTAAGTGGTGATATAAAATAAAAAAATAATTTAAATTGATATACTTAAAACGATGTAAGACGCCGTTGAATGTTTGTCAAGTTTTTTACGGCAGGAAGAACTGACTTTTCAATCTCGTCTTACATCCCTTTAAAAACAATTTTAAAAAAGCAACTCCATTAAGCTATACTTTGTAACATAAGATAAACACACTTTTGCGCATACACGCATTCATTTTTTTATTATGACATGTGTTATTTACAATTTTAAATTCATTGATTTGTTAGATCATTTTCACAGTAAGCAGATTTTCATGATAGCGAATTTGCACATAGCATTTTTTCATAGTATCGATTTTTTTAATTAGCTTTTTCTTAATGTAGCGTTTTTCATGTAGCGTTATTTAATGTTCGCGTTTGTTTAAATCGCTAAAACTACCACTAGATTATTTTATGAGTCGCATTTTTCCCCTGAAAATCTAATTTGAGCCGTTGGGGCTCCGCTTGGCGGAGCTCCATTTTCCGGATTATTTTAGCCCTCTGGGCCTGTTATAAAAACAAACCTTACCTATAACATACCTATGTATACAATGTAATTAATATTGCGAAAAAATGCGAGTAGTAAAAATCACATTAAATTACGCTACATAAACATTCTTACATGAAGAAAACGATTAAGAATGTTAACGATTATGAAAAAATCCACTACTATGAAAAAACAAACCTTATCAGCAAAACTGATTAAGTGAAAGCAGAAATGACACATCATTATGTTTATTAAATACCGGGAGTCTTCCGATCGCGCAAAATATTTTTGACTTATTGTTTTATTTCCTTAACTTTTGCAAAAAAGAAAGTTTGGGCAATGCTACATTCAACCAAAAATATTCCAGCCCAACGACAGACTCCCGGCATACCATGTAGTTAGTTATCAGTAGAGTAGTAGACAACCCTAACTGCTTAAGTAGTTACGATTCTCATCCTAATTGTAAACGCAGTAGTCTGTTAAAACATCGAATGCATCATCGTGTTTGATCCCAGGGCTTAGAGACCGGGTATTATGAAGAGGACGGCTTCATTGTGGTTGTTTCCGAAGGGGTTGAAATATATAAATTTCCGGCTGACAGACGCAAGAACTCTTCCAACTGGTCTTGGTTCAAGGTCATCGGTTTTCTAGTTTTTTCTCATGGTTCATTCCATTTGTCATGTCTGCAGAATTCTGACCGGCGCACCCTCAGATAACAATAACATCATTTTAATACATGCCTTAAAAGTTTTGGTCAGTAAAAAAGTAATTTTAAAAAAGTTCAATCTTCAATGGGGTTACGTTACGTCAAATTTGACATTGTCGAAGTCATCGCGAATGTTTACAATAATATTCGGATTATTTCAGCTGGATAAGTAAATTATAATTAAAGCTGATGAAATGGCTTTGTGGTTAGTAAAAAGGGTGACGAACGTGTTTCAGCGTGTTAGTATGAAAACTGATATTTTTACTTAACAGTATAAATAAGTACTACGAAAATTTTTGGTTGAACAAGAACTTAGTTTTGTAAATTAAGATGAAATGAACAAGATATCGTACTAACCTTTAAAACATCATGAACCACACGTGAAGCTTCCACTAATTCAGCTATTGGTCATCATCATTTCGTCCAAACATAATAAATAACAAGGTATTATGATTATAGGGTATATTTGATATAAAGAGACGTATGTCTCTACAAGAAATGATACCCGATTGGCCCAAATTGATGGAGGCTGTGAAAGTAAAGGTTCGATAAAAAGGAGAAATAAATAAAGACTTTTAAAAACAGAGCTTGCTCCAGGTTTTTGAAATTAATGATTAGGACAAGTATATTGCAGTAATAATAGTAAAGTTGCTTCATGGTTTTTGATAAACAAATGTATTTCAAAAAACTGGGAAAGCTCTTTAAATGAATGACTTAAACACGATTGATAAACTTACTAAACTAAAAATATCCTCTAAGTAAGAGTCTTCAACGTAGTCTAATTACGGCGCGGCACGCGGCATGCATTGACACAATCATTTATACATCATTGTATTTATAAATCCCGTTGTCGCCAATTTTAAATTGAAGGTTGAAGACTGTCACTTCTGAGCGATCTAAATAAACAATGCATAAACTGGATTTTAAAATAACTTGCACAAGGTTTTTGTATCACCACTTCACGTTTCTTTAACTTGAACTTGATGAAGATTTGTAAGTGGAATGAATATTGTTGCTGTACCATCTGTGGGATTGTCGTCAGTTATATTTACAGGTTTCTCTTTGACGTCGGATTGAGGAGCTTCTGTCACGTCATTAATATTAAAATTTATATTATTACCTTCACTTACTTCATTATTAATTACAGCTGATGCATCCGGTGTTTGCAGATGTTGGGTTTTTTCAATAATTTTATGTGTTAATTACAAATTGTTGAACCAGTATCGTCCGTTTGAGAAATGACTTTAACTATAATTGTAATTAACACATTGGCCTAATTTTTAATCGTTGATGATTATGTGGGTTTTGAACTAGGAAATAACCCGTAGTAAAATCATGGATTCGAAATTCCCGATACAGATTTGTAAAGTGTATGGTGTATATTCGGCATAGGGTATTTATACAGAAATGATGAAGCGAGTTCACTAAGGACTATGGATATTTTATAGAGATCCCATAATAGAAGACCGTCACTGGCGGAACTGATACCTGACTGGCCGGTGCTGCACTCGTTCAAAAGAGACGAGGTTTGACCGAAGCACCATCGATGTAGACAACACGCATTTCGTTGTTTCACAAAAAGCTATAGCTGTCGCACACAATATTTGTGTCACCAACTCTATAGTTCCAGGATTTACGATACCTTGCAATAATACTTGATCTGATTCAATAAACCTCTTAGCGTCCGTAACTTGGTTTAGTTTTACTTTAAGGATTTTATGTTTATCATCCAAATTATTCGTGATTGGATAATTATAAGCTGCAAGCTGCAGTTTGACAAAAGAATGGATGATTCGCAGCATATTTTTTTACAAGAAAGAAACGCTAGGAGGTTACAATGATGTTAAGTAACTTCATAAACTTTAAATAATCGTTTTTTTTTTAAACAGTACTTGTGACTATTATTGCAAGGTCAATACTTTTACTTCCTGGAAACACGTCAAACACTTTATTAGCCAGTCTAAAGAAAGCACCACTATGGGAGTGTCCACTTCTATCTTCTTCTGATGAACTCTTGCACACTACGTCAATATCTAGCAGCACAATGCACAGGATGTTCAATATAAGCACAGTGATCGATGTTTTAGGTTAATTATACATTCCAAAAATGATGCATTCCGTCCAAATTATTCTCACCTTCACATACTCGTTCTAAATGTGGTGTGTCACCACTAAATTAGGCATTTAATTCATCATTTTTGAACAGCAATACTTAAATGTGATCAGATGAATCTACTTCTTCAAAAACGTTCACCAATGCACATACTTTATTTATTAAATAAATCTGGGAATCAAAATTCTGTACAATAGCATGGATTTTAAATCATGTGGGTGACGATGAAAGAGTGGCTGACGAACCTAACGCCTCAGTAACGGAAAATGATTTCAAATGTTTTATTGATTTTCTTGCATTTGAGTTACTGTGCCATTTGAGTGACAGTTTAAAAGAAGATGTGCGTCTGAGGATTTATTTATGGTCAGCACTTACTGCATCGTGTATGAAGAGCACCGTTTTTTTGTAACTGCACAATTCGCGTAAAATTTATAGATCCTATGTTAATGGTTCGTGGGATTGATTTTCAGAAACAAGATACGTACGTGAAACCACTCATAGATCAATACGCGAAGGAAGGCAAGGATAAAAAGGTGACTTTCGAAGCCATCTTCTCCAAGCCTAATGCCAAGCCGAAGTGGTTCCTCCGTAAAGATGTAAGTAGTTTTTTTTAGATGTAATTCTTCCATTCTTAACTTTTTTTTGGAATTTTTCAACTTACTAAATTATTTTGTTTAGGAACTGTTCCCTGGCTCCAAATATAAGATGACAAACGAAGAAGGATCCTACAAACTGATCATCATGAACCCCAAGGTAGAAGACGAGGGTAAAATTACGATCGAGCTTGGAGGTGTCACATGCACTGCTTTCCTCCACGTCGAGGAGGCCGACCCAACGTATACCTTCACCAAGAACCTGAAGAAGACTATGAGTGGTTACACTGCTCATGAGTGCGTACTGGAGTGCGCCGTTTCCAACAGCCTTGCCATCGTCTCCTGGTGGAAGGGAGAAGAGAAACTAGAAGATGGTGATGTGTACCAGATCTCTAAGGATTTATCAGGCGTGTGCAGACTTGCTATAAAGAGTGCCAAGTTTGAAGATGCTGGCAAATACACGTGCAAGCTTGAGAAGCAGCCTGATAAAACTGAATGCGATGTTAAGATTGTAGGTCAGTATCAAAAAGACTAATAGGTAAACCTTTTTTGGATCTTTACCTGTGATTATGTTCTCACGATTTCTGTTTTTGCAGAATACCCATACAAGTTCACCAAGGTGCTGAAATCTCAGCAAGCCATCGAAAAGGACACCATCACGCTCCTTTGCGAACTGGACGATGCCGGTGGCGAGGTTCAATGGTAAGTACAAAACTTACTATACCTTACTTACAACGCTATCAGTACAATTTGGCGTATAAACAAATAATGCCATTGATATCTTTTTTACGGTGAGTGCAGTATTAGGATTTTTTTCGAATATAATAGTGACAGAGGTTTCGATGGTGGATGTCATTGATAGCAGTATCTAAAAAGGTTCCATAGAGGAATCGGTAAATCTCCAGCAAATAAAAAACACAATCACTTCTACTGATTTATATTCACAGGTTCAAAAATGATGAGCCGTTGGCGACAGATAAGCGTATAACGGTGGTGAAGGATGGTCGCAAACGCAAGGTCGTCATCAAGGATGCGAAGGTTACTGATGCTGGCAACTACAAGTGCACCACCAATGCCGACGAGACGAAATGCGAATTGATCGTCAATTGTAAGTTTAGCAACTACATCTTACATTACTCTCTCTACCTTGTCTTTACTGTTTCGAACCTTAATGTCCACGTCATTGTATTTCAATTTGAAACTTAACGTGTTTTTACCATAGATACGTTTAACAGTTTCAATTGATAAAGTTGACAAATTAAATGTTTTTAATTGAATGTAGGCGTTGCAGAATATGTACACCAGCCATAATTTTTCAATATTCCAGACTCGAATCGCTTCAACAAAAAGTTGAAGGACACCGAAGCAATTGAGAGGGACAAGGTGGTCCTGGAGGTGGAACTTCAGGATCAAACCGCTGAGGCTGTTTGGTCGTTTAATGGACAGCCCATTGTACCTAATGAAAGGTAATGACAAAACCGAAAACTACAATTAAATAGCAGATTTTGAGGGTTAGAAAAGCATAACGGGGTCTTTTAAGGATCTATTAGGGAGAAAAATAAACATCGTCATAATTTTACAGAATTGAGATCAAGAACTTGGGTGGTGGCAAACACCAGCTGATCTTCAACAAGCTTGAGATGGAGGATGAAGGCGAGATCCTCTGCGAATCTGGCAAACTCAGCTCATCTTGCAAGCTGACCGTCAAGAAGGGAGAATCTAAACCTAGCATTGAGTGCCCAGACGAATTCAACGGGCCTGCTGGACAACCTTTCGTCATCGAGGTGCCTTACAAAGGTGAGTCTCATCCACTCCATCATCCATCCATATCCATATCTTGATTCATTTGCCGCCTTTCTTAACAGGTTCATGTCTTTTATTTGTTTCTCTTGTCCATTTCATTGTTCTGACCACGGTTTTTGCTTCTAGTTACCGGTACCCGACAGACGCCCATCGAGGCTAAACTGTGGAAGGATGGCAAAGCATTGCCCGTCAAGGAAGTCGAGGTGGTAGTTGAACAAGAGAAGATTCTCTTCAAGATCAAGAAACCAACCAGGGAAGGAACTGGCAAATACCAGATCAAGCTATCCAACGCGCAGGGCGAGGATGCTAAAGATGTCACTATTAACATGCAAACCGCGCCGACGCCTCCTCAGGATGTGGAGGTGGCTGATGTGTTCCAGACGTCTTGCGTGGTGGCTTGGAAGCCTCCGCAGGATGACGGTGGTTCAACCATCGTCAAATATATCATTGAGAGACAGGTACATTTAACAATTTGCTGCTGATTCCTTAAAAATAGTTATTACCTATAATAAAGTAAGTACCTGGTAAATATTGTGCGCGTCTTTTAAATTCTGAATGTATCAATCTTCAGGATCTGTCTCTCAAAGCTGGTTGGGACAACGTTGGTGAAGTGCCTCAAGGTCAGCCGACTAAGTTTAAGGTGGAAGATCTTATCGCTAAGAAGACATACAAGTTCAGGATTCGAGCTGTCAACAAGATTGGTTCCTCAGAACCAGGTCTCTTTGCCAAGCCTGTTTTGGCGAAGGATCCATGGGGTAAGACGTTACATTTATTATATCAGCGTTGCTTTTAATATTGCCATCTGTTAACAATCTAAATAGATATTTAAAGCGTCATGTGGCTGTCTTTAAATAAATATTCATAAATGTTATTTTCTTTATTCAGACGAACCATCAAAGCCTAAGAATGTTGAGCTCACGGACTGGGACAAAGACCACGCAGATCTCAAATGGCAGAAGCCTGACAACGATGGCGGAGCACCAATCACTGGCTACGTCATTGAATACAAGGTAAGTAATAAGAATAAGTTAGAACATGTCACAGATAGAGATAGAACATGTTAAAACATGTAATTTGTCTGTAATTTATCTGACTTTTGATTAAAATCTATCATCAAATCCTTAGGAGAAATTCGGCAAGGACTGGGTAAAGGGCAAAGAAGTCCCCGGTGACTGCCTGTCCGCCACTCAGGACGGCCTGAAAGAAGGCGGCACCTATGAGTTTAGGGTCCGAGCCATCAACAAGGCCGGACCTGGTGAACCCAGCGACACCACTAAGCCGATTGTTGCTAAGTGCAGATTTGGTAAGATAGTCTGTTTACTCTTCTTGTTACTCTTCTTGATTTACAAGGTCGGCTTCCTTAAAACCATTTCTCTTTGTGCCGCATCGATCTGTTTCTAGGCTCATGCATACAACCCACACATGCATGCTTAGCTTCGTTTACTGGTTATCCTCTAAGATCGTAATTATCATCACTACCTTTTTACATTCAAACCTCATTCTTTTGAAATGTTTTTTTTTCTGATGATTGTTTTGTATTTACAGTCAAGCCGTACATAATTGGTGACGGTCTCCAGAACATGATCATCAAGAAGGGACAGGTCATCAGCTTTGACATCAAATACGCTGGTGAACCCGAGCCCGAAGTCAAATGGATGAAGGGTGAAGAGGTAATTATAACGTTTCATTTTCCTTATTTATTTATGCTCTTTCCGAGAAAAGCACAAGTTTTTGGGAAGTGAGGTACCGTAGCTGTGTCAACTTTTTCAAAGTGGTTATTTTTCAGTGTAACTGCAACATTTATTTTTGAGATGCCTAAAATTTCAGAACTTGGTGATAATATTTCACTTTATTTTAAATATTTTCTCAAAATTGTACTTTGTAATTGAATGTATTGAATAAAATGAATTAACATGTTTATTTGTTTCTGCAAAGAAACGTGGCAAGCCGTACACAGAGAAGGTTAGATGGGTGAAAAACTGGATGTTCTCACTTTATATGTCTTAAAACACTTACTTTACATTAATGAACTACACAAAATGTGACTAACACCAACAGAAACACAAATTCTGGACACTTGTTGACATGAACTGATTGGTCAATTCAAAAACTGGATGATTTTATTATTATTAATGAAGTTCAAAACCTATTGAACATAAAATTTGTTGTTTAACTAGATGACTAAACGGTTCATGTCATTGAAATCGCGCAGGACGCGACTATACGCATTGTTTGTACGAAAAACGATGTAGAAGCTTTCGATGTTTTTCGTATACTTGCTTTAAATGTTGTAACACACTATTATTTAATGTTAAACACACTTTTTATTGTATTTTAATCTTCATCGATCACTAGGTGATGCACCTAGCGTATTACTTTTAACCGTCTTCAGTTACATCTTTGAACTACGCAGCAGTTCTATTTACTTCTTGGTCAAGTAAAATATTTTATTCACACCGTATAGGACCTAAATTAACACTAAGGTCTGTCATTTCTTCAGTAGTACTTAACACACACTTGAAAACAAGACAATGCTTTGTCTTAAATCGCCAAATAATTATGTCAATATTCTGATAATGGGGCAATATTGTTATTTCTAATAAAACAGTAATTGGAAATACTAAACAAGAGAACTTCATCAATTGCCCTTTTGTCAAAATAGTATTTAACATTTAATTTTAACAACAACGTTCTATGTTCACTAAACACAATATTTTAACATTCATGGAATTGCGTCTGGTCTTCAACTTGAACATTTCACTCCACCTAGCCAATATATTTCACTACTTCTACTATCCATTGCAAAATATTAAACACCTTATCCTTAACAATCCAACTGATTTCAAGATTTAAACTAATTCCTGATTAAAAATATTTTCTGAGCAGAATTCACGTAATCACCAGAAATTTTACCTTCACATCAAATATTCCTCCTATCTCCGAAGTCAAACGACTCTACACCACTTCTTTCATTATTTTCTCCATCCAGATGCACTTCCACCGTCCTCTGTTCATCTCTAACTCCTGTATCTTGTAACTCTAGGAAATCAAGGACGATGGTGACCGCATCACCATCGATAAGTACGAGAAGAACACAGTCCTCAACGTTAGGAAGACCACGAGGCCTGACAGCGGAAAGTACAAGCTGGTCCTTACCAATTCGTCTGGTACCTGCGAGAGCATTGCTGACGTTGTTGTGCTAGGTAAGTTGTTGATTTTTCAGGCCATGTAGTTTCCTCAATGTAGATTGAATTCGATTTATATCGAGAGGTTTCCCACAAATATTTTCTTTCCTGTCTTTTTGTCGCTGTATTGTACCTGTATTTTAACGCTGCGATATACTTAATAGGTAATTAATTAGACTAATAGTTAAATTGTTGTTAATACTTACGATTGCTAAAGGAATCATTAAGGGATTTCTACTAAACTTCTATGCATAATAATAGTCACTTCATGACATCTTGTGTTCCAAGATCAGCTTCTGCGTATAAGATAGTTAACGCTGTTCACAATACAGAATGGTTAATTACTGTCCATTTATTTTCTGCAGACAAACCAAACAGGCCTAATGGCCCGATCGAGATTGAGGACATCCGAGCTGAGAAGGCTACAGTCAAGTGGCAGAAGCCCGACGACTGGAAGGGCTCGGACATCACCGGGTACACTCTCGAGAAGATGGACATGGTAAGTGATGAAGAAGAGAAGAAGAAGAAGAAGATCATTTATTCCCTTGTTCTTTATCTGAAGACTTCGTTTGTTTTATGTATACCTAAGCACACCGATT
Organism: Acleris laterana; assembly: GCA_963966035.1. Lineage (NCBI taxonomy): Eukaryota > Metazoa > Arthropoda > Insecta > Lepidoptera > Tortricidae > Acleris > Acleris laterana. The sequence goes on along the minus strand of OZ014462.1, from coordinate 9,797,085 downwards.
TAAAGTAGTAAATATACATGATTGCGGATAACTTGCCTATAACTTTCATGGTATCAAAATTATCGATGCCAGTTTTTTGATAAATAATCAAATCATAAATCATAGTAATCATAGTAATAAAATCATGTCCTTAAACTATAAAGCAACTAAAGATTGTGAACATGATTTAACTTAGCTTAGAAAAAAAAAGAGGGCGATGTTCGGAGTGAGATGGGCAATTATGATCCAATTTCTACCTAAATACGGCTGCTTAGGTTGCCAGTTGGAAATATTATAGCTTTACCTGTCAATTTAAATCAGCTGCTGCTTGTTTCTCTTATCAGGACACCGGCAACTGGGTGCCATGCGGTGAATGTGGACCCGAGCCGACGCAATTCCAAGTCAAGGGTCTGACGCCGAACCACAAGTACAAGTTCAGGGTGCGCGCCGTCAACAAGGAGGGCGAGTCGGAGCCTCTGGAAACCGACGGCTTCATTGTCGCTAAGAATCCTTACGGTAAGAATATTTTGTATGTTTTCGACATTAATGACAAGTCATTTTATATGCGTTTTTTTGAATAAAAAGCTTTTACCGTGCATAGATTAATAAAATGTTGGTGCCTAACTGGATACCTATTTCAAAACTTCAGCACAGTTTAAAACTTCAGATTTTTGTATTTATGAACGCGCCGTATTGTAAATCTGTGTAGTGCTGCCAAGTATAGCAAATTTCCGATAAATTATATTATTATTGAATTTCTTATAAAAATCCGTGCCTAATCAAAATAAAAATTACTTATACGTACCAATTTTCATGTAGGGATATTTTATTGAGGTATATTCCCTCAATCATAGCGGTGGTAGTTCCAACCACTGTGCTGTGGCGTTAATATTGCGGTCTAAAATAGTAGCCTTGAAACAACCATCTCCAATCGAATTTAAAGGGTTTTATTTCTTGTTGCTGGCAGCCCCGGCTCACTGTCAGTCTGACGTTTGTCAATTGTCAAAACAAATTTTTTGTGCCGGCCAATTTGTTTACATTTTACCAAAACGAAAACCAAAGTATTTCAGTTATATTGTGTTTAAACAGTGCATTTTTTTAAATATAAGTTAACAAAAAAAAATGTCTATCGTAACTATGAAAGAGGTACGCTATAAATCTTATTTCATTCAGAATTTTAAAAACTTTCACGTTCTCTTATTAAATCCAAAAGAATGCCGCTGAAAGCTGCCTTAAAACTATTCTTTTACAGTCAAACTCAAGTTCTTGACTGAAAAAGACGCTAAGTAACCTAAAATTGACTTAAAAGTTCTTTACAGAACTACAATATCTTACCTATTCACATTGAAATAACCTTGTCACCCCAGACCCCCCGAAGGCTCCAAGCAAGCCAGTCATCATCGACTATGACAACCAGTCGGTCACGCTGCAGTGGGAGGCTCCCACGGACACTGGAGGCCGACCGATCCTCGGATATGTGGTGGAGAAGAAGGACAAGTTCTCCGCTGATTGGATCGAGGTAAGAAATCTATTTAGAACTTATTTTGCTCATTATTTAGGTGAATATTTTGGTAATCACGTCCATTGTGATTGTGAACTAGCTGGCCTATTGCCTAATGCTCCTTGCAATCGCAATCAACTTGAAAGTTGAATAATCGTTTTCATTTTGTATGCAGACTCGCCTTCTGATTGTCAAAATGAAAAGAATTGCGAGTGCGTTGGGCTATAAGCCTACAGCTTTTGTTTGTTATAGAATGACCATTTACAGTACTGTGGTGGGAATTCTTGTAATAGGAGAATACATTGAAATTTACTGCAATACCGCTTGTGAGCTTCAAAATAGAATATTCTTGGTTGTGGTATTTAGATTTTTGGTTCTTCATGGTTTAGCAAGACCTTTATACCTACTCTATTATCCACTCTATTATTTCTAGCTTGATCGCAATTTATAACTGCATCTACAGGTTTTCCAAGACACATAGTAACTTTTATCCCTGTAACAGGTTGTTAAGACGGAAGACACCAAGACGGAGTACAAGGTGGAAGGCCTGAAGGAGAAGATGATCTACCAGTTCCGAGTGAAGGCTTACAACAAGGCCGGAGTTGGCGAGGCTTCACCTCCCACTGACAACCATCTTTGCAAGCATAAGAACTGTGAGTTTAACATTTAAATAATCTCATATCGAGTCTTCCAATGACACTGACATAGTCATGTATGTGCACTAAAGATTCCGTAAAATATTAGATTTAAAAAAATACCTAAAGACAAGTGCTAGTACTTATCGGTGAACATAAAACATATTGTGCATCACAGAGATCAGCACCACGGCAAAAACAAATGCATCACTCACATGTCAAGCATGTTTAACCTTTAACTGATGTGGTATACGTCTCACAGATGTCATGACTAATATTTTTGAACTCTATGTCGACGTGGCCTAAGTGTTACATTGAGAGTGCTCTGAAACCACGTCGTCAATTAAAAGTTAAGAACTGCAAAATTTAATTTTATTCATACGGAAGAAATTCGGTTTCAAGCTGTACATTACGACTAAACGTGCGAGGCGTTGTAGGCATGACAGCTCATGAGGAAATGATTTTTTGGTGTTTAAAACGTTAAGAAATTTCATCCATTTCTAATGATTTGGGTAACTATTTAAAACTATGAACTGGGGCTTTATTCCAGTATGATTCAGTCTATCTTGCTTCTGTATCATCTGAGGATTTTGATATCATCTGTTGACTGTTGACTTTATAGTAGCTCTTCCTGAAAAGGGAAGACTAAGGGAATAAAGGCTTGTAGTATTGTTAGGCGATTGGCTTGCAACCTGTCACTAATGTGCACTGATAAACATGTTAGCCTGTTTGTGGAAAATTTGGTTATAGAATTAACAACAAGGTTCTTAGAGTTGTTGGTAATTGTGTAGCTCTGCCTACCCCACTCTGGGAACGAAGGCGTGATTGTATGAATGTAACAACATATTTTTTGTCGCAGTGAAACCGCGCATCGAACGCAGCACCTTCAAATCTGTGATCATCAAGGCAGGCCGCACGCACAAGTGGTCTGTCGACGTCATCGGCGAACCCGCTCCAGATATGACATGGTACGTTATCACTACATAGTATAAAACAAAGTCGCTTCCCGCTGTCTGTCCCTATGTATGCTTAGATCTTTAAAACTACGCAACGGATTTTGATGCGGTTTTTTTTAATAGATAGAGTGATTCAAGAGGAAAGTTTTTATGTATAATAAATTGTTTTATGTACGTGTGTTATAGAAAACTCAAATAAACCGAAGCGAAGCGAGGGCGGGTCGCTAGTGAACTATATATTACATTTGTTTCATAGGTTACTGTTGCTTGAGGAGGCCAGCATAGTATAAGCCTAGAGCTTAGTTTTGGCCTACAGTTTGGCCGTTCTAAGAGCGCCGATTTGACAGCTGTCATCTGAGTACCAAGACGACAGCTGTCAAATCGGCCCCCTTAGAACGACCAAACTGTAGGTCAATTCACTTCATCGATTGTATGATTTCATTGAATTTCATCTCGTCGAATGGTATTTTCTACTGATGATGTTTTTATGATATCTTGAATATTAATTACGTAGGTTAGGTTAGGTTAGGTTAGACTGATATGATTACCAATGAAAACTAACTAATCATACGTTCGTTGTAACTTGTTTCGATAAAATAATAGGTGCCCCAAGTATGACATTGTCTCCACGATATATTCATTGACAGGTCGTGGCGCGAAAACATAAAGCTGGTCAACACCGAGCGGATCAAGATCGAGAATCAGGAGTACCACACGGACTTCACGATCGTGAACGCGGTCCGCCGCGACACCGGCCAGTACACGCTTCGCGCGGAGAACTGCAACGGGTTCGACACCGAGACGGTCGAGCTCACCGTGCTGAGCAAGCCCTCGTCGCCTAAAGGTCAGTTCAAATAGTCTTTCCAAACTTTCTCATTATTGTTGTACCTACAGCACAGACCACTTACCCTATAGACTCCGCTTCGGAACAGTTTGTCTAGTATCTCATTAAGCCAAAATGGCGGGGCGCGGGGGGCGGAAAGTGCACCGTGATTGGCTAGTTCAAAGTCAACGAATAATCAAGTGTGCGCGTCGTGGTGCGCCCCAATAGAACCATGGCAACCAATTAGTGTTCTGTGAGCATAAGCATGGCTTACGGGGGCGCCTTTGTATGCGGAGTCTATAGGGTAAGTGGTCTGTGACCTACAGTCACGAGATTTAACTTGGTACCCACCTTAGGTCCAAAGTTAATCTGACATTCTACAACAATAACGTTGAGTTTCCTAAAAGTTACAAATGACTTGACATCTCTAATTACATTGACGACTTCAAGCATATTTTTCTTGAAATGGGTCCCACATTAACGCTCGTGACCGTACGTATTTTAAAAACTAAACAAATGTCAAAAATGAAAACAAAATAATTAAATTGCTTTTACTTCCTATATGCGAAACGGACCGTTAATAGTGTTTGACAAAAACCTCGTTCTTTGACCAAATCGTTGCGCTGACACGATTTTAATAACACATTTTAAAAGCTCATTATCTAGACTTTACCATACGATGGCAATAGTTCAAGCGCAATATTAGACGATTTATTCATACCTTGTTTAATAGTACGTAATTAAATTGATTTAACAAATTTATAACAGAATACGAATCGATTACATTAACTTTACAAACCTTATCGATAATCGAAAGTTAGCATCATCACTTAATTTGCCAAATGATATAACATATGTCACAGGCACAATAATATATGAAAAATATTATAGTAAGATCTTTTTTTTTTTTTTTTTTTATGGCATCAAGTAGACAAACGAGCACACAGGCCACCTGATGGTAAGTGGAAACTGTGACCCATAGACATTCGCAATCACAAGACTGCAATGCAATCCTAAGACTGCAAATGCGTTGCCAACCCTGAGGCTAAGATGGAATGCCTCTATACTAGTCATTTCACCGGCTGTCTTATCCCCAAACCGGAACACAACAATGCGAACACTGCTGTTTGGCGGTAGGTTAATGGATAAGATGGTGGTAGCGATCCGGACGGACCCTGCACAAGGTCCTACCACCCGCAAAACATACATATATATTTACATTTGTCAAACATTGTAAAAATCTTAGCCTGATTGGTTTTTAGAGTTGTTGGTTATTCTGAAACTCAGGTAAAAAATACAAAATGAAATTTAAATCCCAAGAACCTTGGACTTTCCAAAGTTATCCCTCGTCTCGTTCCCAGGACCCTTGGAGGTGTCTGACATCCACGCCCAGGGCTGCAAGGTGCGCTGGGAGAAGCCGGAGGACGATGGAGGCTCCCCAGTCAAGGAGTATGAGCTCGAGAAGATGGATATGGCTACCGGGAAGTGGGTGCGAGTTGGCAGGTAAGATCACGACACTTTGGACTGCTGTAGTTCATAATGGCGACCACAACTCTCAAAGGTCATATTTCGGTTTTATCCGATTTTTATAAAACCTATTTAGCACAGAAGCATCCCGATTTAACCAGCTTTATTTTAAAGTAAACCGCGTCCGAATCGGTTCATCCGTTTAGGAGCTACGATGCCTCAGATACACAGTACAGCAGGGTTATTATGACATAGTTATGCAATTCTATTTACGCTGAGAGAAAAGGACAGAGCTATATAACTGTCTCTTACACTCACCGTAAAATGAACTGCATAGTTATGTCATAATAACCCCCCTGTAACCATTCGAATGCTCTGTCCTTCGTACTCTATAACAATACTGTAAGGGACTGAGCATTTGACTCGCTAGTGACGGTTATTGTAACTAAAGGGTACAGATATACACACTTTAAACTTATAATTTAAACCCGTGTGGTTGCCGGGTTAGAAATGTGCCACTCCATAATCTTCCCGTGGATGTCGTAAGAGACGGCTAAGGGAATAAAGGCGTACAGTACTGTTAGGCGATGGGCTTGCAACCTGTCACTAATACACTGGTAAACATCTTAGCCTAAAAGTGCAAGATGTGGTTGCAGAATTATTAACACATTTTTAGAGTTGTTGGTTTTTCTGTAGCTCTGCCTACCCCACTCTGGGAATAAAGGCGTGAGTTTATGTATGTGTATGTATGTAAACTTATAATATCTCTGTTTGAGTCACGGGTTAAAAAACGGCATTCAAGTTCTCATGGTGAGTTACAATTACCATACCTGCTAGCGAGTCGAATGCTCTGTCCCTCACCGTATTATTATAGAGCGAGCATTCCACCGTATGGTGAAATTACTAGCATATAGACATTCCAAGTTATTCGATATCCTTGTTTGATGCTGTGAGGTTACGTGTAAGAATAGTGCCACTCCATGTCTTCCCATGGATTTCGTAAGAGGTGACCTTTCACTAATACACTGGTTGGTTAGCCTGACTGTGTTGAACGTGGAAAAAGAATTACTACCAAGTTTGTAGAGTTGTTGGTAATTCTGTAGTTCAGTCTACTCCACCCGTGAGGGCGTGAGTTTATGTATGTATGTATGTGTCGTTATTCTTATCTTCAAATTGAAAATAGGTTTTTTTTCCAAAAGCTTTAATACAATCTGATTCACGTAACAAACAGTTGAAAGAAAACAATCTTTGAATACCGTAAAACTACCCAACTATAGTCCTGGCCTACAACAATGGTCCAATTTTACTTTTCACATTATTCTAAAAATATGACAGATTTAGCTATAGCTAGAGTTTAGAGCTGTCAATTTGAGGCCAAACAGTACATATACCCAGCAATAATAGCAGTAAGGTATCATATTTTAGAATAATGTAATGTGGAATATTGGACTATTGTTGCAGGCTAGGACTATAGTTGGGTAGTTTTACGGTAGCTATAATATTAACCAAGATATAAGCTAACAAAGATTTTACTACTAGTAAAACTAAATTTAACATGGAGTTTATATGAACGACCTGTTACATGAGGTCACAGTGCATATCGAATCTCTCTGTCTAATTAGCAGTTTAAAATGCTTGTGTCATCAGTATTTGTTGGCCGATTTTAATTTTAATTTCGCTTTTGGTGATCTCTTTTACGGTATTTTCAAATATGGTTGAAAAATGCGTTTATAAAAATCCATGCATATTCCTAATTCCACGGGTCTTAGGCCCCACTTACCAGGTGACCTGTGTTCTCGTTTACCTGTACATGTATGTAACAAATGTACATTTTCGTAGGCGTACTTTTTCGAGTTAAATCGGAGAAATACTTGAAAAGGGGCGAATTTTAAGTACCCGAAACCGACGTGCGTGCATGACTCGATGTATGAACGTGGAAGAAGCGAAAGTTTGTCAAGATTGTAGCAAATGGAAAGAAGTAGTCTCTGCCTACCCCTCTGGGAAACAGGCGTGATTTAATGTATGTATGTATGTACAAATGTACATTACATTCCAGAGTGGCGGGAGACAAGAAGCCGCTAGAGATGGAGGTGACTGGACTAGAGCCAGGACACCAGTACAAGTTCCGCGTGACCGCCGTCAACGACGAGGGTGACTCCGACCCACTCGAGGCCGAGAAGGCGATCCTGGCCAAGAATCCATTCGGTGAGTAGGACTTAGGGATGCAGATCCAGGGTGTGAAGAAGATCACATGATAGTGTGTATTACGGCATTGGAAATACTAAGAGGACTTCGAATTACAGTAGAACACAACCGATATGGCGTGTCGTGAATCTTCAACAACGATTCCGATGAATTCCGAAAGCACGATTAAAACCCACGATCAGACTTGTACGTAATAATTATGAGGTGCAAATTAAATTGCATCTATTTTTTCCATCTCACTCACGCACGTTTGACAGCTGACTGAATGACACGCGCGCGTCAACATGGCGTCACTAATAAATAATAACCAATAATAGCACAAAATACAACCACGCTACGCTGATTGGTTCCCGCGCTTCGAAAAAAAATCATCTGCGCAGGTACATCGGTAAGCCATGTCGGTTGTGTTTTACAGTACAAGGCTACTCGGTAAGAATCCCTTCGGTTAGGCTGAAGAGTTGAGAGGTTTAGCTGCTGCAGCGAAAATTACACTTTTCGAGTTTAATATTGTCTAAAAGGTCCCCCAAATCGAAAAATTCATAATAACATGTACAGCCCTATGGAACCCTGATCCATATGGTGGTTGAGGGTTCCATTGCGCTGATAATACATAACGATTTTTAAGAGCTATCTAATGATAACACATTCAATGTCATGTTTTTTTTCACTTTTTATTTTCTTGTAACCGAACAAAAAACCCTGTACAAAGTTTATCTTAGTCAAAACGCGGGCAGACGGACATGGCGAAAATAATAAGGGTTCTTTGTTCACTACGGAATCCTAAGAAGTGAAATAGAAAATCTATGTACCTACGCCTAAAGTAAAGTTAAAAGCACTAAAATCTATACCTACGGCCATCGCGCCTAATCTATGCATACATTGACTTTATTATGAGTGATAGTTACATATAATTACGACTTTGACATTACAGACTTTGACATTACTAATCTATGTTACGTTTGACAGACATATCGGAGAAGCCAGGCAACGTGGAAGTCGCAGACCACGACAACCAGAGTGCCACGGTGAAGTGGGACCCGCCCAAGGACGACGGCGGCGCGCCCATACAGAAGTACATCGTGCAGAAGAGACCTAAGGGCGGCGACTGGGAGAACGCACTGGAAGTGAGTACTTTTAGTGATAAGGCGTGCACTAGGATCGTATTTCACGAATTTCATAGCGACGATAGATGAGCGTTCGGTATACATTGCGAAGTCGATGAGTTTTGTGATCAATAGGCTTCTTATAATGTACGCAATGTAGATCGAAGTGTTGCCTATGATTTGTTACTGTTATGTTCGTGGTAACTGGCCGGGGCGTTACAGTCAGTTATCGTATTTTTTTTGATATTTTTTTAATCCTTCTTAATACATACAAGGAAAATAAACATTTAGCTGTCTAATTAGTTGTTGAAATTTGATATCAAACACGTTATAACTATAGTTTTCTGTGAATTTTCCAAGATAGAGGTTGTTCTTAATTCGAGTTTCACCAAAAACGTGTATATTGTTATCTTCTTCATATAAATAATTCAATTCATTTGTGTTTATTTTGTGTGTTTTGTATATGTTACTTGAATCGAACCGATGTTCATGATTCTTTTATGTTAGGTTCGATAAAAAGTCAACAAAACTCCATAAAAATCTGAAGTCAGTTCAATGCTTTTTAAACACTTTAATTTTTAATTGACGTTAACTTTTAACGCGTCTTCAGACTGACCAATTTCAAATCAGCTTGCTAAATACATCTTTAAAACTAAGGTGTATATCACCTTAGATTTCAATGATTTTAATCAAGAGATTTGTCAGGATCGTAACAAGTGGAAATATGTGGTCTCTGCCTCCCTACCCCTCAGGAAAACAGGCTTCATTTAATGTATATGTATGTATATATGTATCACCCTGTCCAGGTCCCTGGTGGCGCCACGAGCGCCAAGGTGGAGGGGCTGCCTGAGGGTAGCGAGTACGAGTTCCGCGTCATCGCCGTCAACAAGGCCGGCGCCTCCGAGCCCTCTGATCCTACCAAGATGACCTGCATCAGGCACAAGGCCCGTGAGTACTTTGTTCATAACGCTGCCGTCCCAAGCAAAAACGCAGTAACTAAGATAGACCAATTGTAGTAACATCAACCTTATTGTTAAGGACATAGAATTGAATCTGCTTTGGTGATTGAATTTAAGATACTGCTTATTGGCTTAGGAGGGCAGACTAATGGGCGGACGACGGATGCAATATGGTGACGCAAGCACAAGATGGATAAGACTTACTAAATTCTGAGTACTATTTATGTGTGAAAATATATGCATTTTTTGTTATAAATCAGTACATATTTTGTATTTTGGGTGAATCAACTTTTTGCTGTTGTTATTCTGTCCCGTATGCCAGGAGACAACAGTGATATAGTTTCTTAGAAAAAAATAATATACAATGCTAATAGTACGCTTGGAAGAAAACACAAGAGAATGGGCTTGTAATTGCCACAAAAACTGATGTTTGCCGGATTTATATACTTTAAAATCGTGGTTTTCAAGAGTGACCCAGGAGACGTAACCATGGCAACGAGCTACAAAGATAACTTGATTGACTCTTTTACGAAAGCACTGAAATATACGTCTCTACTCATACGTCTATAGATGAGGAAAGGTAATTTCCCCTATATAAATAGATAGTAAACTATGCGAGGAATCTACTGAAAATACCGAATAAAGGAAAAAGAAAGATTATTTACTTCAACAATAAAATTCTATAACTTCTTTGCAGTGATGTTTTCTTTTTGAAATCAATTGGAGTGATATCCATATTACGGATATCGTTTGACATTGTTTTGACGTGATTTGCATCCGTCGTCCGCCCATTACATAACTAGTGAGCCGCCCTCGCTTCACTTCGGTTTGTAACACCATAAAAACCTTCCTCTTGAATCACTCTACCTATTTATGAAAACCGCATCAAAATCCGTTGCGTAGTTTTAAAGATCTAAGCATACATTATGGACAGACAGACAGCGGGAAGTGACTTTGTTTTATACTATGTAGTGAAGGGTAGTAGGGGGAATATTGTGCTTAGTTAAGTATATAAGGCCTGTTGATCTAGACCTTATTGCTATAGACAATTAATAGTATTGACGAAAATTGACAATTCTATACATTTTGTCAGCTTTCGAAAATTGTTTACGATGTTTCGATTTTTAGAAGCCCTAGGTAAATATGTCAGTTAAGGTTATCAGTTATCGTCTCCTTTTTTTGTCTATTGAAAGTAAAGAACAGGGCTAAAGTAGATTAAATACATCTGTACGTTATCTAGAAATGAATCAAACAGCCTTAGGGTCTCCCCAGACCTATCGACGCGGAATCGGCTCGGGCCGTTAAGAAAAAAAATTATGTCCGTGCAGTAAGAGTGAAAATGGTATCGCTCGGCTCGGCTCGGCCCGGCTCGGCGTTGCGAACAGAACGACTTCGTTTTCGATCTTATTGCGTGGACATAAAACTTATTTTTGCCGGCTCAAGCCGATTCCGCGTCGATAGGTCTGGGGAGACCCTTTAGAAAAAAAAAACCGTTGTATGACGAATATAAGTCGTATTATTGTATGCTTAGTTTCATAACACACTAGGGAAATTCAACCAAACAATAGCTTCTCGGAGTTACAGTACTCCGTAGGCTGTATGGTACTGTACTGTACTGTATATCTGTCATCCTCTTCCAGTGAAGCCGCGCATCGACCGTACCAACCTGAAGGCGATAGCAGTGCGCGCCGGCAAACCGATATTCTTCGACGTCAACGTCAAGGGTGAACCGGCGCCTAAGGTGCAGTGGTTCCAGAAGTGGAAGGCTGATGAGAAGGAGGTGGGTTCGAGGATATTGGTACAATTTTAGGAGAAGAGAAACCTTCAAGGATGTTAAATTGTTAGGCTGTAATTTTGCTAGTTGTTTGTTTTTCGCTTTTATTTGTAATTTTAGGTATTCTCGTAATATCTCGCTCGATAACATTTCAAATAGTTAGTTTATTTTATATGTCTAGAGCCATAAAATGAATAAAATATTGAAAATATAATAAAATATAGATCGAGTTATTCCGAAAGAGAACTCGTTTGCTTGATATCATATACAGGGTGTCTCATTCAAATCGGTCAGTATGGGAAAGTCTGAAACTATAAGACATACGAAGATTTGTTCTTAGGAACCATGTCACCGATTTTGATAAAAAGAAAAACTGCATTCATACATTTGAAAAAAAAAACTGTACCCAGCTAGGGAATCGAACCTGGTAGTTTTGAAAAAATAAACTTACACTATTTCTATTCAGATATCGATTGTGTAGGTCTTAAGCAGTAAATGTTTCTAAGAAACATGATGTTTAAAATGAATAAAATGCATTGTTTTCACATACTTACTTTAATTTATCATAGTAGGTGTTCGAAGTGACCACGTTTTTTTTCAATACAATATTCAACACGTTTAGGTAAAAACAATTTTACATGCCTGAACTTGTTGAATATTGTAACGGTGGTCACTTCGAACATCTATTAAAATAAATTAAAATTATGTGAAAACAATGCATTTTCTGGATTTTAGACGACATCATGATTGTTTCTTAGAAACATTTACTGCTTAATTTACCTACACAATCGATATCTGAATAGAAATAGTGTACGTTTATTTTTTCAAAACAACCAGGTTCGATTCCCTAGATGGGTACAGCTTTTTTTCAAATGTATGAATGCAGTTTTTCTTTTTATCAAAATCGGTGACATGGTTCCTAAGAACAAATCTTCGTATGTCTTATAGTTTCAGACTTTCCCATACTGACCGATTTGAATGAGACACCCTGTATATTAATTTACACATTACATTGCGGCCGTCAATGTATGGTTAATTTTTGTCACAAAACGGACAAGTTAAAGTTCCTTCATTTTAGTCCTTAATTGGGGTACACGTTTTCCTGAAAACGTCCTGAAACTAAAAACTTACATCGTTGAAACTTAGGTCTTATCGCAAATTTATCAAACCAAACTAGGTTTAACCGCCAATCAATATCTTTCACAAGTCCTTACTCTAACTAATTACCAAACAATACATCACATTATCACACCTATATCCCTATTCCACAGGTGACAGAAAACGTCATCAACGTAGACTACAACACCAAACTGGACATCAAGGACTCAGTCCGCGCCATGACCGGCACCTACCGCATCCTGGCCACCAACGAGCATGGAACTGATGAGGCAGACGTGGAGATCACAGTCCTCTCAGCCCCGGGCAAGCCAGGGGGACCGCTCAAGGTCGCTGATGTCACCAAGAGTGGCTGCAAGCTGGCTTGGAAGAAACCAGAGGACGATGGTGGTAAGTACTGTACCTTTATCAAACTGTCTACTTTCCGAAACAGTCTACTTTGTCAAACTTTCTGCTTTTCCCAACTGTCCTTTTTTACAAACTGTATTCTATTCCGAACTATCTGCTTTCTGAAACTCTCCAGTTATAATTTTTTTCTGCTTTCTCAAATTAACTGTCTACTTTCCAAAATTGTATACTTTTAAAAACTCCACTCTTCAAATTCGTCTTCTTTCTCAAACTAACAGCTTTCTGAAACTGTTTACTTTTCGCAACTGTATTATTTTCAAAACTTTCCTCTTTTGCAAATTTGTCTGCTTTCCCAAACTTTTCGAATCTCCCAAACTGTCTTTTATACCGAATTGTATACCATAGCATCCAAAGTAGTACAGTTTGTGAAATAACAACAGAGCAGCACAGTAGGCACGTGCGTAGGCATATTACAATTTTTAAACTAGGGAGTGGAACAAGCCTGACAACAGTAAATTTCTGTTTCACTCAAAATCTTATCGCTCACACTTTAGGCTCATTTGAGACATGTTTATTATCTATTGAGTCAAATATCGCGTGTAACGTTGAATGACGTCTAAACGTCTGAATGATTAAAAGATGTTCATATCCATAAAAACTGCGCAAGCAAAAAAACGACCCCAACAACATTACACAATCAAATTTTCTCCACAGGCAAACCAGTAACAGGCTACGTGGTCGAGAAGCTGAACAAGGCCACTGGCCGCTGGGTGCCCGTTGGCAAGACCGACGACACCGAGATGGAGGTCAAGGGCCTGCAGGAGGGCGAGGAGTACGAGTTCAGGGTCCGGGCCGTCAATGATGAGGGAGAGTCGGAACCGTTGAAGACTGACCACTCCATCATTGCCAAGAACCCTTACGGTAAGGAACATTATAGATAAGATACTAAGGCCATAAGGGTGGAGTAACTAGGCCAGTTGAGACTACGCCGAGCGTACGACGGATGTACAGTGGCGCCCTCCTTACTATTATTATGTTTTATATTAAACTAAAGTATTTTCTTGAAATTGGTCGGTAGGTTTTTGTACTACAAATGAAAACACAACTTTTAGGGTATATCACATAGTTTAATAACAATTCACCTTCGAGTTATCCACTTAACGGAAAAAAGTGGCCACCTTTTCCCGTTAAGCTGACTACTCAAAGGGTAATTGTTATCAAAGTGTGTCACGTATCCCATAAATTGTGTTTTTACTTGCGCTACAAAAACGTATCGTCTGATTGCAAGGAAATTCTTAACTTAAGTAGAAAACACAATAAAAGTAATGAGGGCGCCACTGGACGCTCGACGTTTGCTCGGTGCAGTCTTAAGAATCAGAATGATAATGAGGTTCAGAAATTTCAGGTACGGTCACGAGCGTTAATTTGGGACCCATTTCAGAAAAAATATGCTTGAAGTCGTCAATGTCATTAGAGATGACAAGTCTTTTGTAACTTTTAGGAAACTCAACGTTATTGTTGTAGAATGTCAGATTGACTATGGACCTAAGGTGGGTACCAAATTTAATCTCGTGACTGTACCTGTCTATATATTTGTTGGAGGATCAGTTTGCTGATCAGATTACTCATTCAAATGTTTAACAATTAAATTATAGTCCCTTCTTTAAAAGTAATTTGACGATATAATTTTTGGATTTAGTTACAAATTCCGACTAGGCATATGATTCTCATTCTCATTGATTGCCTTCGTGAAATGATACAAATGGCTGGTTCTCCTTTCAACCTGATCTCTCTACTCAGATATCCCTGGAAAGCCTTCCGTGCCCATCATCGAGGACTGGGACGTGGACCGCGTGGACCTCACGTGGGAGGCTCCCAAGAACAACGGCGGAGCACCCATCACGGGCTACGTCATCGAGAAGAAGGAGAAATACGGCTCCTGGCAGGAGGCGCTGACCACCAATGTAAGTCCGGCTACGAGAAAATGTATAGTTTAAGACTAATATAAAATAATACGTTGCTAAAAACCAGAAGGATTATTGCCTAACGCACTCGCAATAGCAATTGTTTACATTTTGAAAATCCAAGGCTTGTCTGCATACAAACTGAAAACGATTGTTCCCCTTTGAAGTCGGTCCTTATTCACATCGTATTAGCTCATCTTGCTTTTATATCGTACGCGTGTTGTTGATGCTATGTCAACCCTTATTCACTTGACAATAAGAGTCAACGTCGTGTGATACTTGATAATACCGAGGCGAAATGGGTTAATACAAAGTGGAATTAAACCCTTGAAGGCAAGTATAGGTGGATTTACGAGAGCTCATACAAATTAAATGAACGGGATAAGTAAAGTAGCATTCTGCAAAAAAAAACGATTATTTTAATTTTCTCATCAACGCACAAGTGACGCTCTAAATATTCAACTATTATATGAACCCTAATTGCTTTTGATACGTAATAGTATGTTTAACTTTAACATACAAACATAAATAAACTCACGCCTTTTTTCCCAGAGTGGGGTAGGCAGAGCTACAGAATTACCAACAACTCTAAAAACTTGTTGATAGTTAACTTTATAATAGCTCTTTATTATTGATATATCCCTAGTAACATATGTTTCGTTTACTTTCCGTAGACGCCGGAGTGCAAAGCCCGTGTCCCGGACCTGAAGGAAGGCAACACGTACCAGTTCCGCGTCCGCGCCGTCAACAAGGCCGGCCCGGGAGAGCCCGGGGAGCCCACGCTGCCGCACGTCGCTAAGGCGCGCTTCCGTGAGTACTGTACACTTAACCTCTTGAGGCTCCTTGTACTAAAAGTAGTACATAATATGGCCGTTGATATAAAGATCCAGGCAAAGGAATAAAAAGTGAAATTTCTTTTGTTTTTATGACACAATAGATCACCAAGCAAATGACGACCGTAATGTCCTCATTGTACAGTCGCGGAATGAAAAGGTTGACCACCTTAAGATTTTGTTTTTGCTTGCTCAGTATCTGCTTATCGACTGAATGTCATTTCACTACATAGCCCTGACACTACAGATACATGATTACCATGGTCACGCGTATAAACAACAGCCACTATTGGTTCAAATTGAACTCAAGTTTTTATTGGTCGTTACAAAAGCGTTGTTATGGTCACGTATAAACAACAGCCACTATTGGTTCAAATTGAACGTCTTTATTGGTCGTTACAAAAGGGTTGCTATGGTCACGTATAAACAACAGCCACTATTGGTTCAATATTATTTCTCTCGTCTGTTACCCAGTTTAAAAAGGTAACATGTGCTTGCACCGCGTAAATGATTTATTTGAAAACTGGTCAACCTTTTCATTCCGCGACTGTACATTATTGTGTTTCTAAGAAACAAATGTACAGTATTCCCAGATTCTTACTAGCTTTCGGCTGGCTATCGCTATCATCCTTGCACTTGCAACTGACTGTATATCTGTCACTCGTGGTTCATACAAAAACGAAGATTGCCGAACCACCGGTAAAAATACTTGTCCACTCGTCTTTTGTTCACACAACTCTTTACAGTGCTACCAAATAGCTATCGGCAAGTTTAGTTTTTCTTTCAATGAACAAATAACCTGTCAGTTGCGAGTGCAAGGGTGACAGCGACAGCCAGCCGAAAGCTATTACGAAGCTGGGAATACTGTACGAATGTAACTTCTTAAGCCACATACTTTAAAAAATATCAAAAAAAAAATATTAAAAATTGCCTAAGAATGTTTCATCAATTGATATCAATAAATGTTGCATACAGTGAAGCCATGGATCAACCGCGACAAGATGACAGCCGTCCGCGTCCGCGCCGGCACCACCATCAAGCTCGACGTCGACATCAAGGGCGAGCCGCCACCAACCAAGACCTGGATCTTCACCGGCCAGGTATACTCTAATAACTATAGTCGCGCCAATCTGAGAGGCAACATTTGACAGATGTCAAACGCTGTACAAATTATGCCATCAAAAATGGCTTAACGTCAAAAAAAAAGAAAATCCGACAGAGTTTCTTACAGGTTCTTCATTGATCGGTCGCGATTGAACCTGCAATAAACTTAGGCTAAGTCGCTACTATGACTTTTCTAAAGAATTTATTTTGTTAACCTAAAAGGAGGCTCATCACTTATCCAATCCAAGATATTGGATAAGTTCAAGTTGTTATACTATTTATGTAGCCATTTTGAATTAAATGTCATTCGTAATATTTGATCAAAATGTCGATGTTGCTAGTAAATTTGATGAAGTGCACAATAACCGAAAAAGAAGTTGACTGACTACATTAGGACCTTGTCCTACATAACTAGCTTCAATCAAAACAGAAAATACAAACGCGATGTATCAAGTGACATCTACAATGACAAGGTTATAAGCATGTTCGAATCACAGGACCCAAAAAACAAATGATCATTCATGTCAACTTCCTCAGACGCTGGACACAGGAGAGGGCATCAAGATCGAGAACGAGGACTACAACACCAAGATGACCCTCACGGAGACCTCCTGGAAGAACACAGGGGTCTACACGCTCAAGGCGGTCAACGAGTCCGGCGTCGACGAGGCCACGGTCGAGATCACTGTACTCGGTGAGTCAATATCACTATATTAGAGCAAGGACATCTACTGTTACTCTGAGCAGATTCCTGTGACGCCTTAAGGCTCTTAACAATATTACGATTGCAACATCAAGACACTTTATAGAGACCTCTATGAACAATATCATTGGGTGATGATGATCGGGTGTAGACATCCAAAAATCATGACAATTTGCAGATTTGTAGTTTTTCTTGAATTTGTCCTGCCAATAAATACTGAAATTAATAGGTTATGAAGTTATGAATCATCCATTTAATTTTCTGTCAACAATTTCGCAGAGATGTAGATTTTCAAAGGTTTCCCAACATCATGAACTCGCTGAACAATCATCAAACTTATTAAAGCTTAGTTTGAGACTAGGCTGTTTTGAGTAAAATTGTCCTCGATTTATATTCCGTAACTTTTACGGCCCTAGCTGTGTAAAAGTTGCTTAATCACTAAGGCAAACCTAAAAATATCAATCTCACTTTCAAAGCATATTTTATAATCAATAAGTATTTTCGTTGTCTTGTACGGTCGACCAAGAAAGTAGTCTACCAGTTTTGTCAACACACTTGTCACTGTTATAATTTATAATATTATTGCAAGGGAAAATCAAACTTGTTGTATCATGAAGTGCAAATGAACTTCAACCGTAGGGTGGTAGACCACATTTTGTACAAGCCTAGATCTCAGAGCTGTTTACTGATATTTATTTATGTACTCCACAGACAAGCCAGGCAAGCCCGAAGGTCCCCTGGAAGTCTCGGACGTCCACGCAGACCACGTCAAGCTGGCGTGGAAGAAACCAAAGCACACTGGCGGTCTGCCGCTCAGCGCGTACGTCGTCGAGAAGATGGACGTCGTCACTGGCAAGTGGACGCCTGCTGGTACCGTCGAGCCTGACACCACTGAGGCTACTGTTAATGGTGAGTTCGAGAATAGTGGAGGGGGGCAAAATATCTAATTAGTCCGTCAGTAAGCTTATCAAAAAATTTAACACGTATTTTTTGCTTTATCAAATCAATCAAAATTAACAAATATAACGCGCATCAAAATTCGGGAGCAGGGGCTCGTGACGTCACAATGTGGGATAATGTGCCACGATGTGACGTCACGCGAAACTTATCGCAAAGACGCTTAAGACGCACTTTATCTTCGTCATCTTTTGTTTGATTTACAAAAGAAAAAAATATGTGTTCTATATTGTTTGATAATAATGATAATGTAAATGACAGACTAGTTTTTTTTAGGACACTAGCTTAATGTGGAGGTTATGGGGCGCAAAGTCTTCATGCTTTTCGTTATACATTGCGTCGCGGCAATAGCTCTCTCCTCAAAAATGTTAAAACAACCCGTCAATGGATTGCTACAAGCATGCTGGCTATCGACGAATTAATAAATTGCACGATAAAAAAAATATATGTTGAAATAGTCTAAACGAAATTGTAGTTTTTGTAACCACAGACACAAACCTAAAGGTTGTTAGGTTTTTCAATTGTAAAGGGGTCGCGAATTTAGGAACATTAAAAATAACCGGCAAGCTTTGGTTTTTGACATCGACGTATACTTGTCTTTTGATAATTTTATTATATGACACTGGTGAGACTGTGGTCAAACGCAAACTAATTTTGGATAAATAATAAACTACACTCTCTTTTAATATTAATGATAATTCATTACAAAAAATCTTCGTACAATTAAAGAATTTATTACTGAAAGTACAGAAGATATTCTAACTTCACTTAATAAAACCCACCTCTGCCCCAACAGGCCTAGAAGCCGGCAAGACCTACCAGTTCCGCGTGAAGGCCCTCAACGAGGAAGGAGAGTCCGAACCGCTGGAGACTGACCACGGAATCCTGGCGAAGAACCCCTACGACGTCCCGGCGGCCCCAGGGCTTCCAGACATCGTGGACTGGGATGAGAAGAGCGCTAAGCTCAAGTGGGAGCCCCCGATCAGGGACAATGGAGCACCCATCACTGGATACATCATTGAATACATGGACAGGGATAGAGGAGAGTTTGTTAAGGTTAGTTGGTTAAATTATTTGATTTGGTTGTACATAATTTGATGTTTTTTTTTTGGAACAAATGCTTGAAGAGCTATTTCAATACTGACAGTTATAGTAGTAGATTTTTCTTAGATACATTATTTTATTGATTAAAAAACGATTGAAGAATAATGCAGTAGTGATGTCAAATCCAATTATTACTAAGATTTTTGTAACAACTACATAGGTATAAGCACAGAATAAGTAATAGTATAAGTATAAGTAAAATCTGCGTGTAACATATTTTTGATGTACCTACACAACAGTTGTTACATATTTATGAACTCAACTATAAACATTTAACTACCCTACTTCCTTAAATTGTTTGAAAATTTGAGGCCTCTCACTTGGCCTTTCTTTTCATATCGTGTACATTAAGTGAAAAGTACATATGCATATTTTTATTTATGACCCTGTACTATTTGTATCCTAAAACGGCTCTTATTTATATTCCAGGCTGCAGAAGTCCAGGGCAACATCTGCCAGGGCACAGTCCCGAAGCTGGAAGAAGGAAACCAGTACCAGTTCAGGGTCCGCGCCGTCAACAAGGCGGGGCAGAGCGAGCCTTCAGAGAACACCAACTGGCACACTGCCAAGGCTCGCTTCTGTAAGTATTATAGACATACGGCCGAACCCTACATTCAAACCGTTGACAGATGAAACTTACTTCGGGTTAAAATTTGACATTTGTGTCAAATTTATCCGAAGTATTGGTTGATGGACAAGGCACCAATAATGGATACTTTATTCTTATTTTACAGAAGATAAGGGTTATTCATTTGTTTTGTAAAAATCAATTTAGCACCGTTTGAATTTTGAATTGCGTGAAGTGTCCATTACTAGTGCCTGTCAGCTAAAAGTGTCCATCATTGGTGCCGTCGCCCTATCTGGGCCTCTTTTCGCGGCGGTAAAAACCATAGTGATGTGAAAAATCTGTAGGTTTTTTTTTTACTATAGTCAAATCATGATATCCTACTGTGATTTAAAGTTAAATAAATTTAAAAAAAATGTAAACTCTTTAATGCACGAGTAACCAATTATAAGTAAATTCGTACATAAACTTAAGACATAAGTCTTAAAGCAATGATTACAACATTTCTTTTGAAGCAATCAAATATCTGTAAAGCTTGATAAAACTAAAACAATTCACACAACATTGCAACAAAATCTCTGACCACATACCCTAATCAACTTTTCTCTTCCAGTGAAACCAAGAATCGACCGCACAAACCTCAACCCGATATCAGTAAAAGCTGGTCTCCCAGTATCCCTGGACATCAAGGTGTTCGGGGAGCCCCCGGCCACAGTCACCTGGTTCCTCAAGGGGGCGGAGATCAAGACCGGAGACAACCTGGAGATCGTCAACGTGGACTATAACACCAAGTTCCTGATGACGAAGAGCAGGAGGAACAATACTGGGAAGTACGTGATCAAAGCCAAGAACGAGGTTGGGGAGGATGAGGCTGAGGTGGAGATCACGATTCTTGGTGAGTTTTAAAATCATACTTTTATTTATTTTTATTAAAAAAATATATCTGTAAAAGATTCCAATAAATTGAGAACCCCTTAACTTTGTTTTTGGTAAAATAATGTTCAGAACACAGTTTCATATTTATGCATTTATTTATTTGTATGGCGATTATATAAAAAATGTAAAATATAGCAACAGTCAGTCAGTCAGTTACATATTTCGTAATTTTCGACATTATATATTTAATTTGACGTGAATTGCATATTAATTTTGTACACAAGTACATGTAAGAGGTCATTTACTTGAGTTTAAAAAATACTTTAGTGACGTTTCACCTAAATATCTACTCTTAACATAACAGAATACGTTATTCGGTATTGACATAAACGTCATCCGATGACGATTAAAAAAGGACGGATCTATGTTTAACCTTAAGTTTCAACCCAATATTCTGATATGGTATATACTGACCTCCTAAATAAAAGGGACGCAAGCGCAATTTGATGATCAAAGCAAATTTAACCCTGTGTCTTAAGGATTTTAGGACACATACGTTCTTTTTTCTAATGTTGGCAGTATAATGATCTCCACTAATTTCTAGGCAAGCCGTCCAAGCCCAAGGGTCCTCTGGACGTCGCGGATATCACCAAGAACGGCTGCACGCTGACCTGGCAGAAGCCTGAAGACGACGGCGGCTCGCCCATCGATTACTATGAGATCGAGAAACTGGATCCACTCACTGGTAAGTGTAGTGTAACAAGATATCTGCCGAACAACATTTAAACTTCAGTAAGTGAACACTAACATCACCGTAGCTTGGTCTCCAGCTTTGAGGAGCTGTGAGGACTTGGCGTCCAAGACATGGTGGTAGATTTTTGCACTTACTGCTTTTTAATTTTGCACGGCAGATATATACCGCATATAGAGGCAGTTAGTGACGATTTTTAGATGTAGTTCCCGGCACGTGAAAAGGCTTCTGGCGATATAATCACAGTAATAAAAGGTTAGTCAGTTTAGGACCTTAATGGCGTTGAAATATAGTCAAAAAGTGCCGAACCTTTTCTTACCGCGACTATACCTCGTGTATTTGTCGACCTAATTGGTGGTATGAAAGGGGTGGGACGGAGAACACTCCACTGGTATGCTTGTGCGCGTACGGTACTGGTCGGCGACTGTTCCCAAACTTACTTGAACAGTGGCCTTAAAATTTGCGAAATTTAAAATGTAACAATCTTAGTCACTACATCTTCTTTTAGTCCACACACGTGACTAAGATTGAAAAAGGCCTGCTTCGGTGGTTCGGTCATTTGGAAAGGATGGATGAAAAAGAGATATACAGATCGAAAGTGAGTGGAAGGGTCGGAAGGGGCCGCCCTGGGCGTACTTTTTGGAATCAAATCGGAGAAATACTGGAAAAACGAAACCGACGTCAGTGCATGACTCGATGAATGAATGTGGTAGAAGCGAAATAAATTTGTCAGGATCGTAGAAAGTGGAAAGAAGTCTGCCTGCCTTTTTGGGAAACAGGCGTGATTTAATGTATGTATGTATGGAAAAATTTAACATGATAATGAACAGTTATATTGACGACATTAGGTATCCAAATAGCAGTTGGATTTATTCAACCTCGTAAGTTTTACCGTACTACATACAGCCAGTTTTTGGTCAGTGGTACTTTGAATCTACCTCAAGGCAATGAAGTTCAATTCCGTTGGTTCTATAATGCCATTTTCAATTTATGATGAAATAGAAGCAATACAGTTCAAATTAAATTGCCTTGATTATATACATCCTATTGTAAATCGGGCCTAACGAGGTCTAAGCTTGTTTTTTGTTAGACTTATTATTGATGTTGTACTAAAAAAAACGTATTTGAATAGCCTGGAGTTTATTAACATATAGTAATATTCCCCTTTCGTTCCCCAGGACAATGGATCCCGTGCGGCACCGCCAAGGACTGCAAGGCGGCGGTGACCGGGCTGCAGGAGGGCAAGCCCTACAAGTTCAGGGTCAAGGCCGTCAACAAGGAGGGCGAGTCCGAGGAGCTGGAGACGGAGAAGCCGATCATCGCTAAGAATCCATTCGGTGAGCTAATGTTATGGACCGCCCCCAGAACTCCTTTTATTACCCACCGTGACACGGTACTGAGTGCTTTAGTTGGAGAAATATTATTTTCTCAAACATGCAATGAAATATAAAGCATTAAATCGAATTCGTGCAGATTATATTTCGTCAACTATATCTAACTTTCCTGCAATTGCTTTTTTTATTTCCTTCTTTATTGTTGTTATTTAGTTTTCTTTGTTTTATGATGGTTTTCCAATTTTCCATGTCTTTTTTCTGCTTGTCGAATAATTTGTAATAACCAGATATTATTGACATAAATTATTCTCATGTGTTTTATAATTAACAAAAATTATCTTATCACTAACTTCACGATTTTAATAATTAATAATAGGTATTGAACTAAAGCTTGTAAATTCAATAGGGCAAATTATTTCTCATATATTTTACGTGCAGCATTACCAATGTAAAAAAAATTAGGACCTTTTGTACACCATGATCTATGTAAAATAAAGATTTAGATTCAGGCTATTAAAAATTGATTGTGTGCTCGTTGTGCACACGCCATAAAAATACAAATCGTTACTACTTTAGAAAAAACTCGTATCTGATATTTCGAGATGAATAAGTTTGAACTTAATTCCCAAAATCGTACTTCACGAATAATGAGATACGAGGTTTTTTTCAAAGCAATGACAAAATGATCCCTTTCCCTCCAGACGAGCCCGGCAAGCCCGGCAGGCCCGAGCCCCGCAACTGGGACAAGGACTTCGTGGAGCTGGAGTGGGCGCCGCCCAAGGACGACGGCGGCGCGCCCATCACGGGCTACGTCATACAGAAGAGGGAGAAGGGCGGGCGGTGAGATATACTAGTAGTTTATGCAATAGTTGTATAAGAGAGGTCAAAAAATATGAGTGGCGTGTGTTGCGATGTGAGCCGAAGGCGAACATCGTAAAGGTAAGCGCCACGAGTGTTTTTTGACTTAGTTATACACCGTTGCATACAATACTTTTTCTACGACTAGGTTTCAAATGAAATGCAAAACTAACCGAAAAAACTTACAAACGAACGAACGAAGTAAAGAACAACAAACGAGCGGGAAACAAGAAAATGACAAAATATGTGTCTATGGTTTACTTTGTTTTTAAATTGACGGAATGGAAAATAGAATTATTTACAATTCCAAAACATTTTAAATTGACCAATCAGAATACTTCACCAAATTAAATCCACCAATCACAATACACATCGACTGTCAAACGGAACGATAGGTTCTTTTAGGTACGTGTTTCTCTTTAACTAATTTAAATCTTTTAAAAAAACTTTGTAGTTCGTATCAACCAACCAGAATACAGCTATTTTAAAATCGACCAATCAGGTAACTGAAATCATTTCTCAAAACATTAGGTGATTTATAGTCCCTATTTCACAATCGTTAAAATATGATTAAATCGATTGTGCAACGCTAAGCTTTGGCAGCTGGCCGTATCGTTTTATCTCAAAAACGCACAAGTGCTGTTTTGGGGCATAGACAAGATAGACTTTTCTCTGGATTATTCTGCGGACATATTATGTATGTTCTTATATTAGTGTTCGTGACTATATAAATGACAGATAAAAGTACAGGAGTAGGAAAACATAATTATATTACCCGTGTGGTTGTCGGGTTAGAATAGTGCCACTCCATATCTTCCCGTGGATGTCGTAAGAGACGGCTAAGGGAATAAAGGCGTACAGTACTGTTAGGCGATGGGCTTGCAACCTGTCACTAATACACTGGTAAACATCTTCGCCTAAAAGTGCAAAATGTGGTTACAGAATTGTTAACAAATTATTGGAGTTGTTGGTAATTCTGTAGCTCTGCCTACCCCACTCTGGGAATAAAGTCGTGAGTTTATGTATGTATGTATGTAATTATATTGCTTATATTTCGTTTTTTTTTTTTAAACCTGGCCCTGTTAGTCTAGGCGGTAAATCATATCGTGTTTGATCTGTTATCAAAAGTCAAAGCTATTACCGACAGAATACCGGCCCTGTTCGTCAAGCTGTTCTATTTTGACAATAATTCAGATGAGGGTGTTTAGTCATCCTATTACCAGGAGTTCAGAACCTGTAAGGGTCTCCTCCAAACTGGTTGGCCTTATGGTAATTATGTAATGTTAATTGAAATGAAATATCTTGCAGATATTATGAAAAAATAGGGGGTGTACGTTTCCCTTTCCTATCAATATTATTAAATATTTTAGTTTCAATGCGACACAATGCTGAGATCCTTCTCAGGCCTAATCAACGTAGGTACTTTACGTCTTCTTTCTCCTTTATAATTTTCTAATTCTTCTCTTATGTGTGGATAAATATTTTCTATTCTATACATACATACATACATTAAATCACGCCTGATTCCCAGAGGGGTAGGCAGAGACCACTTCTTTCCACTTGCTACGATCTTGACAAATTTCTTTCGCTTCTTCCACATTCATACATCGAGTCATGCACGCACGTCGGTTTCGGGTACTTAAGATTCGGCCCTTTTCCAGTATTTATTTATTTCTATTCTATATTTATTTAATATTGAAATTATTTTATTGATTCATATTGATTTGACAGTAAGATCTACAATGACGAATATGTGTAATATAAGTATATTTGTTGAAAAAAAGAACACCAAATCTAAACCCCCCTATTTCCCCCCCAGGTCCTGGCAGGACTGTCTCCGCACCACAGGCGACCGTCCCACCGGCCGCGTCACAGACGTGGAGGAGGGACATGAGTACGAGTTCCGCGTGCTCGCCGTCAACAAGGCCGGGCCCGGCGAGCCGTCCGACCCGAGCCGGTCGGTCATCGCTAAGCCGAGATTCCGTGAGTGCTATAGCTACCTTAGTTTCTGAGATCCTGGTAGATCGAAGCATTTTACGATAGTTGTTGGATGACACAAGTCGTACTGTGAGTTTATAGTGGCTTCGTTTTCTGAGATCCTGGTAGAATGAAGCAGTTTACGACAGTTGGTTAATGACAAGTCGGATCTTAACCATTAACCTACCGCCAAACAGCAGTGTTCGCATTGTTGTGTTCCGGTTTGGGGATAAGACAGCCGGTGAAATGACTAGCATAGAGGCATTCCATCTTAGTCCTCAGGGTTGGCAACACGTTTGCAGTCTTAGGATTTCATTGCAGTCTTGTGAATGCGAATGTCTATGGGTCACAGTTTCCACTTACCATCAGGTGGCCTGTGTGCTCGTTTGTCTTCTCTATGCCATAAAAAAAAACCTTCGTTTCCTGTGTTCCTGGTAGATCCAAGCAGGTTACCATAGTTGGTTGATGACAAGCCTTATGTGCCTAAAGGCTCAGTTTCATTGGTCGATAGCCCGCATGCTATTCGTGATACATTGCATCGCTGCAATTGATCCCGGCTCGATAATGTCAAAACAACTCGTCAATCGATTACTGGGTACATATCCCGTGAGTTCATACTACCTTCGTTTGCTGAGATCCTGGTATATTGAACCTGTTTACGACGGATGGTTAATGACAAGTCATAGATAGACTGTGAGTTTATACTACCTTCGTTTCCTGTATTTCTGGTAGATTCAATCAGTTTACCATAGTTGGTTCATGACAAGCCTATGGGCCTAAAGGCTCAGGTTTCATTGGTCGATAGCCCGCATGCTATTCGTGATACATTGCATCGCTGCAATTGATCCCGGCTCGATAATGTCAAAACAACTCGTCAATGGATTGCTACAAGCATGCGGGATTAAATCCTAATGAAACTGCGCCTTAATGTGCGTAAGTGTCATGAGTTTTTACTATCTTCGTTTTCTGAGAGCCTGGTAGATTGAAGCAGTTTACGACAGTTGGTTGATGACGAGCTTATATGGGCCTATGAGCACATGTCCCGTGAGTTTATAGTACCTTCGTTTCCTGAGATCCTGGTAGATTGAAGCAGTTTACGATCAATGGTTGATGAGGTTGATGACAGGCCCTATGGGCATAATTATGTATGTGAGTTTATACTACCTTCGTTTGCTCACATTGCCTGTAAAGTAAAGTAGTGGTATGAAAAGTTTCGTTACTTTTTAACTCTATTTCAATACTGTTAAGGTCCTAAAGTGACGAACCTTTTCATACCACGACTGTACATAATTTAATATCACATTTTTTTCACAGTGGCACCGAAAATCGACCGCAAGAACCTTCAAAAACGCAAAGTCAAGCTTGGCGAACCTCTCAAGTTCGAGGCCGACGTCGTGGGCGAGCCTGAGGCCGCCATCACCTGGACGTTCAACAGCAAGCCTCTCAAGACTGAGGAGCGCCTCAAGATCGAGAACAAGGATTACCACACGTCGTTTGCCTTACAGAAGACCACCAGGGCTGATACAGGAACGTATGTGGTGACCGCTAAGAACGATTCTGGTACAGATACCGTCGAGATTGAAGTCCAGATCGTTAGCAAGCCCGCTAAGCCTAAGGGACCGTTGAAGGTTGGTATAATTGTTAAATGGGCCATTTTTTAGGGTTTTTAAATACCTAGTGAACCATTCGTATGTACACCAATACACCATTGTTCAGTAGGTATAGTCGAGGTAATTGGTTGTTTAGCAGTTTGACTACAAAAATTACCCGCGTTATACATTTCCAGACGTGACACGACTGATGACACGTGGAAAATATATAACCCGGCAAATTTACGTATTACGTCAAACTGCTAAATTATCAAATTCCTCGACTGTACTTCACATAATTCAAATTGTCAAGTGTTTTGGTTTATTAATTAGATTAAATATATTTTATCACTAGAAAACACAAATGAATTACTTGGTCTATCACCCTACGGTTGAAATTTATTTGCATGTCATGATACAACAGCTTGATTTTCCCATGCAATAATATTATGACAGTGACAAGTGCCAAACTTAGCAATAATTCGATCTCACAGAAACTTTTGTCAAAACTGCTAGACCGCTTTCTTGGCCGACTGTACATAAAAAAATTCTAAAGTAAACCTCTATTAATAAACCTAATACTCCCTTCCAGGTCTCAGACGTGAAAGCAGACGGCTGTAAGCTCAAATGGGAGGCCCCAGAAGACGATGGCGGAGAACCCATCGAGAACTACGTCGTGGAGCGGATGGACACCGAGTCCGGCCGGTGGGTGCCCGTGTGCACCACCAAGACCCCCGAGGCTGACGTCACGGGGCTCAACGAGGGCAAGGACTACCTGTTCAGGGTCAAGGCGGTCAACCCGGAGGGGGAGAGCGAGCCGCTGGTCACAGAGACCGCTACTACGGCGAAGAATCCTTACGGTGAGTTGTTAGTGATTGACGATAGTGAGTTGGTCCAAAATTTTGGTTTTTATAGTTTGTGGGTTACCTGATGGCAATGTTACTGCCGCGCCCAAGTTGAAGATCCAAAGAAGACCCAATTGACCACTCTCGACGATAGCTATCTCTCTTACCCTCGTTTTTTCCGTATCTGTCTATCATTCACTAGTGAAACAAGTGAACTCCACTATACTATAACTTTTAGCTACGACCATCTTATCCATTAACCCGCTGGTAAGCAGCAGTGATCGCTTTGTGTTCCGGTGTGGCGATAAGACAACTGGTAAAATTACTAGCATAGAGGCATTCCATCTTAGTCCTCAGGGTTGGCAACGCGTTTGGCGTCCAAAGATAAGCCTTAAGAATGTAAACGTATATGGATCAAATGTTCCACTTACCATATCAGGTAGCCTGTGTGCTCTTTTGCCATGAAAAAAAAAGAAGGTAAGCCAAGTTAGAACTTGCTAAGAAGTAAGAACTTGGCTTAGTAAGAACTTGGAGGATAAGGGATTGGTGGCTACTATTCCAATGTGGTTGGAGACTTCAAATAGAGAATGGAAGACCATGTCGAGAAAATAGAGTAGAGGTGTGGTTGTGTCTTTTAGGCGTACTTTTTCGAGTCAAATCGGAGAAATACTGGAAAAGGGCCGAAACTTAAGCACCCAAAACCGACGTGCGTGCATGACTCGATGTATGAATGTGGAAGAAGCGAAAGAAATTTGTCAAGATCGTAGCAAATGGAAAGAAGTGGTTTCTACCTACCCCTCTGGGAAACCGGCGTGATTTAATGTATGTATGTATGTAGGTTGCCGTGTGGTTGCCGGATTAGAATAGTGCCACTCCAAGTCTTCCCGTGGATGTCGTAAAAGCCGACTAAGGTAATAAAGGCGTGTAGTACTGTTAGGCGATGGGCTTGCAACCTGTCACTAATACACTGTTAAACATCTTCGCCTAAGTGTGCAAAATGTGGTTATAGAATTATCAACAAGTTGTTAGAGTTGTTGGAAATTCTGTAGCTCTGCCTACCCCACTCTGGGAATAAAGGCGTGAGTTTATGTATGTATGTATGTGTGTATGTATGTAGGTGTGGTTGGGTATCTTGGGTACCATTGAAGCGAAAAAGCGGTGGTAAGATCGGTATTATAATTTATAAATTCTTTCCCCAGGCGAACCGGACCCACCAGGCAAGCCCGAGTTCAAGGACTGGAGCAAGGAGCACGTGGACCTCAAGTGGGAGAAACCGCCCAGCGACGGCGGAGCTCCCATCACGGCGTATATCGTGGAGAAGAAGGATCGGGACACAGGGAAATGGGTTAAGGCTGCTGAGGTAAGATATTGATGAGAAATTTGATGTTTCAATCAGTGGTTGAATAGAGATACTGGGAACACCTAAATATCCGAGAAGTAATGTAAAATTTGAAAATAAGAATTGAGAGTTCGTATTTCTTTTTCAATACTGTCATCTTCATCATCATCATAACGTCACGGCTTCATTCCCAGAGTGGGGTAGGCAGAGCTACAGAATTACCAACAACTCTAAAAACTTGTTGTTAATTCTATGACCACATTTTTTTTAAGAAGCGACGAAGGGAGTAAAGGCTTGTAGTATTGTTAGGCGATGGGCTTGCAACCTGTCACTAATACGCTGGTAAACATCTAAGCCTGTTTTTGTACAACTGTACAGTTACACAATAAAAATATTCAGCATGATTAAGAACCTTGGAATTATAATTATCATGTCATATTTGCCATGCTTGTTATTTGAGGCAAATTATCTGACACATCTCTATTTTAAAACTCGATGTTGGATAAGTTACCCTGTTACCTATCAGGATTTGATATGGTCATAAAACAAACAATTGACCAAGCAATTTTGGTCCTCAGGTTCCCGGTACCAAGACTGAAGCTCGCGTACCGGACCTGATCGAAGGCAAGACGTACCAGTTCCGAGTGAAGGCCGTCAACAAGGCCGGGCCCGGCAAGCCGTCCACCGCCTCCGACAACTTATTGGCCAAGGACCGCTTCGGTGAGTACTGGATCAATCGAGAATGATGTGATAGCTCTTGCAAACACGGATTACACTTGTTTTTTTACAAGCTTTTATTTAACTTGCAATGTATGTATGTACGGGTCAAATCTTGCAAATTAAATTTGACCCAGTTCCCGATAACGGAAAGGGCTGAAATTTAGACCACATAGTGTAAACTAGATGACCATGCAATGTTATGATATCTAAGAGGTGATCTGATAGACGTAGACTCGCCGTGTTTAAAGTCAATAGTTTGGTAAAAAAAGCAGATAAATATTTTGTCAACAAAAATACAGTCGGCATCAAATGCTTGTACCAAAAATGAAATTTTTGACTGAAAATTATTTATCTTTTTCTTGAATCACTACAATTCTGACTACATAAACTATGATTTCAAATGATATTAATATGGTAATGGCTAACATTGTCATGTTGTGCTTTGAACTCTATCCTGTTGTATTGCAGCCGCGCCAAAGATCGACCGCACCAACATGCGCGATCTCACTCTCAAGGCGGGACAGAACATCAGGCTGGACATCAAGGTCAGCGGGGAGCCGCCGCCGACCAAGACCTGGTTAGTAATTAAAAAATAAAACGGTTGTCTTGTATTGTAAATTATTCCATGTAAAATGTCGGGGATATTCCCATTTGTTCTCCGCATACTCTTGTTTCCGCTTTGATCTTTATTACACGACTGGCCAAAAAAGGAGTGTAATGTTTTCAGGGTCTATGTATGTATCTACGATTCTTTATTCCACCATAACTTCTAAACGCCTGAGGCGATTTAAATGTGTCTGATATCATTAGAATCGTTTCGCCTTCCAGGGTGACATAGGATAATTAAACTTTTAAAATTGAATTAACAACAATGTCAAAATTACCCCTCCGTCGTTGGATATCATATTCGCTAAACATGATTATTCGGAAAGTATCATAAAAGCAAAACATCATATTCGCTAAACTTAAGTATTATCAAGACATGAATTAGACAGTGTCGTGTCTTGATCGAATAGTTACATATTCTTTAGGGAACGTGAGTGTTTTTCCTATCGAACTATCCTATGAGGTTCTGAAAATAAAGGCATGTTTTTTTCAATTTTAAACATCTCATCCCCCCAGGTTCCACAACAAGGAGCGCCTCTCCACCCGCGACGACCTGTCCGTGGACGCGGAGGACTACAAGACCAAGTTATCGGTGGTGGTGGCCGCGCGCAAGCACAGCGGCACCTACGTGCTCAAGGCCGAGAACAGCAGCGGCAAGGATGAAGCCACCATCCAGATCAATGTGCTGGATGTGCCGGCGAAGCCCGAGGGACCGCTTAAGGTGAGCTTTGAGTTATAGATATTAACTCAGCAGGTTTCCAACAAGGACACTATGTTAACAAGGAATTTATATAAATGTAAATCCTTTTTAACTGCAATAATGACACTTTTCAAATGGTTTTTCTTTAAAATTCTGCCCATTGTTGGATTAAACGTGCGTACCGTAAAACGGTCACAACCTACAATGACGCATGTGATTCTAATTTTAAGACTGAAATTATTTCCAATAGATGTTACATTATTTTCCATGTAATACTTGTTCTCATTTGTAACAAGTTATTACTTATTTTAGATTGTTCTACTTAATCCTTAATTCCTACTCACCCCACACCCACCTCATATAAAATAAAAGCAGGGTTTTGTTGTAGGGATATAGATACGTTCCGTCGTGTAATATAATCCTTATTTATAGAAACACTAAATGTATGTACAAAGTCGAACTTATCCCTTTAAGCAATCCGTTCCTGTTTACCTTTGAGTGACTGCAAAATATTTAAAAACATCGAATAGCCAAACGTACAACAGTAAAAGCGACAAAATTACTTTAATATTAAATAAAAAGTCATATTGAGAAAAACTCAAGCGTTACTAATTATGCAACCACCTATATCTTTAACAACACTCTTTGTCAAACTAGCCCATGTAATGATTGAATCTGTTCTATTGATTAAAATTACCTCTGCTTAATTTTAGGAAAAATCAAATGAAATAGTATACTTTGACGACGCGCTGGCCTAGTGGGTAGTGACCCTGCCTACGAAGCTAGCGGTCCTGGGTTCAAATCCCGGTAAGGGCAGATATTTGTGTGATGAGCGCAAATATTTGTTCCTGAGTCATGTATGTTTTCTATATATTTAAGTATATATTTCTCTATATAAGTATTTATATCGTTGTCTAGTACCCATAGTACAAGCCTAGAGCTTGTTTGGGACTAGGTCAATTGGTTTGAGTTTTTTTTTTTTTATGGCATAGAGTAGACAAACGAGCACACAGGCCACCTGATGGTAAGTGGAAACTGTGACCCATAGACATTCGCATTCACAAGACCGCAATGCAATCCCAAGACTGCAAATGCGTTGCCAACCCTGAGGACTAAGATGGAATGCCTCTATGCTAGTCATTTCACCGGCTGTCTTATCCCCAAACCGGAACACAACAATGCGAACACTGCTGTTTGGCGGTAGGTTAATGGATAAGATGGTGGTAGCGATCCGGACGGACCCTGCACAAGGTCCTACCACCCACGAATGTCCCCTTATATTTATTTATTATTTATTTATTTATTTTAGACACTGTCGAGCATGAATCTATCCCACCTTAACTAATTCTAATTTCACCCCCCCCCAGATCTCAGACATCCACAAAGAAGGCTGCACGCTCAAGTGGAACCCCCCTCTAGATGACGGCGGCGCGCCGATCGACCACTACCTCGTGGAGAAGCTCGACACCGAGACCGGGCGCTGGCTGCCCGCGCTCAAGACCAAGGACCCCAAGGCCGAGGTGGAGAACCTGGTGCCGGGCCACGAGTACAAGTTCCGCGTGTCCGCCGTCAACAACGAGGGGGTCTCGGAGCCGCTGGAGGCGGACCATGCTATCATTGCGAAGAATCCGTTCGGTGAGTTGGTTTTTCTATTCTACTATAAACCGCTAATGTTGATATCGTTAATGGTATCAGAATAAACTGTGAATAAGCGTGAAAACATTTCTATAATGTAAGACAAAAGAGAGCTGTGGAGTCGACATAATCATAAAAAATCAACTCTTATTCATGTGATACTCATTCGATTATTATATTGCAAAATTTTATTATAAATAGGGTTAACTTTCACTTTTAATATACTAACATTATGAATATTAAAATTGAATAATATTATCTTGTAAATAAAATTGTAATCTTTTATTACTTAGCAACTTTATTCTCAGACTCAGGGCAAATGTAAAAGCATTCTGGAATTAAATATACAAATGAATATGAGCAAGAGTTTAATTTTAATGTTAATGCCGACTCCACATCTTTCATTAGTCTTGCCGTGCTACGAAAACTCTGAACCCTAATAATGAACGTAGTGTGATCATTTTCCTTTTCCATGCCACATCCTTTTTGGAAAAAATTCAAAATGTATGGTTATGGATCTACCACAAATTAGACCTGCCTGCTAGCCATTTTGAATTCCATTCCTACTTGGGCATACATTTGTGTCAAAAGAACGAATATTTGTTTCCGAGTCTGGAGTATTTTCTTTGTATTTAAGTATTTATTCTTTTACCTAACAATGTATGCCGGTCGTAACATTATCTGGTGCCAACAGTACAATAGGCTATTTGACAGGTTTTTGAAAACCATCTCAGATTATTTGTTGGTGTTTATTGAGTACTCCAAAAGTGGTAATTTTAAATTCTTTTATGTATTTCGTCTAAAAAAAGGAAATAAAAATTCACTTTTAAAATATGCCGCCAAAACGCTTTCTTGGGCTAGATGGCGTCGCACAGGTATCAGTGACGTCAGTGGTCAATACATAAACAAACTGACATTGGCTAATCATAGCAAAGCCAGAAAAACAAACAAACGTCAACTGTCATTATAGAATATACAGACATCCTATAATCTGTGATATTTACCGACCCTTGACGTCATCATGGATTCGGCGCCGTTTTCGATAAAATGGCTACAGATAAAAAATTATCAAGTTTTATCGTGGTTTTTTGGATAAAAGATCCATTTAAGTACCTTACCTACTACCTTTAATCGATTATTATTTCGTTTATTTACCTTAAATCGATTTTAAAACTCATATTTATATGAATACACATAATTATTACGTTTTTTTTCACCTTGTCAAATAGCCTATTGTATGTGTTGTGTAAGATTTTCCCCTTATTATATTTTTGTACCAACAGACGAGCCCGGCAAGCCTGGTACCCCAGAAATAGTAGACTGGGACCGCGACCACGTGGACCTGAAGTGGGAGAAACCCATCAAAGATGGCGGCGCTCCCCTCACCGGATATATCATCGAGAAGAGGGAGGTCGGCTCGCCCAAGTGGGTGAAGGCTTGCGAGGTTAGTTCTACGCTTTTTTTTTCAATATTTTCAAGTTGAATACGAAATAAATTAGAAATTTAAGACTGCACCGAGCGAACGTCGAGCATCCAGTGGCTTCCTCATTACTATTATTGTGTTTTCTAATTAACTAAAGAATTTCCTTAGAATCAGACGATGCGTTTTTGTAGTGCAAGTAAGAACACAATTTATGGAATACGTAACAAACTTTAATGACAATTACCCTTTGAGTAGTCAGCTTAACGGGAAAATGTGGCCACTTTTTTCTGTTAAGTTGATAACTCGAAGGTGAATTGTTATTAAACTATGTGATATACCCTATAAGTTGTGTTGCCATTTGTAGTACAAAAACTATCGACCAATTTCAAGAAAATACTTTAGTTTATTAGAAAACACAATAATAGTAATGAGGGCGCCACTGTACATCCGGCGTACGCTCGTCTTAATACCTAAATAGGTAATAGGCCGGCAGGTCTTGAGATCATATTTCGATGACTGCAAAGCCTTACTCCCTTATTTGTTTGCAGGTCGGCCCCAACGACAACGAGAAGGCTACCGTCCCCAACTTGGACGAGGGCACGGAGTACGAGTTCAGGGTGAAGGCCGTCAACGAGGCCGGTCCGGGAGAGCCCAGCGACGCCAGCAAGTCCGTCGTCTGCAAGCCGAGGAGGCGTGAGTACCATTCAAAGATCAAAATATTTATTTAAAGCGGCTATACAGAATAGATCCACTTTTTACCTGTAAATAGGCATACAAATTGATAACTTGTGGACGGGTCGGAAGGGGCCGCCCTAGGCGTACTTATTCGAGTCAAATCGGAGAAATACTGGAAAAGGGCCGAATCTTAAGTACTTACCCGAAACCGACGTGCGTGCATGACTCGATGTATGAATGTGGAAGAAGCGAAATAAATTTGTCAAGATCGTAGCAAATGGAAAGAAGTGGTCTCTTCCTACCCCTCTGGGAAACAGGCGTGATTTAATGTATGTATGTAAATTGATAACTGCATAATATGATGATGGAGGTCATTAATTATTATTTACGGCATCTATCTATTATAAGTAAAAATATATGTTTGTATGATTGTCCTCTATGCGTTTCTAAAGCAGTGATCAGATTGTGATGAAACTTTGGTTGGGTGTTCTGAGGACGCACCGCAAGAATTTTTGTCCCAAAAAAATTTACAGCTTTTTTTATTTACGTGGCATTGCAACGCATGCCGGGTGCAGCTAGTAGTTAATAAATATGGAATAATCGTTCAGGGTATGATGGGATACGTCAGAGTTAAAAAGACACACAAATAATTTCAAACCGTCAAAGAAATACTACGCGATTTTAATATACATATACGCAAAGTAGTAAGCAGGTACTATCAGACCATTGGAACCTTGACCCACCATAGAACTGTGTCACAGAGACGTTATGATTCAAGTCATAAGAAGTGTCAAACAAATTGTTTTATAATGTCACTGTGACACCGTTCTATGGTGGGTCAGGGTTCCATTGGGTTGATAGTACATACAATTCATTCACTTTGGAAAGGTTCAGAAGCTCTGTAGTAAATTTTATTTAAACACTAATTGAAAAGTTATGTCATGTGGTATGTATGTGTATATTTTGATATTATTAAATGAAGTGTCTGATTTTATGAATAGTTTTGTCCCTAATGGAGGCAGCACGCGGCGACTTTTTGTAGCGATGCAGTCGGTATCGCTGTCACTTTCAAACATTAGAGAGGGAGAGTGACAGCGATACGAAACGCGCGACGGCATCGCTACAAAAAGTCGCCATATACGTAGCAGATCCTATAGGATATACACAAAGTAGATATAAATAGTAAATTGTTGCCTAGGCGCGGAAAGTAATGGCCGAGCAATAGCGAGGCCTGCTAAAATACGAGTCAGGAAATCCTCGTTTCCGCCGCGGCATACATAATGCTTTTCTCAAACATGTGAGGAAATAACACAAATATAATAATTACAAGTATTTTTAAAAACCTATGACAAATTCGGACATAATGTTTGTTTGAAAACTTTGAGTATTAGTGAAGATAGTTTCACGCACAAGGCACCGCCGCCGGCCCACACTGCAGCCACAAGTTGGGTGTGCGGGATTTTTTTCACGTTCCTTTCGATTTTGCATGCAATAGAGAGCACTTTTAATAAACAATATGGACATGGACTGAAAGTGTTTTCATATGGTTTTTTTACTCCTAGGAGTAAAATCAAGCACTTTCTATCCGTGTGTTTCAATCGGAAAACCGTTCTTTCCGAGCATGTTTGAGAAATAGTGGGTTCAATTGTATGCTTTACTCGTTTTTTATCACTATATTCCTATTGTTCCAGTGGCGCCAAAGATCGACCGGCGCAACCTGCGCACGATCAAGGTGCGCGAGGGCGAGCCCATCGCGCTCGACGTGAAGGTGTCCGGCGAGCCGGCGCCCGAGGTGTCCTGGGCCCTCAACGGGAAGAGCGTCAGTAGCGGCGCAGGGCTCAAGCGTAAGTGGTTCTTGTAATTATAGAAGTAGATTTTATAAAATCAATAAAGCCGGCTGCGTCAAAACACTTAACTAATGTACAATTGTACAGTCTTCACTAATAATTATATTATCTAACATAGGGCTTGCAAGTATCTGACGCGTCTCTATTACTAGAGGCAAATAGATGTTATTGACTCCAATGTTGGATAATATATTTTTGCTGGTGACTGTACAGTAATATAGTTTAAAATGGAAACTGATGAAAAAAAACCTGAAGATGTATTTTAAATACCTATTCAATGATCCCCACTTGTCATAGTTCGTCGACTTTATATCTTCTCTTTTCCACAATATTGCATCTGGTTTTTCACAATATGGCATTTTGATTACTGTCATATCTTTGACACTAGATTAAGACAAATCGATTGACATAAAAATCGGCCCACGCGTTTAGCGCCACCGGAACAAACATACATACAGTCCGATCTTTAATTTGGCACCCACCTTAGGTCCAAAGCCAATCTGACATTCTACAACAATAACGTTAAGTTTCCTAAAAGTTACAAATGACTTGACATCTCTAATGACATTGACGACTTCAAGCATATTTTCTTGAAATGGGTCCCAAATTAACGCTCGTGACCGTACATATTACAACACATTGCTTTCCTTTGCGTCACGCAATCAAAGTCAAAAAAACTCAATCGTAGAATTCGAACTGGTTTTCGGGATGAGAAATGTAATCGCCCGGCGCAAAAATTGTGTTTTTTTACAGCTTCAGCTATTTAAGTTCATTAAATGTATACTAAACTGCGGGCTCTCGTTACAGTGGTGGACGTGCCGTATCTCAGCAAGTATCTCCACTCGAATCCAAAACGCAAGGACTCCGGCACGTACAAGATCCAGGCGGTCAACAAGTACGGACAGGACACGGCGGAGCTCGAGATCATTGTTATTTGTGAGTATTTACAACTGCTGATATTGTGGTAGTATTGTCAAGATCATTAAGAAGTTTTTTTTAAGTGCCACGTTTACACGGAGAGCAAATTTAAATGTTAAGCAATTATATTTATATATTAAGACTGCACCGAGCAAACGTTGAGCGTCCAGCGGCGTTCTCATTACTATTATTGTGTTTTCTAATTAACTAAAGGATTTCCTTGCAATCAGACGATACGTTTTTGTAACAAACTTTAATAACAATTACCCTTTGAGTAGTTAGCTTAACGGGAAAAGGTGGCCCCTTTTTTCCGTTAAGTTGATAACTCCAAGGTGAATTGTAATTAAACTAAGTGATATACCCTATAAGTTGTGTTTTCATTTGTAGTACAAAAACCAACCGACCAATTTCAAGAAAATACTTTAGATTAGAAACCACAATAATAGTAATGAGGGCGCCACTGTACATCCGGCGTACGCTCGGCGCAGTCTTTCGTTTGTTTGGTTTTAGTTTAGTCCGAATGTTATGTTATTCATAATCATCGCAAGTCATACGGAAGTTTTTTTTTCGGTTCTTTTTATTAAACCTGGTTAGTAAAATAAGTTAGGTTAGGTTTGTTGTATAAATACTAATGACTATGAGTAACAAAACATTTGGACTACAATTTTTTGTGTGAGCCAATATGGATCCAATAAGGACAATTATTACTTTGCACATCAGTGTTTGGGTCATAGGATTACACCATCCTACCAAATTTCACCGGATTTGGTGCAGTAGATTCGGAGCAAATTGGCTGTGACAGATGGACGGATAGACAGACAGGCACGAGTGATCGTATAAGGGTTCCGTTTTTCATTTTTTGTACGGAACCCTAAAAAAAGTAATGTTAACCCCCAAATATATCATATCAATCTTATTCCTCCAGCCAAACCCGAGAAGCCCGAAGGCCCCCTGGAGGTGTCAGACATCCACAAGGACGGGTGCTCCCTCAAGTGGAAGCGGCCCAAGGACGACGGTGGGGAGCCGATCGAGGCGTACCTCGTCGAGAAGTACGACCCGGAGACCGGCAGCTGGGTGCCCGTGGGCAAGACCCTCGGCAACGTGCCGGAGATGGAGGTAAAGTACCAGGACTTCATAACTCGCGAGCAGGGTTTCTATAGCGAAAATTGGTTTGCTTAGGCCGCATTCACACTTTTTGCAAGTTATTGCTGTAAGTTTTGAAACAAAGCTATATGCAAGACAGGGGTCCATATTGACTCACATAAAATTCTTATTCCTATTTTTTGTTTTCCTACCGATTTGTATTCATAATAATCACTCTTCATAAATTTTTTCCTCATACTTTTTTGTTCATACTTTTAAAGTCATAATTATCGCAATTCATAATGCATTTTTTTTTATGAAACTGTTACTTTTGAGATTTTTTATAAATCTAACCTAACCTAACCTTATTACACGTAAGATATTTAAGAAATTGTGAAAAGTGTACGGCTTCATTAATATTGGCGCTTTGAATTCAGATGATTATGAGTTCAGATGGTTAGTACTAAAAAATTTTTAGAAGAGTTTAAAAAGTGATCATTATGATGTGAAATGGTATGAGAAACATTTTCGGACTTCCGATAATAGGACTTAAAAAGTTATGTGAGTAGACACGCACCCGCAAGACAGAGATGCAGATATTTGCTACTCGCTATTACCCATAACTGCGTGTCAAAACTTACAGCACTAACTTACAAGTGTAAATGCGGCCTTAGACTATGACTTTGGAAATGTTATACGATCTTCAAAGGTGCTTTTATACGAGAAACTTTGACGACGATTTATAGCCAGCAACAATAGCTGTCTTATTCTAATGTTTGGTGATAGAATATGTGACGTCCTTACTGTTGACGGGCAATTACTAATACCAAAGAAGGCGGCTAACTGCATAGTTACATAATTTGCATTTTAATTTTAATGTGGTTGCTAATAGAGTACAGAATGCTTTGACCACTACATTGCAGATTATTGCTCAAAATACTTCCCGTGTAAGCGCGTCTTTAGAATTTATTTTGGTAAGATTCTGCTAACTGACTTAAGACTCAATATACAACGTGTTTTTTTTAATCTTAGAAGTATTTTTACAACTGGACGAGTAGGTCGTGTTTATACAAACATAACATAGAAAAGTTATTTATTACATAAAAACAAAAGACTACTAATTGGTAGGTTAATGTAGATAAGTTATTTATAAATAAAAAGAAAAGACTGCTAACTGGTAACTCTTCATAAAGCTCAGGACCCAGTTTAATAGAAAGGTTTCTTAAAATGCTCTTTATACAATTTAGATTCCTGATTCCTCCTTATACTGTGTAGGCGAGTGTTTACGAATAAAAAAATGAATACTCTGGAGAAACTGGTCTCTGCCTACCCCTCTGTATATATGTATGTAAATGAATACTCACTTTACAGGTTGCGTTATTTTTAACATCTGTGAAATAGTCTTTTCATTATACTTCTACTTTTTCTTACCCGCTGTTCTCTCTCCTCCTCAGGTGGACGGGCTGATCCCCGGCCACGAGTACAAGTTCCGCGTGAAGGCCATCAACAAGGAGGGCGAATCGGAGCCGCTCGAGACCTTCGGCTCCATCATCGCCAAGGACCCCTTCAGTAAGTCGCAGCAGACAAATACACCAGGGGGCCTAATATAAGGAATATAAGGGGACAATCTCACACCAATTGACCTAGTCCCAAACTAAGCTCTAGGCTTGTACTATGGGTACCTAGACAACGATATACATACTTATATAGAGAAATATATACTTAAATACATAGAAAACATCCATGACTCAGGAACAAATATTCGCGCTCATCACAAAAATATCTGCCCTTACCGGGATTCGAACCCAGGACCACTAGCTTCGTAGGCAGGGTCACTACCCAGGCCAGCGCGTCGTCAAATATATTGTCTGTGATTACTTTATTTTATTTAAAATGCTGTTTCAGCCAAAAAAGGTTCATGTTAAGGTTACAAAAATGTTTACTATATTAGACAAGTAAGAATGAACATGGCATAGGGCAAAAAATCTAACTTTCCGCACGATAAACAACTACAGAAATTACAATTTTATTAAAAATATAATTTTCCTACAGCCGTTCCGGACGCGCCGTCAGCTCCGGTGCCGGACGACTGGTCGGCCACACACGTGGACCTCAAGTGGGAGGCGCCGCTCTCGGACGGGGGCTCGCCCATCATCGGGTACATCGTCGAGAAGAAGGACAAGTACAGTCCGCTATGGGAGAAGGCTGTGGAGACTCACACGCCGACGCCGTCTGCTACAGTCAACGGGTGAGTCTAAAATCTTTCATTCCATCATTCGAGGACACACACTCCGTGCTGTTTCTGTCACATTGTTTGGTATCTTTCATTTGTCTATTTGTGTGTCTTCTGTGTAGTGAATAAATGTATTTCTTCTTATTCATTCTTACCTTCACGTCTGTCTCCCAATAGGCAGGCAGAGATCATGGAATGGCAGGTGCACCGGTCTTAGTATAAAACTTTCGCTTCCTCTACATTCATCAACGTCTTCATGCACTTACGTCGGGTTTTGATTTGGCCCTTATTCAGTACATCGCGGATCTGATCACTGTTCGTGCGGCTAGGGCGTTTTCCACCGACATCTCGACTCATTCTCGCTCGCCATACGTTACGTAATATTTCTTTCATCCATTCTTTCAAGATGACCAAAACATCTTAGCATAACCTTTTGGATCTCGCTATTTCTAACTCTATCCATCATCATACACACATCATACATACACTCCACGCGTCCATCTTATCCATTAACCTACCGCCAAACAGCAGTGTTCGCATTGTTGTGTTCCGGTTTGGGGATAAGACAGCCGGTA
The DNA here is from genome assembly GCA_963966035.1 of Acleris laterana. Lineage (NCBI taxonomy): Eukaryota > Metazoa > Arthropoda > Insecta > Lepidoptera > Tortricidae > Acleris > Acleris laterana. The sequence goes on along the minus strand of OZ014462.1, from coordinate 9,755,005 downwards.
AAATAACTCGCATCTAGGCATTCCATCTTAGTCCTCAGGGTTGGCAACGCATTTGCAGTCTTAGGATTGCATTGCAGTCTTGTGAAAGCGAATGTCTATGGGTCACAGTTTCCACTTACCATCAGGTGGCCTGTGTGCTCGTTTGTCTTCTCTATGCCATAAAAAAACGCGTACTTATCGGAGCTCCCTATTTCAACATTTTCAACAGCATTAATCTTGATTTTATTCTTCAATTGCCATATATGACTTTTAATTATAATCTTCTTTAAACAGTATAATACAAAACCGCTTTCCGCGTCTGTCTGTCTTAGTGTCATTCTGTTTTTCTGTTGTCGTTGACAATAAGATAACATGTCAAAAGCAATAAGGTTTTACCATGTAAAATAGAGCCCTAGGAAATTGTATAACTGGCCATAATTACACGACCACAGTTAACCTCTTTAAAAACTTCACCATTATCACTTTGTTAAAATCCTGCTTTCTCTCAACAGCTTAATCGAAGGCAACGAGTACCAGTTCCGGGTGGTCGCCATCAACAAGGCCGGCCACAGCAAGCCGTCTGACGCCTCCAAGAACTTCATCGCCAAGCCGAGGTTCCTGGCGCCCAAGATCGACAGGCGCCATCTTAGGGATGTCACCATCTCCGCTGGTGCCACGCTGAAGCTCGAGGCTGTGATCACTGGGGAGCCCGCTCCGGCTGTGGAATGGAGGTAGGTTCATTGTCCTTATGAAGCCACGAAGGGCGAAGGGTTCCGTACCAAATACTAGAATACAGAACACATATAAGATGAGACCTGCAAAGTAATAGAGATGATTTTAGTATTTATTTAGTTGCCTATAATAAGGTCTTTAAACCTTCCGTTCTGGCTCTCAGAAATGGTATTTCACGCCTGTCTAGTACACGATAACAATTGGGTAAGTAAAGTTTTTGGAAGAGATCTAAATTATAATTTTTTTCGATAGTCGTCATCCGGAAGATCATGGAACTGCGGCTCTTACTTTTATTTCCTCTAATATTTTAGAAATCTTTTTTTTAGTTATGAAGTTGACATTTGTAAACTTTAATGACCGACAAGCTTGTTGCCTTTGTATTTAATGAAATAGAAAAAAAAACTGTCACTTCTATATCTGTCAACGTCAAATCAAATCAAAGTAAACAAACAGTTCAATTCAAATAAGTAAATTCAAGTAAATCTTTGTAATACTCCATTTCCACAGTCCGTGTGGGATTGCCTGAATTCATTGCGTGGATTGTACAATTCAAAAGTGCTCTCGTGGCTATCAAAAAGCAGGGCAAGAGTCGTCGAGAAAGGAAGAAATCGGTGTCCAAGAAGAAGTGCCAAAGGGTTCGAAAATAAATCGTAGACCAAATATCGTGCAAAGGTCTTAGAGCAAAGCGGCAAAACGAAAGTCCAAAGTTCGTTCTGAGATCGTTAAAAATATTTCTAAAAACACTTATCACATGAAACACAAGCAAACAGAAAAGAGCCGTTGTATTGAATCGTTTGTTTACTTTGATTTGATTTGACAATGACAGATACAGAAGTGTTTTTTTTTATTTTTCATTAAGTACGAAGGCAACAAGCTAGTCGGTCATTAAAGTGTACAAATCGCTGCTTAAATGCTAAAGCGCCTCAAAACAAAAACAGACGTAGTTTGATTTAAAACTTAAAGTATATAGCATTCCGAATTTAAATGCAACACAAATACATTTTGATTTGAGGCCCTTTAGTATTTAAGCAACGAAATGTCAACTAAATAACTAAAAAAAATATTTCTAAAATATTAGAGGAAATAAAAATAAAAGAGCCGCAATTTCTAGATCTTTAGGATGACGACTATCGAAAATAAATATAATATACATATCTTCCAAAAACTTTACTTAGCCTATTTTCTTCTATTATACGAACTCGTGTTACTTTCCTTGTCTGGTTATACGAGTATAGCCGACTAAACCCGATTTGCATTACACGGCTAAAATACGTACAGTGGCAAGTGGCTCAACAATCCCGTGTTGTGACTGACTATACAGTCGCGGAATAAAAAGGTTGACCACCTTAAGATCAGTTTTTACTTGCTCAGTATAAGTTATCAGTATCTGCTTATCGAACGAGTATGACACATTCCGTCATAATGAATGTCATTTCACTACATGGCCCACAGGTACATGGTTACCATGGTCACGTACAAACAACAGCCACTATTGGTTCAAACTGAACTCGAGTCTTTATTAGTCGTTACGAAAGTGTTGCTATGGTCACTTATAAACAACAGCCTTTATTGGTTCAATATAATTTCTCTCGTCTGTTACACAGTTTAAAAAGGTATCATGTCCTTGCAACGCGTAAATGAATTTATTTGAAATTTGGTCAATCTTTTCGTTCCGCGACTGTACAGTCACCACACGGGATTGTTGAGCCACTTGCCACTGTTCGTAAATTGGCCGTGTTATGCAAATCGGGTTTAGTCGGTTATACTCGCACGGCTCGCGCCCAAAGTCACAATTGCACGTCTAGCAACGGTAACCTAGCGACAATTGTTAAGCGTAGCGATAAATTATTTTATGATTTGTCACTTTGACTTCGGAAAAACTCGGAAAACCCGATTTTATCCGAACGCTGTTGACGTGTAATAGTCATCGTAATGAATCGCCGATTTCCCGCCATTGATTTTATAATCTTTGTTATGTCAAATTTCAATTGGCTTCAACGTATCAACAGCATTCGGATGGGTCGGGAATGACAAGAGATTTCTAGAGCCAAAACCTCTACTATATTGTTATATTTTAAGGTCTACTTAAACTGATTATTCGAATATCAAGCATGTTCATAAAAAAGAAAAATATATCATGATATATATGACTATTTATTTATTTTATTTTATTTTAGAAAACTTAACTAGTGTGGGTAAAGCTAGTAGCATATATATGCTCCATGGGAGTCTATTACAGATTGGAGACGCGAAGGCATAGACTCGACCAACTGAGCACAATAACCACTTCCTCGCAAGTCTTCCCATACTTCATGACAATGACTTTCAACGGCCTCTCTCGTTCGCTCATTCCGGTTTTCCCTTCTCTGAACCATTAAACCCCATGTTTTCGGATGGTATTGGGGTGACAATTGAAACGGTCTGCGAAATAATTGGTGGATATAAAGCCATTATTTTCGTAGTTCTGTCGCATCTCATCGCGTTGCTCAGCCGAGAGTATCGAAAGACCATGGTTGCCTTCACGGTGATCATTTATAGCTCCTTCTTCAGCATACCTATTCACCCACAAACTGACAGTATTTCGCTGCACATTTAAAGCGGTTGCTATTGCACGTATGCTTAAGCCTTGCTGATGCAAAATTACAATTTGTTGTCTGGTTTCGTTGCTAATCGAAGGTGGCATCGCGGAAGGCGGAAGAAAATTGTCAATTTACATGTAATTTACATTGACAATCCCATTGTCAATTTTTTTTTTAAGTTATATTTTCCGTACGGAAGTATGAAGTATTTAATTAACTTTTCCTTGTAGGTAATAGCTGACAGATCGAAGGATTATCTGAAGTAAATAGAATTGACGCCAAAGGTTATCTATGGCACACAAAAAGGTTACACCTTGAACTCATTTAGTAATATTTGCATTTCTCTTTATCTTATATTTCTATCTTTATCATTACGAGTTTGTGTGTCATTTATGAATCACTTGATTTAAAAAAATAAATTTTCATGCAATTTTGGTGTTGGCTAACCCAAAGACAAGCCTGCCAACTTAACAATAGAGTGACTAAAGCCAACCAATTACAGGTCTAGAAACAGTAACCTAGCAACAACTGTTATTACGTAATCGGTCACACGACATCGGGAAAACTCGGAGTCCACGACTTTACCCGAACGTTGTTTAAGAGTCTAATAAATTTAATAAATCACCGATATTCTGTCAGATTATTTTTGACAGTTGATTTGATAGAAATACCGAATGACAAAGATAGAAATATTTTTCTCTTTCTGTTACACGAATATACGAGAAGACAGACATGTCATCATTCGTTATCAGTCGTTCACGACGATGTCACACGAGTATGCCCGATTTGCCTACACGGCTAAGTTATGAACTGTGGCAAGTGGCTCAACAATCCCGTGTGGCGACTGTACATACCGGTACCAGCAAAATGACTCACTACTTCTATCTTATATTCGAAACCCTCACTGCGCGAGTCTAACACACAACCGTTTTTCTATCCCCCAACAGAACCCAGAACATGCCGCTGCGACCATCCAAAGCGGTCACCATCGACAGCCCCGACTACTTCACCAAGCTGGTCATCCGGCCGGTGCGCCGCGACGACTCCGGCGAGTACACCGTCACAGCGGTCAACTCGAGCGGCAGGGACACCGTCGCCATCAACGTGCTGGTGACGGACAAGCCGACCAAGCCGGAGGGACCGTTGCAGGTTGGTTGTGGAAATTATTTAAAATATCATAGGTGTAATTAAAAAATTAACTAATTTTTTGGGTTTTAAAATCACTGTTTTCCCGTGTGGTTGCCTTCCCGTGTGGTTGCCGGATTAGAATAGTGCCAATGCAAGTCTTTCCGTGGATGTCGTAAAAGCCGACTAAGGTAATAAAGGCGTGTAGTACTGTTAGGCGATGGGCTTGCAACCTGTCACTAATACACTAGTAAACATATACGCCTAAGTGTGCAAAATGTGGTTACAGAATTATCAAAAAGTTTTTATATTTGTTGGAAATTCTGCAGCTCTGCCTACCCCACTCTGGGAATAAAGGCGTGAGTTTGTGTATGTATGTAAAATCACTGTTTTGTTTTCATTTTACAAGCTTTTATTTAAGTTGCAATGTATGTAAGTCAAATCTTACAAGTTAAATTTGACCCACTTCCCGATTACCGATGACGTTGAAAATTTGCACACATGTGTAAATTGGATGACAATGCAGTACTGTTATGTTATGACATGGAGCTGATCTGATGATGGAGTCAGAAGGTGGGGATAGAATCTCCGCTATACTTAACGCAGACCATTGATTGGCAAAAAAAAGTACAGTCTGCAACAGAAGCTTGTTTTTATTTTTGCAGAAACTTAATAACATGTTGTGCCACTGACGCCACCCTGCGCCAATTTCAAGACTAAAAGACTCTTTGTTTCATATGAATTAAGTTCTAATTTGTATAGCATAGTAAATATGTTTGACGCAATGCCTTCAAAAGGTTACATACATACATACATAAGCTCACGCCTTCATTCCCAGGTTTTTACCTCGCAAAGCTTGAATACATATCGAACGATACATTGTTCGACTCTTGGTACTACAAACTGGGGTACTACCCATTTGGACCCGTTGAGAAAATATTGAATTCAAAAAGTGTCAGTTACGTAGAAAATGAGTTGAAACTTGTTTTTCTGTTCGACATTGTTGTATTTATTTGACGGTTTCGGAATTCTACACTGAGCATTTTTTTGTAAAACTTACACTTGTCTCCAGATCTCGGACGTGCACAAAGAAGGCGCCACACTCAAGTGGAAGAGACCCAAGGACGATGGTGGAGCACCGATCGAGTACTACCAGGTGGACAAACTGGACACCGACACCGGTGTCTGGGTACCGTGTGCCAGGTCCAACGAGCCTAGTAAGTGTTCTGACTGGCATTTTTTCATCTTGTTGTACAAAACAACTGTACTTACCGATGTACCTGCCCAGGTGACATTTTTTCGAAGCGCGGTAACCAATCAGCATGAACCACGCGTTGCGCGGTTGTGTTCTGTGCTATTGGTTGTCGCCATGTTGACCCACGTGTCTTTCAGTCAGCCGTCAAACGTGTGAGAATGAGATGGAAAAATAGAGATACAATTTAATTTGCATTTTATATATTACATACAAGTCTGATCGTTGTTCGTGTCTGCGCGAACGAAGATTCACGACACGCCAAATAAATTGTGTTCTACTGTAATTTTAGATGGAAAAGGTAATGAGTGAATTCTAGAAAATTTCTAAATTGTAGAAATTATCAACATTATCAGGGTTGTTACCAAGTGAAATAGTGGATTGTTTACGAAGGGATGAAAGTGATCGTTTGCATCCATAAAAGTTTCGAGGATTTCATAGTTAGGGTGTACTTATACTCTACTTTACTTATTTGTCTTTAGGTATTGTCATCCATCATACAAAATGTATAAAAATGGCTGAGTGTTTGACAGATTCTTTATTCAAAATCACTTTCCGCCATTTTTAGGCCGCTAGTGAGATATGGAAACGGCGGCCTTCAAACTATTTATCAGAAGTCGCCTTTTCTTCAGCTCTTGTGAAGCTACCAATACTTCACCATCGATTCTGCATCGCATTATGATATTAACGCATGCTAAATGTGTTTTAGTTTGCGTCTTTATTATTAAGAGATGGGGCAAAACATCATTTTACTCCCTAGCGTTAGCTATCTTTCAATTAATTTTAGTTCTATTTTCAATTTTTTATTCTCCTTACCTGCCTGACTCACCACATCACAACATGACTTGAAGTAACTAATTTCCAACATTTCTTCCTTCCAGAATGCGATGTGACCGGCCTGACACCTGGCAAGGAGTACCGGTTCCGCGTAGCCGCTGTGAACAGCGAGGGTGAATCTGAACCCCTCACCTCGGAGGAGACCATCGTCGCCAAGAATCCCTTCGACGAACCAGGTCAGTACCGATGTTGGCTGATGATGAAAAGGACAAATGTGTTTAAGAATTATTAATCAGGAAACGAAGTGTTGGGTACTTGGAGTGAGGATATATGGATGGCAAGATTATGGACAAGGCATTATTTATCGCCTGTGTATCTTTTACCAAAAATACACCTAATAGTTTACGAATCATAATGGTGTGTTTTGTCTGGGGACCTATTAATTAACCAACAGGCTGGCAAAAATATATTTTATTTGGCCTGTTTATTTGAATGGCCTCGACCCAGTCTATTTTTGACAATATTTCCAGGCGCTATTTTCCGGTCGGTAAAACCATATTGCTTCTTACAATGGTATCATATTGTCAACGTTATCAAAGCTCTTGCTTGGCAGCCGAACTAAAAACAATACGATACGGTTTTACCAATTAGAATAGAACCCCAGGAAATTATATCGTAGATTAATTGAAAGCTTTAACTAAAGCAATCAAATAACATCTATTATATTATACTGCCCTCAAAAGCCAAAAGGCGTTATCTCAAATGAAATATCCAAAGCAGATTCATTCTTTTTCCGTTAGTAATGAAGTTGCATTCGCTACACGATTTTTGTCTTAGCAAGTCAGTATACTAACCTTACCTTCATACTCCAGGCGCCCCTGGAACCCCAAGCGTCACCGACTGGGACAAAGACCACGTGGACCTTAAATGGACTCCACCACGCGAAGACGGCGGCGCGCCCATCGAGGGGTACATCGTGGAGAAGAAGGACAAGTTCGGCAACTGGGAGAAGGCGCTGGAAGTGCCGGCGAACCAGACCACGTGCACCGTGCCCGACCTGGTCGAGGGACAGACCTACGAGTTCAGGTGAGGCTTTTGAGGTTTACTCTGAAGGCTATGGCGATTTGCAACTCGATTCAAAGGTCAAGAAGGCTTCAAGAAGGACATTGGTAGCTGAGAGAAGACCAGACTTCTTGCTCTATGCCATCCTGGTGGTAGAACAGAGTTATGAGTTCAGGTGAAGCGTGAGGAGCGCATTTTCGGGTTCCAGGATCTTGTGCATATTCTTACATGCTAAGCTTATCCTGTAGAAATGTTGGCATTTGCAAAGCATTTGCAAAATATCCATGGGTTTTCACGCCCACATACCATCAGATGGCTACCTCGCCTTTCAAGAAATTGACATGGTTTTTTTATTCCAGGGTCCGCGCCGTGAACAAGGCTGGTCCAGGCGAGCCCAGCGACAGCACGCACCCCATCGTGGCCAAGCCCAGGAACTTGGCGCCGAAGATCGACAGGACCAACCTGATCGATATCAAGATCAAGGTCGGACAGAAGTTCGGCTTCGATGTCAAGGTATATCAACGATACAACGATATTCGATATCAACTTTAGGTTTAGTAGAAACCTCTTCTGGTCCAGGGTCTGTCTGGATCGCTACCACCATCTTATCCTTTAACCTACTGCCAAGGAGTTGTTGTGATACGGTGTGGGGAGACAACCAGTGGTTACTAGCATAGGGGCATTTCATCATAGTCCTCAGGGTTAGCAATACATTTGGAATCTTAGGATTGCATGTTTGAGATTGAAGTCTTAAGAATTCTAAGGATCTAAGCCAATGTGCCCTCTAATACAAAAAAAAAAGTTTTACACTTGGAGGCTAGCTTGAAGGAAACTATGGCTCAGGTATGTGGCTGAGGTTCCTTGTTCCAAAAGACATAATACGGCCATTGAAATAAAAAATAACGATCTAGTGACAATAAAGTGAAGTGGAATTTCTTTTGTTTTTACGACTAATGATAAAATGATAAAATTTACTTTATTTCATTCATAATAGATTCATATTTTATGAACAAATTTCGTTGTATTAGGTCTTAGGATATAATCATCAAGATAATTTCTTAATACTAGCTTTGCCAGCGACTCTGTCCGCCATTATTACTTCTCTTGGGAAATCTGGCCATTTCGCTTGTTTGTCACTGCGATCGCGATATTAAAAACATTTTTTAATCTCCCAGGTATCCGGTGAACCGATGCCAGAAACGAAATGGTTCCTCGCCAAGAGGGAGGTCAAATCCTCAGGTGATACCAAAGTGCAGCATTCAGACTACAACACCAAACTGAACTGCAAGGTCGCCACCCGCGGTGACAGCGGCCGGTACACCATCACAGCTGAGAACGTCAATGGGAAGGATGTGGCTGAGGTGGAGGTCATCGTGCTGAGCGCGCCCAGCCCACCCAATGGGCCGCTTAAGGTAAGGAGTGGTGTTTTGTGTATTGAAAATAATTCATTATGACATCGTTAACGGTCACCAAAGTTTTATAATGCGTTGTCATGGTAATAACAGTTCTATAATGACGTAAACATGTGAATTTTCTAGTGAAAATAAACTGTTAATGCCACTTGAAATAGTGGAAATGACTTTGTAGGTTTGTGACGTGTTAGGAAATGTGGACTTTGTTTGCATCTAAAAATTTTAGTAACGGTTTATAATTAGGTTTTGTGCCCTCGTGCCTATTTTTAGAACTTAGCCACTCGTGACGTAATAGATTTCATTATGTGACGGTTGCATAAATAACTTAGTTCGTAAATGATCTAAATTAAAAGTTGAAGGGTTATTAGACGTTTTTATCACTTTATATTTTCTACATCTGACCTGAAGGTCAGAATTTTGAAAATAATAATAAATTTTACAGCCTAGTTGATTATTTCCATTGTCTGATAATAACTTTCCCCCACAGGTTACAGAGGTCCACGCGAACGGCGCCAAGCTGTCCTGGAGCCCGCCGTCCGACGACGGTGGCCAGCCGATCGACAAGTACATCGTGGAGCGCATGGACGAGGCCACGGGCCGCTGGGTGACCGCGGGCGAGACCGCTGGCCCAGAGACCTCACTGCCGGTCGACGGACTGCAGCCGGGGCACAAGTACAAGTTCCGCGTGCGCGCTGTCAATAGGTCAGTGTCTTTTCAGACGTTTTCACGACAGTAGTCTTCGATCTTGCAATTAGGCTCGGTTATAGTTCGTTCAAATAGTTTGCAACTCCAAAGGGTTTGCACACTATTTGAATGAACGAACTAGATTTGAAATATTTACGACATTGTGATAAAAAATTGCACTTTTTTTCTTCTATTCAGCCACCTCGGTCTTCGTTTAGAAATGATAGTGTTTCACCTGAGGGTTAGTTTGTTTCAAATTTGTATGAAAGAAAATGACATACTTTTGCAGACTTTGCTTGCAACATTCAAGGAAGAAAATATGAATTAGAAAAATAATAAACAGTAATTAGCTTGTCAACTTATGTCAAACCAGAACGATATCGACCATCATCTCCATTTTATCCGCCTGTTACGGCTTGTATGTATGTATGTATGTATATTACATATAATTACAAGTAAATTCGTACATAAACTTAAGATTAACATGTACAAAGGCGAACTTATCCCTTTAAGGGATCTCTTCCAGTTAACCTGACCATGATAATAATAAAAAAATCCTGCTAATGAAAATTTTAAAATATCATCCCAAAGTGATTTATTACTATAATGTATTATATCTATTTCTCAAATATTACTATTCAAACCCAAACCAACTGTCTTCAATCACATATTTTCATGATACATTTCAATTCCCAGGCAAGGCAAATCCGAGCCTCTCACCACGCCGCACGCCACCGAGGCTAAGAACCCGTACGACCTGGCCGGCAAGCCCGGCACGCCCAAGGTCAGCGACTTCGACCGCGACTGGGTGCAGCTGGAATGGACCCGGCCCGAGAAAGATGGTGGAGCGCCGATCACGGGCTACGTTATTGAGAAGAAGGACCGATTCTCGCCGGATTGGGAAGAGTGTGCTAAGGTTAGTATTTTTTTGTGTACAGTCGGCCAAAAATGTGGTGTACCTAAGGTTGAAGTTCATTTGCACGCCATGATACAACAGTTCCAGTTTCGGTTGCAATAATATGGTGACAGTGACAAGTACCACGTAAGTACGTAAGTACTACGTAAGTACGTGACCTTAGCGATAATTAGATCTCACGGAAACTTTGGTCCAAACTGGTAGACCACTTTCTTGGACGACCGTACAAAGCTACATTTAGTTATTTTATCGAAAATCTTAACTAAGTATTTAAGATAAAAACATGAAACCTGTTGATCAAATTCATGTTACCTTGGCAAAAAAGTGGATCATTCACGATGACTCTAGGATGAGTGAAATTGGCAATATGATCCATTTATTGCTGGTGCCCACAAAGGTTGTTCAAATTTCACCTTTCAAAACGTCTAACTCTTTTTCTCTAATCTATATTTAATAATAATGATAATATGTAAATGCTATGTCAATACGTACGAAATTTCCAGTTTTGATGTCATAATCATAGCGGTAAAAATCCCAGGGCCTTGAAGTTAAACTACAGTTTGTCTAATCATCATATTCCCCACAGATCGACGGCGACGTCATCACCGGCAAAGTCCCGGACCTCATCGAAGGCAACACGTACGAGTTCCGCGTGCGCGCCGTCAACAAGGCCGGGCCCGGCGAGCCCTCCGACGGGACCGCGCCGCACCTCGCGCGCCCCAAGAACCTCGCGCCCAAGATCGACAGGAACTTCATGTTCAACATCAAGGTCAAAGCTGGACAGAACTACGAGCTCGACGTCCCAGTCATTGGAGAACCAACACCCTCCAAGGAATGGTTCCATGGAGACAATCTGGTCCTCAACACAGACAGGATCAAAATTGTCAATGACGCTCATACTACTAAGTTCAGAGTTGTCGATGCTAAGAGGGGAGACAGTGGTGCTTATACACTTAAAGCGAAGAATATCAATGGAGTCGATACTGCTACCATCAAAGTGGTGATTCTTGATGTACCGACACCACCAGAAGGCCCGCTTAAAGCTGATGATATTACCAAATCTGGTTGTACACTAAAATGGAGACCACCAAAGGATGATGGTGGAAGCGAAATTTCTCACTATGTTGTTGAGAAGATGGACCAAGAAAACATGAGGTGGATACCAGCTGGTGAAGTCCAAGGTTGCAACATGCGTATTGATCACTTGATCGAAGGTCATGATTACAACTTTAGAGTACGCGCTGTTAATAAGCAAGGAGAGTCGCAGCCTTTGACTGGACATGAACCTATCACAGCTAAGGATCCTTACGGTACTCCAGACAAACCAGGCACACCTGTTGTAAAAGACTGGGACAAAGATCATATGGACCTGGAATGGGTACCGCCAAAGAAGGACGGTGGTTCACCTATCACTGGTTACATTGTTGAAGCGAAGAAACGCTACGGACCTTGGGAAGTCGCCGCCACTGTACCAGGAAACAAGACCACAGCGACAGTTCCAGGACTCACAGAAGGAGAAGAATACGAGTTCAGGATTATTGCCGTTAACAAGGCTGGTAACGGAGATCCTAGTGATGCGTCTACTCCTCAAATTGCTAAGGCACGCTTCTGCGCTCCTCACTTTGATAAGACTTTGCTTGCTGATAAGACTGTCAAGGCTGGCACTAGGATCCAATATGAAATACCTATTGAAGCCGCACCTAAACCCACTGTGGAATGGCAGATCAATGGCAAGGTGGTTCATCCCAACGACCATATCGACATACAAGTCTTACACAATAGGGTCATATTAGACATTCCATTCTCCGTACGAGCCGACGGAGGCGTTTACAAACTGACCATCCAGAACGATCTAGGAGTCTGTTCTGCAACAGCTCAAGTCACAGTCCTGGACAAACCAGCGAGACCAGAAAAGCCTCTGGTGGTTTCAGACATTACCAAAGACTCTTGCTCATTATCCTGGAAGGTACCGCTTGATGATGGTGGATCACCAATTTTACACTATGTTATTGAGAAGATGGATCTGACTCGCGGAACATGGTCTGATGCTGGTATGAGCACTTTCCTATCCCACCAAGTCACCAGACTTATACACATGAAGGAGTATCTGTTCAGAGTAAGCGCTGTTAATGCGATTGGCCAATCAGAACCTTTGGAATTAGACCGCGCTATCACAGCCAAGAATGAATTTGACGAACCGTCTGCCCCAGGCAAGCCTGAAGCTACAGACTGGAGCAAGAACCACGTGGACCTCCAATGGACCACACCGAAATCCGACGGTGGATCTCCGATCACTGGCTACATTGTCCAAAAGAAAGAAAAGGGCAGCCCCTACTGGGTAAACGCTGCTCATGTGCCTTCAAACAAGAACAAGGCTACTGTTCCTGACTTGACTGAAGGACAGGATTACGAGTTTAGGGTCATTGCTGTTAACAAGGCAGGACAATCCGAACCCTCAGAACCTTCGGACATCATCACAGCTAAGGACAGATTCGTTGCGCCCAAGATCCTCACGCCACTCAAGGAAATCAGAATCAAGGCTGGCCTTATCTTCCATTTGGATGTAGACTTTATTGGAGAACCTATTCCTGAAGTCAATTGGACGTGCAATGGTAAGCCAGTGCTTACTAATGAGAGAACAACAGTGACATCAGTTGGTCACCATACGATTATACACACGGTTAACTGCAAGCGTTCCGACGCTGGCAAATATCATCTCTCATTGAAGAACGATTCAGGGTCTGATGAGGGAAGCTTCGAGGTTATTGTGCTTGACGTTCCTGCACCACCGGAAGCACCATTTGAATACGAAGAGATCACAGCGCAATCTGTCACAATGTCATGGAAGCCACCTAAAGATAATGGTGGTAGTGAGCTGACTGCTTACGTCATCGAGAAGCGAGACCTTACACACGGAGGTGGATGGGTTCCAGCTGTTACCTACATCAACCCTAAGTACAACCACGCCACGGTTCCAAGATTGGCTGAGGGCACCAAGTATGAGTTCAGAGTATTCGCTGAAAATCTTCAAGGACGCTCTGAACCCCTAGTCACGGACAAGGCTGTGGTCGCTAAGAACCAGTACACTGTACCTGGAAAACCTGGCAAGCCAGAGCTGGTATCTGCAGACAAAGACCACATCAAGGTTAGGTGGTCTTCTCCGATTTCGAACGGAGGATCCAACATTATTGGATACGATGTTGAGAGGAGAGACAAGGCAACTGGTCGCTGGATTAAAATGAATAAGGATCCGGTTAGAACCAACGAATATGAAGATGATAGGGTTCAGGAAGGTCACCAATATGAGTATAGGGTATCCGCGGTCAATGCTGCCGGACCTGGTCAGCCTTCTGACCCATCTAACATGTTGATCGCCAAACCGATGAAGGAAAAGCCCAAGTTATGGCTGGATCATCTCATTGGGTGCAAGATCAAGGTCCGTGCAGGAGAACCCATCAATATCAACATTCCTATCACCGGTGCACCAACGCCAACAATATCCTGGACCAAGGGATCAGTTTCTCTTCTCCCATCGCACAGGCTATCTACTGAAACGAAGAACGATGAAACCAAACTTAGCATTGAAAAGTCAACCAGAGACGATGCTGGCAAATACACCATTTCAGCATCCAATGCTCACGGAAAGGACTCCGCTGATATTGAAGTCATCGTCGTCGATAAGCCAGGCATTCCTAAAGGACCTCTCCTTTGTACACCTGTTACTCATGACGCTGTCAGTCTGCAATGGCAACCACCTACTGACGATGGCGGCAGTGAAATCACCGGGTACGTCGTCGAAGTCGCCGAATACGGCGTCAACGATTGGAGAACTGTTGCCGGATTCTGCCCGAAATGCTCCTTCACTGTTAAGAGTCTTACCGAAGGCAAGAAGTACGTCTTCAGAGTACGTGCTGAGAATCTTTACGGAGTATCAGACCCATTGGAGTCTAAGCCTACAGTCGCTAAGTCTCCGTTCGATCCTCCAGATGCACCAGAAACACCAAGAATTACTGGCTACAGCGCCAACAGCTGCGCTCTGGAATGGGATCCTCCAACAAACTGTGGAGGCAAACCAATCTCAGGATACTACGTTGAAAAACGCGAACGTGGAGGCGATTGGGTCAAAGTCAACAACTACCCGACACCAAACACATGCTACACAGTATCTGACCTTCGCGAAGGAAACCGCTACGAGTTCAGGGTCATCGCTGTCAATGAGGCCGGACCTGGTAAGCCGAGCAAGCCGACAGAACCTATCACAGCGCAGACACAGAGGATGAAGCCTAGCACGCCCGAAGCGCCCAAACCTGATAGAGTTACTAAAGATTCTGTTACTCTGTCCTGGAGGCCACCAAAGAGCGATGGTGGAGCCAAGATCAAGGGCTACATTATTCAACAGAAAGGCAAAGGCGAAAAGGATTGGAAGGACGTCAATGATGTTCCTATTCCGAGCCTGGTTCACACCGTGCCTAAGCTTAAAGAAGGTGCCGAGTACCAGTTTAGAATCATCGCTGTCAATGACGTTGGCCGCTCAGACCCCAGCAAACCTACAAGCGATATCACCATTGCCGAACAGCCAAACAAACCCTGCATGGATCTTGGCGGAGTCAGAGACATCACCGTCAGGGCTGGAGAAGACTTCTCTATCCACGTCCCATATACAGGATTCCCTCAGCCAACAGCATCTTGGTTCGCTGAAGACAACTTACTGGACGTCGAAGGCGACTCCAGAATATTCCAGAAGATCACACCAGATTCTGCGTCACTGGTCGTAAAGAACGCCAAACGTTCTGATGGAGGACAGTACAGACTTCAACTCCGCAATCCATCTGGATACGACACAGCTACCATCAACGTCAGAGTCTTGGATAGACCTGGGAAACCAGAGAATCTTCGCGCTGATGAATTCGAAGGTGAAGCGCTCACGTTATACTGGAACCCGCCGAAAGACAACGGTGGTGGTGAGATCACTAACTACGTCATTGAGAAACGAGAGGCTAGGACACAGAACTGGACCAAGGTTTCTGGCTATGTGACGACGCCGTTCTTTAGAGTTAAGAATCTAAACGTCGGTAGAGATTATGAATTTAGAGTCATGGCTGAGAACCAATACGGACAGTCAGATCCTGCGCAAACGACTGAACCAATCAAAGCGAGACATCCGTTCGACCCGCCAGCAGCTCCCGGCGTGCCAAAGGCTGTTGAAACCACAGAAACTTCCATCACCATCACTTGGGCTATGCCTAGACATGACGGAGGATCACCTATCACTGGTTACGTGGTTGAAAAGCGATTGATAACCGAAGATAAATGGACCAAGGCGTCTCATGCTCATATCCCAGATACCACATACAAAGTTACTGGATTGATAGAGAACCATGAGTATGAGTTTAGGGTGGCTGCAGTCAACGCGGCCGGGCAGGGTCCTTACTCTCAGAGTTCGGACTCGATCCGCGCGTGTGCGCCGCCTAATTCGCCGAAGATCACCAGTGACCTCAGCCTTAGAGATATCACTGTCATTGCTGGCGAGGAGATCAAGATCACTGTGCCGTTCACTGGCAACCCTAGACCTAAGGTAAGCATTGTTTTGTTTTTGTATGTTCCCGTAGAAGGACAATTTAAAGCATAAAGCTTCTAAGTAAAGTATGTTCCAAAGATTAAGGGTGCCTCTCCACCAGACATGGTGCTACCCTACGTTGCTATGGATGTGTTGATGTCCACCATTCATATTCATTGGTCCACATAGCATAGCACTGGTGGAAACGTCTAGCTTTCACATGCTTTCTTTCTCTGGTGGAAAGGCACCCTAACACTTGACAGTCCAGTTAGCAAAGGAGGGTTATTAAAAAGCTTTAAAAAAGCTGTCAAATAGCAAATGCTACAATTCAGTAAAAAAAAGCCGTAACTCTCTTAAAAGGTTCCAAAGTTAATTCAGCATGTTAATGTACTAAAACAAATTCCCTAAATTAATTTAAACATTCCCCAGGTGTCATGGCTGATCAACAACGAAGAAGTGTTCCCGGATAACCGTCTTCGCTTCGTCACGTCGGATGTCAACACGGTGTTCTACAATTCGTCGGCGAAGCGCTCCGACACCGGCTCGTACACCATCCAGCTCATGAACAGCGAGGGCTCGGACAGCGCCACCTGCCGAGTAAGTAGTATAAACAACCAAGCTATAGCAACACTAGCGACATCTAGTGTAGTTCGACAAGTTTAAGACCATCCAGTTAGCGCAACTAAGGCTGACAGCGTGCATTATCGCAGCGAATTATAATTCTGATTATATGATTTTTTATCATTGACAGAAGAAAGACAGACAAGACAAGGCCTTTTTGCTGACTGTATTTTTTTAACACAGCCATTATGGACTTATTCCAAATTAACAAGTCCGAACTCGGTGGGGTCTACGTTTAATCTTATACAAAAGTTCATTCTTTGTAATTGCAATAATGTCACTATTCAGATAGTTTTTTCGTAAGGTATTAAAGTTTGTTGTGACAGTTAAGTCACACTAGGTACTGCTGGCTGTGTTAGTATATTTATCAAACTCCTTCAAACCTGCCCTTTTTCAACAGGTGCTGGTAGTAGACCGTCCATCACCGCCTCAGGGTCCGCTGGAAGCGTCGGACATCACGCCGGACACCTGCACGCTCAGCTGGAAGACGCCGCTGGATGATGGCGGCTGCCCGATCACCAACTACGTCGTCGAGAAGATGGACAGCAATGGCGTAAGTTGGGATTATTTTATTGCATGAGGAAGGTACAGTCATGAACTTAAATTTGGAACCCAATTTAGGTCCAAAGTCAATCTGACATTCTAAAACAATAAGGTTGTATTTCCTATAAGTTACAAATGATTTGGCATCTATAATAACATTGACGACTTTAAGCCTATTTTTACACGGTTAACTGATGCTAAATTAACTCTGAGGCATGTGTTGAATGCATTGCCAACGCTGAGAGTTTCTCGATTCTGGATGGTAGTTTCAGATGGTAAGACAATAGGATCAGAAAATCCTACAATAGCTAAAAATAAAAGTAAAAAAAATAAGTAAAAATAAAGGAAGTAATTTTGAATTAGCAATAGTTAAAGCAACGAATTTACTTTTTAAGAAAAATTGTATAGTATTTCCTTTCCTCTCACTTTACAGCTATGTAAATATCCTTCTGTCTTCCAGGTATGGGTGAAGATATCCTCATTCGTGCGCAACTGCCACTACAACGTGATGGGCCTGGAGCCCAACCACAAGTACACGTTCCGCGTCCGCGCCGAGAACCAGTACGGCGTGTCTGATCCGCTGACCATGGACGACTCTATCACTGCCAAGGTAAGTCGGTCTTGAGGATTGTGTTTATAAGTTGGTACTACTTATCCCTCGTATGCGGGAGCCGTTTCGGGGTTGTAGGACCTTGTGCATCCATTACAGCCAAACAGCAGTGTTCGCATTGTTGTGTTCCGGTTTGGGGATAAGACAGCCGGTGAAAGACTATCATAGAGGCATTCCATCTTAGTCCTCAGGGTTGGCAACGCATTTGCAGTCTTAAGATTGCATTGCAGTCTTGTGAATGCAAATGTCTATGGGTCGCAGTTTCCACTTACCATCAGGTGGCCTGTGTGTTCGTTTGTCTTCTCTATACCAATGAAAAAAAAATTTTTGACGGCCCCGTGCGGCAACGCGGTCATATGACCGGTCACATGACATCATACCCACAGTGGTGGCCTTACTGAATATTTTTATGTAAGGAGCGATTTTTACCCTACCTACGATTACAAACCTAATGCTATGAAAAAAGAATCAAAATAAAATGCGGGTAGGTACGCAGGGAATTGGAACAGATCCGTGCTTACGCATAATCATAATCATAATCATTTATTTATTGCATATCACATTACATTACGCAGTTCATAAACTGGCACGGTTACCCGTCTAAGCATATGAAGGGTTTATTGACGAGTATCAACAATCACCATCAAATATATTGGACTCTTTCGTGACATAACCGATTTTTTTTTGGACCAGAAAGTAAAGGAATACGAGACTATAATTTCGTCTAAGCAATAATCAATCCGAACTGCACGTACGCACTTTCTCGCTCTAAAAGAATAGCTTCAGCTCCGTCATAATAACCCCCCTGATCATGATAATAGTGGAACGTCACTAATCTTCTTGTATTTTCCAGTTCCCATTCACGATCCCGGACCCGCCGGGCGTGCCCCGCGTGACCGACTGGGACGGCTCGACCGCGTCCCTCGTGTGGGACCGGCCGCGCTCGGACGGCGGCGCGCGCATCCAGGGCTACAAACTCGAGTTCCGCGACGTGCGCGACAACGTGTGGACCGGGGCCGACTACCTGGTCAAGGACTGCCAGTACCAGGTGAGGATTGAAGCATTTAAAATTAACTAGCCAAACAGCCATTAAGGGATTTAGAATTTCGGGTGTATTATTTCATTCTGATGTTTTTATGGAGTGGTAATGTGCAATACAATAAAAAAACAGATCGAAATAAATGACTTTGCACAGTTTATTTAGTAAATTTATAGGATTTGGCGGATTTGAAAATTAACAACAATATAAAGAGAAGATAATTCAACAGATATGGTGTGATGTTGTGAACCAAATCTGTGGCCAGCATAGTCTCCTGACTTATTACAATATAAGCCTATGTTATTGTCTAAATTTTGTAAACGTCGTAGACATAATAATAATGATGAGTAAATGTTTATTTTTTCGCAACAAATAAAAACTTATTTAGGTAACAAAAATTTTATTACCATGACAGCCATGCCTTCGTGACTGTGAAACAACAATACGTTTACGTAATATCGTGTACAGTCAAAGTCAAAAATATATACAAGTTCCCAAGACGTTAAAAATATCTACACACCCCTATGCCACTGATAATAAGTTCTAGATACGATACCTTAGTTCACAATTGTACTAATTACATTTGAAAAGTTATTGTAATTAGTATGTTTGTGCAATGATAATAAGTTCGTAACTTTACTGACAAAATACACATACATACATAAACTCACGCCTTTATTCCCAGAGTGGGGTAGGCAGAGCTACAGAATTACCAACACCTTTAAAAACAAACAAAAAACAATTACTGACAAAATAAAATCATTTAGTACGATTGTGCACTAAGGTATCGATATGCACTTATATTTTGCGCGATGACTATAATAGATCTTTGTGCGATCATTCGTAATGCTCATTCCGAAATACAAACTGATTTAAATTTGCCCGTCTATTCGATGACAAAATAAAAACTACCCCCATTATGTTCCAGGCTTACAACCTAGAGGCGGGTTGCGAATACGAGTTCCGCGTTCGCGCCAAGAACGCGGCCGGCTACAGCAAGTACAGCGGCAGCTCACAGCGGTTCCGAGTGAAGCCGCGCGCCGGGCCGCCCGGGCCGCCGCGCGCGCCGCGCGTGGTGCGCGTGGGCCGCAACTACGTCGATCTCAGCTGGGACCCGCCCGCCAACGACGGCGGTGAGTTTTTTTTTTTTTAATGTCATAGAGAAGACAAACGAGCACACAGGCCACCTGATGGTAAGTGGAAACTGTGACCCATAGACATTCGCATTCACAAGACTGCAATGCAATCCTAAGACTGCAAACGCGTTGCCAACCCTGAGGACTAAGATGGAATGCCTCTACGCTCTGCTCGCTATGCTCTGGAGTGTTGAAAATGTTGAAATAGGGAGCTTCGATAAGTACGCGTTTTTTTTATGGCATAGAGAAGACAAACGGGAACACAGGCCACCTGATGGTAAGTAGAAACTGTGACGCATAGACATTCGCTTTCACAAGACTGCAGTGCAATCCTAAGACTGCCAACCCTGAGGACTAAGATGGAATGCCTCTATGCTAGTCATTTCACCGGCTGTCTTATCCCCAAACCGGAACACAACAATGCGAACACTGCTGTTTGGCGGTAGGTTAATGGATAAAATGGTGATAGCAATCCGGACGGACCCTGCACAAGGTCCTGCCACCCGCAAAACATTTAGGATAGAACTAGCTTTTACCCTTGTCTTCGTCCGCATAGAACTCGTTTAACGCTGGTATTTGTATCGTTTTCCGGAATAAAAGCTACACCATGTCCTAATCCAGAACCTAACCTATATTGTGTGCCAAGTTTCACCCTGATCCGTTCAGTGGTTGCAGCGTGATTGAGTAACAAACATCCAAACTTTCTCATTTATAATCTAGCGCCATCTAGTTCGTAGATTGGGAACTAAAGGTGTATTTCTTTATGAATAGTCTGTGCCAATTGAAATTGGCCAACCAAACGCAATCGGATCTTAGCAATGATTTATATACTTGATCTTTACTTTCGCATTAAGTTTAAGATCAAATAATAATAATAATAAATAATAAATATAAGGGGACAATCTCACACCAATTGACCTAGTCCAAAACTAAGCTCTTGGCTTGTACTATGGGTACTAGACAACGATATAAATACTTATATAGAGAATTATATACTTAAATACATAGAAAACATCCATGACTCAGGAACAAATATTCGCGCTCATCACACAAATATCAGCCCTTACCGGGATTCGAACCCAGGGCCGCTAGCTTCGTAACAAAACACTAGATAAGAGAGTTTGGTCTTAATAAGCAGATAAAGATTTAACAAAAAAAAAAAAGCTTGAATTTTTTTTTTTTACAGAAACTTATTGTAACCTAACCTTAACTCATTCCGTTGCAGGCTCCCGCATCACGGGCTACATCATCGAGCGGCGCGACGTGGGCGACAGCGTGTGGGTGAAGTGCAACGACTACAACGTGGCCGACACCACCTTCACCGCGATGAAGCTCATCGAGAAGGCGGACTACGAGTTCAGGGTCATCGCGGTCAACGCTGGCGGTCAGTACAGTTCGAAGTCACATACTGTTAACCTTTTCAACGCTATATCAGAACAAAAGACGTCACTTACACGCTAATGACAGCTAAACACCAGAGCTATTGTCAACCTTACCTCATAGACATACATACATACATACATAAACTCACGCCTTTATTCCCAGAGTGGGGTAGGCAGAGCTACAGAATTACCAACAACTCTAAAAACTTGTTAATAATTTTGTAACCACATACCTACCTCATAGACACTTGTGTCCTTTTTACGCTGTCAACCATGACGGGTATATCCATCGTTGGCGTTAAGCCAGTGGTGCTGGTATATCCGTCAATGGTGTGGAAAAGCTTAAGGTTCTGCAGTCAGCATACATACATTAAATCACGCCTGTTTCCCAGGGGGGTAGGCAGAGACCACTTCTTTCCATTTGCTACGATCTTGACAAATTTCTTTCGCTTCTTCCACATTCATACATCGAGTCATGCACGCACGTCGGTTTCGGGTACTTAAGATTCGGCCCTTTTCCAGTATTTCTCCGATTTGACTCGAAAAAGTACGCCTAGGGCAGTCTGCAAATTGCGATTAACTGTGTAAAATGCACATGAAGATCTGATTGATACTGACGCTGCTTTCTTGACGCTAAGTCATTGTTACCAGAGATGCGTTTCCAGACGATTCCTTTGGATTTGAAGATTAGGAACCTAACTCTGGTTTTCCTTGTATCTCTTGTACACGGGAATGTTAAGCGACTTGCTTCTGTTTATAATTTAGCCGAGTTATTACTAGTATGTATTCATACTGGATAAATTCGATTTGAAAATTGTTGACTCGCAATTGGGTAATCGCAGTCTTGACAAACCGACTCGCTAGCGCTTTATTAGGTGAATATAGTAACACAATGATGGTTGATAGGATAAGGCGATCATACTAACATGAAGGTAGTTGACCGTGAACGTTTGACGCTTAAAAAACCAGTGTTTTGGTGATAGTAACAATATAATTGAGCCATTTCACATATTTAACAACATAGAAGTCGATTGTCTAGCCGGGTCTCTGTCGTTTGGCTGAAATATATATTTAAAAACGGAAAAAAGCCGTTCTTAATTTATCCTATCTTATCCTTATATTAGTAAAACATTAAATGCTAGCAACAGCTCAATACCTGCATCAAAACGATTACCATAAAATTACCATCAAATCCCTTAGTAGAATCTACCATTTATACTAAAATGTATACTAAATTAATCTCCAGGCAAATCCGACCCGTCATCATGCACCACGCCTGTCCGCACCGGCGAAGAGATCGGAGGCACCAAGCCTGAATGGGTGAAGATGATGCCACCGCACATGTGCGCGCCGCTGGGTCGGCCGTTCACGCTCGAGTGCGTGGCCACCGGCAACCCCGTGCCCACGGGCCGCTGGCTGAGGAACGGACGCGAGCTGGTGCTGGGGACCAGGTAAGGAGATCTAAAGCTAGCCAGTGGTGGTAGGTTCTTGTTCAGGGTTCATGCGGATTGCTTACTCTGCCGCCAAACAACAGTTTACATAAATTCCTTGGTATAAAGACATACCGTCTTAGCCTGGTTTCACGCGCCATTGAACTGCATGATTTTTCTGTAATAATGTTATAGAAAAGCAATCAAATACGGTTAGATTTTTACTTTTTGAAAAAACGTGTAGTACAATGCTAGTCTATGGATATTTGTGGTCATTGTTCTTCATAGCCTTCTAGTGCCTTCTTTATTAAAATTTTTATCTTATCGTACTTTGATTTATTTCATTTGGAATGCATTTTGTTATTTTTTACCGGGAGAGAAGTAATGTTTGCAAGGGTTAAAGGAAACTACTCACTTTTTCTGGAGTTCCACAAGGCTCTATTCTCGGCCCACCCAACTTCCTACCTACCATTTTAAACATTTCTATCTTCTTCCTAACAGGTTCATTGCGGAATCCCGCGAAGGAACGCTGAAACTGAACATTCTAGAAGCCACGGAAGCTGACGACGGCGATTACACTTGCGAGGCTGTCAATAATATTGGATTTATCTACTGCACTGGACACCTGAAGATTGGCAGTGAGTATAACATTGTTTTGAAATCAATCGATTTGTAACTTTTTTGAGTAAGTTTGTGTGGTTTGGTATGTAAATTTTAACACACTTTGGGCTATTTCAAAACGATAAATAATTAAAATAACGTAAAGACGAGATCATTTTCTTTAAAAACAAAAATCTAAACCTGACAGAAACACGGTAATCTGAAAGCCACGACCGATTTTACATTTAAAAGTTTCCACTATAGTCAATAAATTAACTATAACCCAAAATGGCGTCTGTTTCACATTAAAACCAACCTGAAGCTATTATTAAATCGATCTACTCTCCCAGATCCTCCGCGCATCACGCGCATGCCTGGCGACCTCCATCTACCGGAGCACGACAACACCAAGATCAAGATCCTGTACACGGGCGACCAGCCCGCTGACGTCACGCTCACCAAGGACGGCCACAAGGTGTCTGAGTCCGCGCATCTCAAGTTCACCGTCTTCGATGATTACATACTTATATTCATTAAGGATATCAGCAAGGATGATATGGGTATGTATTTGACTTTTACTATAGTATTTTTAATCCAAACAGCCCTTCCCCCCAAATTTAGTGGTGGTAGCACTTTTGTGCAAGGTCCGACCGGATCGCTACCACCATCTTATAATACCACCCTCGTTTGACTTTCCTATGCTTTAAAACTACGCAACATCAATTTGAGTAGCACCCTCATGGATTGTAAATACTATAACTAAGTAATTTTTCCAGGATAAAAAGTATGTTTAGCTTATTTTATGTTGTTTTGTTAAATTTCTACTAATTTCAGTAGTAATCGACAGGCAAACATTCACTTTACATATTTGTAACGATACTTATTAATTACCTAATATTAATAAGTGTCCGTTAATTAAAATTAACAATATTTAAAAACAATCTTTACTGATGCATCTAAAACTGTATACGTTGCATGATTTGTTCGATGTAAATTATAATTTAAGAAATAAGACACAATAATAATTATGTCACAATTATTATTCAAGACTAATTGAACTTCAACAAACATCAGTATACTGTCTTCTCTCCTTGGCATTTTGGCTTATTGTTAGACTGACTTTTGAGACTTCCGCCTGAACTGTTAGAACTGTGAGTGGCAATCAAAGAAGATAAATTAGCTCCAACAAGTATTCATTCCTAACGTTTAACAAAACTTCACTAACATTCAATTCCTTCCCCAGGCACATATAAGATCACAATAAAGAACCACTCCGGCGAGACATCAGACACCTTCTCTGTGACGGTGACCGGTCTTCCGGGTCCGCCGCAAGAACTGCTGACGTCCGGCGTGAACCGTCACTCCTGCACGCTATCCTGGAAGCCGCCGGCATACGACGGCGGGATGCCTGTCACGCATTACGTCGTCGAGAGGAACGACACGTCTGGTGAGTGTGAGGGATAGTGTGGGGTTAGCGCGGGTCAAGGCAAGGGATGATGTTGGTTAGGATGAGATTAGAGGTTTTTGTGGAGGAAAATTCTTATTCTTGATATTAATATTAATGTTTTACTTTCACTTAAGTCGGAACGTTATTCGAAATATCGGTAGGTTATTCGAATCTGAAAAAAAGAGTTACTTGATGTTTTAGGCGTTTCAGTAAAAATACTGGCTTAGGTAGCTCAAGTTTATTAGTATTATAAAAGGGAGTATTTTGCTCTTGCTGTGTATAGACATAGATTAATTATTATATAAATGTAGCTAGCCCTCTCGTGTTGCTGCGCCCTTGCAGGGTGTCACATGTATGTATACCTATTCCTGTTTGTTCCACCTTGAATTGTAATGTGATATGCAATAAATAAATGATGATGATGATGATAACTTTGTAACCCGGCGTAACTATTCTATTTAGGCTGGGTTTTATAAAGATCCGTTAGATAAAATTTCGGTCAGGAACGTCAAAACTTGTATGAAGTAACTAAAATTGGATCTGATAGCCTAACTAGGCACCTAAACAAATGAAAAATACTTCCCGCAGTTATCTTGAAAAATTTAAATCGCTTTTCATTAATATTTATTTATTAAAATCTCACTTAATTTTAATAATTCCAGTTAGTAAAAACTCCATGGATCCCTACACTTTTTTCATTTGTTCAACTTCTAATCTCATTATGCTGTTCAGGTACCGCTTGGATCACGATCGCGTCGTCAGTGCGCGACACGAGGTTCACCGTCCAGGGTCTCACGGAGGGCCAGGAGTACAACTTCAGGGTCCACGCCGCTAACGAGAACGGCACCGGGCCTGCTTGTGATGCTGCCAACCCGATCAGGGTAAGAATCCATTTGATTTCTAACCAGTTGATAAATTCCTATTCGAGATTCCATAGAAGTGACGCTGTGATTCCATACAGATTCACAATAGAGATTCATCTCGAAAGACTTGAGAATTGACTTACAGGGCTACTTTTGGTCGATGATTAATCGTGGGACCATATCTGATTTCCGGCCAAGACAAGGTTTTATGTAATTATAAGAAAAAAATGTTTCTAACTCGATCGGGGTATCATCCTTTCTGGCCCATTTGATTACGGCCGTTAAAAACAAAAAACTGGATATCGCTAAACTTTGTAAATGACAGCATTAAACATTTTAGTGTCTGACTTTATTTGCAAAGCTGTGTATGCTTGTTTTTCTTCGCTTCGCTTGATGTAAATTATTATTCCTGTTGCATCCAGGCGAAGGCACCATTCGACCCACCGTCGGCACCTGGCATTCCCAAGATTAAGGAGGTCGGAGGAGACTTCGTACATCTGGAATGGGACAAACCAGAAAGTGACGGAGGCGCCAGGATACAAGGTAAACTTATCTCCCCTATTCATAGGGTTAATGTTACGGCTAAGGGCCAATCCAAAGTTTTGGTGGAAAATTTTCAAGAGCTGTTAGGGGAACAAGAAATATGTCTGTACATTGTGCCAAAGTCATAGATGTTTAGTGTCTAGTGCCTGCTAGTCACTTATATAACATGATTCAGTTTAATAGGTAATTTTAATGCTATATGACCTGTCAAATAACCTGTCACACGATCTACACATCTAGTGTTCCTAGATAAAGATTCCATGATCTGGCACGTAAAGTCTAGACCAGCTTTTCTCAAAGAGTGCACCACTAAACCCTGGGATGCCTGAGCTCTACAAAGGTTCTGACATAAAATCCACCAAATATGTTTTTTTTTAATATAATGACCCTATAAAGGCTTTTCTTATTTTGGAGCTCCGTAAAATATTTGTTGTTTCATATGGGTTCCGTGTCTAAACCGCTGGACTAGACCATTTATTTTTTTCATTTTATTTAATATTTATTTCCCAAAACATGAACAAATGGTGCACTTACTGCCTAATACACGTAGCACATTGTCCTGCGTTGGAACTAAACACATTTACCGAAAAAAACACAATTTTAAATACTATTTCTCCTTCTAGGCTACTGGATTGACAAACGCGAAGTCGGCACGTCGACATGGCAACGCGTGAACCCAACGCTCTGCCTGCCCAACCAATACAACTGTTCCAACCTGATCGAGGGTCGCCAGTACGAGTTCCGCGTCACCGCTGTGAACGAGGCTGGACCTAGCCCGCCTAGCACTGCTAGCCAAGAGGTCAAGGTCGTTGACCCGAGAGGTTAGTAGTTAAGGTCATAATTTGAAGGTCAAGGTCATCGATAGTGATAAAGTTAGACAAAAAATTGCAAAATCAAAGCTACTTCTGCCAACCTATAAATTCAATTATCCCTTAAATATAAATGTTATAGTTTGAATATACGTGTCATAAACAGACCTATTTTTTTTCTCTATTACCCTTATCTAATCAAGTGTTTTATGTTTCAGCCGCGACTCCGCCTGAGATCGTGAAGCCGCTGAAGAACGCCAACTGCATTCAGTACCATAACGCCAAGTTCACGTGTACCATCACTGGGTTCCCCAAACCCCACATCAGCTGGTATAAGGGTGAGTGGTTTTTTCAACAATATTAAAAGCAGCAAACAAGAACCTACACGGCAACTTAAGCAAATATTTCCCATGGAAGCTTAAATTAATTAATTTAGAAATAAAAGTCTTGTATTTTTTATTTCATATACATATCTACTTACCGGAAGAAAATCTTAAAATATCAATTATGTTACTGATTACTGTACTTTTCCATATATTTTTACATTATTTTAAAGTCATCTCTTCCAAAATATTTCAATACATTTGAATACCTGTCTTACTTACAGAATTCGTGCCCAAAAATATCCATAAAATCGATTAATAGTAAAAAAAATGTCAGATCGA
Source organism: Acleris laterana (assembly GCA_963966035.1). Taxonomy (NCBI): domain Eukaryota; kingdom Metazoa; phylum Arthropoda; class Insecta; order Lepidoptera; family Tortricidae; genus Acleris; species Acleris laterana. Next base: position 9,727,242 of record OZ014462.1, on the reverse strand, counting down.
GTTCCATTTATCCGATTTAACCATTTTAAACCTTCTCCAGGTGCCCGTGAGATAACGAACGGACCTCGCCACCGCATTTGGTCCGAGGGCGACAACCACTTCCTGACCGTCGTAGACGTATTCGGGGAGGACGCAGATGAGTACGTCTGCCGCGCCGTCAACCGCGCAGGCGTCAAGAGCACCAGAGCAGAGCTGCTCATAATGAGTAAGTATAGTCTAGGCATCGAACACGACGGTAGGCTTAAAGGTCAAGGTCATGGCGCAGATTGTATTTCAAGGTCATCATTTGAAGGTCAAGATTGAAAAATTCGGACAAGGTAAGGCCATCGCAGTGTAAGTCTATCTATGCCTCAATTCTGCCGCGTTCGCGTATAGAATTGACATCCGTGGATTGTGATAACTGGGAGAATGATGACAGTCAAGAACGTCAGGGTCGAGCGGTTTATCATGAGTTAAAGTCGTTTAGGGTCGCCAAAAGGTCAAGGTCACTAAAGTTTAAGAAGTTAGAGTACTCGTAATGGTCACTGACTCGATTCTGTAGCCCACCAAACCAATGGACAGTTCCAGCATAATCACGCAGTTATTGCTTAAAGAAAAGCGATGAACACTGACAATATACTTCATAATGTTCTCAGCCCATCGGCAATATCTCTGACCTTTTTACAAACCATTCATTTCAGCCGCGCCAAAACTGAACGTGCCGCCTCGTTTCCGCGACACCGCATACTTCGACAAGGGTGAGAACGTGATCGTGAAGATTCCCTTCACCGGTCACCCCGTGCCGAAGATCACGTGGGTGCGAGAGGGAGAGACGATCGAGTCTGGGCTGCATTATCACGTTGAAAGGAAAGGTGAGTACTTACCCTAAAGGTGTATTTAGACGGGCAACTTTTAAGTCATGTGTGTAGAGTAAAGCCAAATCCATAATGTGTGAATCACCAATGGATCATGTCGCCATTTTTTTCAAACTTTGTGCCAAGCAGATAAAAATTTGTGGAATTAATTTTGGAAAGAAAAATCCATCATACTCTCGTAATTTTATTTCTAAGTTTCTGACCAAGTAATTTCCTATATCCTATATTTCTTTATTAAAATTCATATTGTCTTTTCTTTCAGAACGTCACGCGATCTTAACGATCCGCGACGCGAGCAAACTGGACTCAGGTCCATACAGGATCTCAGCTGAAAACGAGCTCGGCTCGGATTCCGCCGTCATCAATATTGAGATCAGCGGTAAGATGCACTTTAGTTTTTAATGCGAGAAGATTTAGAGGTAGCCGCCGACCGCCGCCGAACACCAGTGTTTGCATCTTCAAGCAGCCAAATTACTAGCATTAAGGCAATTAGGATTGCTATCTTGAGATTGTAGTCTTGAAAATGCAAATGCTTATGATTCTTGGATCTTTTTGAAAGTACGCAACGGATTTTCATTCGGTTTCGTCAATAGATTCTCGTTTATGCACTGGTGTTATAGAGCCTGTCACTAGTTTTTCATAAAACAGATGTTTTAATTTTTTTACTAGGTACTTGATTCAAAGTCCTTTCCTAATTGTATATTCTTCATTAACAGATCGCCCGGATCCGCCGCGCTTCCCCGCCTGCGACAACATCGGCGTGGACTCCCTGGCCCTCAGCTGGAAGGCGCCAGTATGGGACGGAGGGTCAGACATCACCAACTACCTGGTCGAGAAGAGAGAACATCCGATGACCAGCTGGATACGAGTTGGCAATACCAGGTAAACACGAAGGTGGAGGTGATCTGATGAAGGTCGAGTGATGATGACGAGTGGCTCCGCCTGCAGCACATGCTGAGATGAGTCCTTTTTCATCTCTCACTACAGCGCAACGTCTCTAAATTCACTACTTTTATATAGCTATATCTATGAAGTGGTGGTGGAACCTTGAGCAGGGTCCGTATGGATCGCTACCACCTTTTACATTAACCTACCGACAAGCAGCAGTTGTGTTGTGTTCCGCTGTGGGGATAACCGGTGACATTACTAGCATAGAGCCGTTCCATCTTAGTCCTCAGGGTTGGCAACGCATTTGAAGATGAACATTCTAATGTCTATGGGTCTCAGATCCCCCGATTTTAATTATTTATCTTGTCTTATTTTTCGTTATTAACATGAACATGTTGTCCATAGATTCACAACGATGGCCATCACAGGCCTGGTACCAGGCAAGCAGTACGAGTTCAGAGTGTACGCCGAGAACATTTACGGACGCTCCGAGCCAAGCGAGCCGAGCGGTCTGGCGCAGACCAAGGCTATCGTCAAGAAGGAGTTCAAGAAGAAAGAATATCCTGGTAAGTTCACAGACATAATACGATCTCGTAGTACATTAAAAACGTTACAGCAATTTAATCGTATTCTTAGTAGTTCTGGTCCTCTCGGCAAAACCATATTGGTTTTGATTTGTTATCGTATTGTCAACGTTACGATAGCTCTTATTTACTGAACAATAATGGCGGTTGAGCTAAAACAATACCATAACATATCAAAAGCAATATTGCTTTACCGAGTAGGAGAGAACCCCAGGCTGATGGCTAGTGCGGTTTCAGTATACACTACTGTAACTTAAAAAAACACAGTAATCTACAGGTAGCTTATTTAATGTACTTGTGTTCAGTTGAGTTGACTACACACTTCACCAACAAAGATAATAACACTAAAAATTTATTTTCCCCGCAGTTGACGAGTCCGGCAAGCGTATCCGCACGAACGCGGACCACGGGCCGGTGAAGGACTACGACAGCTACGTGTTCGATATCTACAGCAAGTATGTGCCGCAGCCGGTGGACATCAGCACCTGCTCCGTCTACGACAAATACGACATCCTCGAGGAGATTGGTGAGTGGCACTGTTGGGTTGTACGTTTTGGGGGTATCTCTAACCATTACCCTAAAGATCTGGTGCAAATCCATATAATATGAAAAAAATACAGATTTGATACGCATAATGTATTATTTTATCGTAACACCTTTCAACGAGCGTATCATTACGCAAAAAGGCATTTCTCGCCGCATGAGTTTTTTTTTTGAATAATATTTTACGAAGGCTTACTATCGTAAACGATATTAGCTAACATACACAGTCACAATACAAATAATGGGCGTACCCAATATTCAAATCGCGGATAGATTTAGATTTACTTCAAGTTAATTTGACAAGCTTTAATCAAATCTATACGCAGTTTAAGTATTAGGAACGGACATAAGTCAGACGCATCTGGCGTGCGCTTTATCCATTGAATGCTGACTGTACACTATATTATGGAATGCTTTAGTAACGGCAAATAATACTAAGGGCTTTAGGTACTGACATTATGTAGTTTTAAGATCACTTTATTAAAATAAATCTAATATAACTTAACAATAATTGAACGGTAAAAACGTTTTTTTTTTCATAATTAGCTATCTAAATGAGAGTGCAAAGAGGTATGGTAGTAGAATAATTTTAAATAAAAAAGGCATGTCAATGAATAGAACAACTAAATCACTCACGAAGTTGCTTACGAAATTAGTATTAACACAAGTACCACTAACAAGTAGTCGAATTTGAGCCTTCCAGCTATTACTATAGTGGTGAATTTCGCAGGTGACTTCGTGAAGTGCGCGTCGAAACGGAAGAGAGGTGAATAGGTCGATGTAGTGTTCTTTGTATGCATCTCTCTCGCACACTCTTATATTTATTTATATTTCAAATAATAATAAGAACTAGCATGTTCTCTATAATTTTGTAGGTAGGAGTCAATTGGCTATATATTTCTTTTATATTTTTCCAGTTGTCTCAAAATCTAGATTTCGTTCTAAAAAACAACTATTATTCTATACTGTCGTTTTTTTTTTGTAGAAACGTTTGCACGATTTTACGCTTTTTATTTATTTATTTATACGTTTAAAATAATTTGACTCTTATTATTATAAGAATGCGCATCTTCGTAGATTTGGAAATGATTGGCACGTTAGAAAATTTTCAAAAATTGGGTAACTCTTATATCCAACTTAAATATCTTTTCTGGCATATTTTTCTTAGAAAAACTTGTTTTTTAATTCACTCTGCAAATCTTATTTATACTACTTAGAAAGTGTTTTAAAATAAAAAAAGGCGAACTGAGTAATAAAAAATCCTTCTCATAACTCAAACATTTTACCTATAATAACGCAATAACTAGCTGCATACTTTTGTACCTTGTCGCTTTAGAACCTTTGACAGATTAATGCAGCAGTTTAAAAATGACGCTATAATAACAAGGCAATAAAGTGTACACCTACTTATAAAACCGACTGTACAGTCACGAGATTTAATTTGGGACCCACCTTAAATCCAAAGTCAATCTGACATTCTACAACAATAAGGTTGAGTTTCCTAGAAGTTACAGATGGCTTGACATCTCTAATGACATTGACGACTTCAAGCATATTTTTCTTGAAATGGGTCCCAAATTAACGCTCGTGACCGTACCTTGTCGCTTTAGAACCTTTGACAGATTAATGCAGCAGTTTAAAAACGACAAGGCAACAAAGTGTGCACCTACTTATAAAACCGACCGTACTAGAAAATACTATAATAACCATAGCCAACGTCATCATATTAAAAAAAACAAACAGAAGCATAAGGTATCCAATGTTGTAGGTACAGGCGCCTTTGGTGTCGTCCACCGCTGTCGCGAGCGAGCCACCGGCAACGTCTTCGCAGCCAAGTTCATTCCCGTCGGAGGCGCGATGGAGAAGGAACTCATCAAGAAAGAGATAGACATCATGAACCAGCTGCACCATAGGAAGTTGATCAATCTGCATGACGCGTTTGAAGATGACGATGAGATGGTGCTGATCTTTGAGTTGTGAGTACCTTTTCGGTGTATATTATAGTGGTGTATAATAGTGGAGTTGTGAGTTGTATGACTACTGGTGAAGGAAGGGGGAATGATCAATAAAGAGATCGACATCGTGACGCGTTTGAGGATGACGATGAGATGGTGCTGACCTTCGAGTTGTGAGTAGCTTTTTGGTGTATAAAAGTGGTATGAAAAGTCAAGGTCATACTTGGCAAAGAAGGAGATATGATCAACAAGGAGATGGACATCATAAACTAACTGCATTATAGGAAGCTGATCAATCCTCATAATGCATTTGAAGATGAAGATGAGACGGTGCTGATTTTCGAGTTGCGAGTACCGTTGAGTGTATAATAGTGGTGTTATTCAAGGCCATACCGGTCAAAGAAGGGGGAATGATCGATAATATAATATATCTGATGGCTCATTTCGTTCAACGGCTAACAAAAAAAGGTTTCCTTCATAATTTTTAGCTTATATTATTTCTCCACTACTGGGCAAAGATCCCTCGTCTTTTCTGGCTTGCCAATTAACTAACTTTTTTTTTCTTGCAGCCTATCCGGAGGCGAGCTGTTCGAGCGTATCACGGAGCCAGGCTACAACATGTCCGAAGCCGAGGCGGCGCATTACATGCGACAGATCTGCGAAGGAGTGAGACACATGCACGAGCAGAACATCATCCATCTCGACCTGAAGCCCGAGAACGTTATGTGCCAGACGAGGAAGAGCACTGATGTTAAGGTGAGAGAGCAATACTACGAGAAACGGATTAGTTTGGCTGCTATGGAGTCAGCTAGTGGTTTAGCGATGGTAGGAAGAGTACAGGGTCCCTTCGGATCACTACCGTCATATTCTTACACGTTAGCCTTCCACTAAACAGCAGTTTTTGCATTGTTATGTTCCGGTGTGGGGGTTAGACAACTGGTGAAATGACTAGCATTCCAACTAAGTTCTCAGGTTTGGTAACACATTTGAAGTCTTGAGATTGTTATCATAAGATTACAAATTTCTATGGGTTTCAGAATCTACTAACCTTCAAGTACCCTGTGTGCTCGTTTTCCTTCCCAATGTTATTGAAAAAAATCTTAGTTTCAGTACAAATATTAGTAATAAATAATTGGGTCAATCAACTTTTCTTTGTACCTCGTTGCCATGGTGACGTCTCCTGGACCACTCTTTAAAACTATGATTTCAATGGATAAAGTCCACTAAAAATCAGTTTTATTAGCGGTTTGTTTATGGCCTTTCTACTGAGTAAGCTAAAAGTATAATTATATTATATAACTTTTTTTCTAAGAAACTCTTTCGCAGCTGTCCCGGAGACAGGACAGAATAACAACAACAAAAAGTCTATCCACCCAATTAACTTACATAGTTAATAAAACCAAAGTAGTATAATATACCACGTCCATACGGATATATTTGTCATGATTGCGAGCGCAGCATGATTACGGTTGAAGTTCATTTCCACGTCAAGATACAACAAGTTCGATTTTCCCTTGCAATAATATTATGACAGTTTAGTTCTCACAGAAACTTTTGTCAAAACTGGTAGACCACTTACGTGGCTTACCGAACGATGATATAGTCAAACATTACCTAACCAATTTATCAACACTCCTAACCTATTTTATTGATTATTCGTAGATCATCGACTTCGGTCTCGCCACCAAGCTGGACCCCAACGAGGTGGTCAAGATCTCGACGGGCACGGCCGAGTTCGCCGCGCCGGAGATCGTGGAGCGGGAGCCAGTCGGCTTCTACACGGACATGTGGGCTGTCGGCGTGCTGTCCTACGTGCTGTGAGTATTTAAAAAAAAATTTACATGTATTAAGGCAAAATTAATAATTTTGCGTGGACACCCTTGCGCCGTCACATCTTCCCGGAACAAGTACTAGGGCTGGTTTCGCGGCGGAATCAGCGGAGACCCTCAAAAGGCGCAAATACAGTAAACTTGATAGAAGTTACTTATTTGAGCCTTTTGGGGTCGATACTTTAGGACCGTGGGGACCAGGAGCACACCGTATTTTTAAAGATTTGTCAAAGCGCCTGATCGACGCATCCCGTGACAAAAATGCTGGCCTGTACTTGGCACAAAGATTAAGCATTGCCATTCAACGTGGGAATGCTGCCAGCATTTTAGGAACAATGCCCACTGGTAGCGGTTTGTTAGATTAGTGTAGTTTTAAGTAATTTTGTAAGTTCTTTCGTTTGTTTGTTTTCTGTTTAATTATCCTTACTTGAATTTTACAACACAGTATTAAGGCTCGATAATGGGTAATAGTCTGCATGCTTGTAGCAGTCCACTGACGAGTGAATTTTTAATAGGAAATATGCAGGCATTTTTAAAACGCATTTTTCAACAAAATATAAAAATACCGTAAAAGATGACCAAAAGTAAAATTCAAATTAAAATCTGCCAAGAAATACGGATGATACAAGCGCTTTTAAACTGCTGATTAGACTGCGATTAGACAGAGAGATCCGATATGCACTTTGACGTCATGATGCTAGAAAGAGATAGGAATAAATCTTTGTTGGATTATATCTTTGTTATTTTTATAACCTTATTTAAAAAAAATATTTTTCTTAACTGTTTGTTATACCTTTATTGAAGCAGTGAAAAAGAGTCATGAACATTCCCTATTAATTTATATTTCCTAAATCATTATCTATACTAATAAAACTCTTCCGTGATTTGGAATTTAGAGGGAATATTCCTTAGGTACCCAAGAGATGCACTAAGAATTGATTTTTCGAAAATCCCTAACCATCGTATCTCTTCCAGCCTGTCCGGCTTATCACCGTTCGCCGGCAACAACGACATCGACACGCTGAAGAACGTGAAGGCGTGCGACTGGGAGTTCGACGACGAGGCCTTCCAGCATGTCTCCGACGACGCCAAGGACTTCATCCGCAGGCTGCTCGTCAAGAACAAGGAGTGAGTACTAGCATAGAGTAGCTAGGGTCGGACTGTGTACTACAACTAGCTAGTGATACGCTCATTGTCAGCTAGTGGCTTGAGTGCTATGAGTACCTAGCGATGAGGTAAGCGTTGCGAGTAGCTAGGAATAAACTGTTTGTTACAATAGTAGCTAGTGACAGGCTCAATGTTACGAGTGGCTAGTAAGCTGTGCTGTGAGTAGCTGGTGATGAAGTAAGCGCTACGAGTAGCTAAATATGAATTGCGTGCTACAAGTATCTAGTGACAAGATTAGAGGTAGTACAAGTAGCTAATTACCAGATTAGTGCTACGAGTAGCTAGTGACGAACTTGGTGCTACGAGTGACTGATTTATTTCAAATATAAAATGAATTCACATAAATTCTTGCTGACTGTAAAATTTAACTTATCTGTTACATCATTTCATTCCGCATTTCCATGAAATCTAAAACGATTAAGTTTTACGACCAAATATCTACCTTGTCTTATAACCAAAGAGCGGAATTCTTCATAGCAAAAATCAAACTGTCAGAGGGATTGACCTAACTGTTTTATCGACTTATCGATGTTACGGAATAATATCGCATTAGGTATCCATAATCAACTTAAAAGATTATTCTGTAACATTTGACCTCTTTGATAAGCAACTTGCATCTCCATATTAAAGTAAATCACGTCAGCGTCACATATGTCATTTATGTCACTTGAGTTTTCATGAGTGATTTCCGTGCCGTGCTACTAAAATGGTTAATCCTAAAAGAAAAACAATAAAAAAATGGATATAGAAAATAAAGATTAAGATTTATTTTATACAGGGTGTATACGGAGGGGTGGATCAAACGAAGGTCAAAGGTAGGGGACCTCAAGGGGCATCTGAATCACCCCCATGTATGTTCAGCAATTGTTATTAGTTTCGGAGATATTGATCATTTTAATCGGATTTTTTGTCACTTTTCCTTATGTCCGTGATACGAAAAACCCCTAAATTCATGTATTTATACCTTTTTTTTTCAGTGTTTTCTTGCATGATTAGAATCACTGTGAAATAAGGAAGTTTCTAAAGCTACATAACATTTTTTTTTTCATTACAACTTTTTGAGTAAACACACAAAGTTTGTTTTTCCATACTTGGTGAAAATCAAACGCGGGGTTTCCTTAGTATGGAGAAAGTAACTCTGTGCGATTACTCAAAAAGTTGTAATGAACAAAAAATGGCATTTAGCTTTAAAAACTTCCTTATTTCACAGTGATTCTAATCATGTAAGAAAACACTGGAAAAAAAAAGTATAAATACATGAATTTAGGGGTTTTTCGTATCACGGACATAAGGAAAAGTGACAAAAAATCCGATTAAAATGATCAATATCTCCGAAACTACTAACAATTGCTGAACATACATGGGGGTGATTCAGATGCCCCTTGAGGTCCCCTACCTTTGACCTTCGTTTGATCCACCCCTCCGTATACACCCTGTATAGAAAATTAAAAAAAAAGTATTTTCTGTTTTATTCTTTACTATTATACTAAAATACAGTGGCGGTCAGCTAATTAGGGACACCGTTAATTTGTTTGTATGTATATCCAAAAGCCTGATTTCATTAATTTAACTTTGTTTCGTTAAGTGACAAATATTTATCGATAAGTCGATAAAACAGTTAGGTCAATCCCTCTGACAGTTTGATTTTTGCTATGAAGAATTCCGCCCCTTGCTTATAACTAACCTATTCCCTACCTCCCTAGAAAACGTCTAACAGCCCACGAGTGCCTCCTACACCCGTGGCTCGCGGGCGACGCGACGTCGTCCCGCACCGCTACGATCGAGTCGCGCCGCTACGAGAAGCTACGCGACCGCCTGCGCAGCCGCTACGACGACTGGGCCGGCTTCGCGCTGCCGATCGGCAGGCTCAGCGAATACAGCAGTCTGAGGAAGCTGCTGATTGAGAAGTGGAAGATATACGATGGACAGTTTGGTGAGTAGATTAGATGACAAAACATACAATGTCAATATATACACGGTGATTTTTTATCGGTGATCAGGAGTTGAAAATTATTAATAAGCCACACAAATTGAATTTAATGGTTGATGTCTCAAACAATTAACTCACTGTTTAATTTATTTAAGTTAATGAGATTGTTAAAGCCAATCACCACTGGATACATGGACATCCTAAATTAATTATTGAAGTGAAGTAGATACGTCAAGTGCCATCGCTTTGGCGGGAAATTTGACAGATATTACGCTAATGAACTTACTTATCAGTGTTGTTAACTCATAGACTAAACAATTAGTAGGGTGACAATTCATTTCAATTAAAAGTTAGTTTCAAAATATATTTTTTACATAAAAAAATAAGTTTTGTTTCATGTAACTGTGTAATAAACGTGATCGCCATTAATAACTGAATTAGAAAAATTGGTTCCTGATCACCAAAAAAATATCACCGTGTATAATGTCCCGATTGTTCGTGGTGTAGATTTATTTGAACGCAGAATCTGACATTTTAATCCTAGTCCATTATTACCAAACTTGTACAAACTGTTTTTAAAAAGACACCAGTTTCTTGCTCTTTCCTTCTACTTATCACCTATACAGAAAATCTCAACAGTTCTCTTATTTTTCTTTTCTATCAACGGCAGTCCTTGCAGAAAAATATTTTTTGCGAGACTCTGAATTCAAGACCCATCAAAAATCGTTTAACAGGTTTCGAGTTCCAACTGTATTTTTTTTTTACTATCATATAACTTGAATCTCAACCAATCCTCGCAGACCGGCGGCAAGCGGCGCCACGGTTCGTGATCCGGCCGCAATCGGCGTTCTGCTACGAGGGCCAGTCCGTGAAGCTGTACTGCCGCATCATCGCGTGCGCAGCGCCCACGGTCACCTGGTCGCACAACAACCACGAGCTGCGGCAGTCCGTCAAGTTCATGAAGAGGTAAATCATCCGTCAATGCTACGATTAGCTAGAGATGAAGGTATTGGTACAAGTAGCCAGTGGCAAACTCAGTGCTACGGGTGGCTAGTGATGAAGTTATTGCTACGAGTAGCTAGTGGCAAACTCAGTGCTACGAGTAGCTAGTGATGAATTTATTGGTACGAGTAGCTAGTGGCGAGTTCAGTGCTAAGAGTAGCTAGTGATCAAGTTATTGTTACGAGCAGCTAGTGATAATGTTTGTGCTACGAGTAGCTAGTGGCAAACGCAGTGCTACGGGTGGCTAGTGATGGAAGTTATTGGTACGAGTAGCCAGTGGCAAACTCAGCGCTACGCGTAGATATTGGTAAACGCAGTACTACGAGTAGCTATTAACGAGCTCAGTGCCACGAGTAGTATTATGATATTTGACAAAAAATATATATTATAATATATTGAGTTTTTATCCTGTAAAAAGAAAAAAACTCCTCGACCTCCTCGAAAACTACCTGGTTTCTTCGCAAAAGTTTTTATTTTATTTAAGAACTTCATACTTCAGGAAATTCAAGTTCCTTCCGTGAATGACATGTTCTGACTGTTTGTCATGATGACCAGGTATGCCGGCGATGACTACTACTTCATCATCAACCGCGCCAAGCTCGAGGACCGCGGCGAGTACGTCGTCCGGGCCGAGAACCACTACGGGTTCCGCGAAGAAGTGGTCTTCCTTAACGTGCAACGTGAGTACTCTTCTTGTTCTCATTCGTATCGTTACTACTTTGGAACAAAACTCGTATAATGATATTACGAGGTTCTTCACGTTTAAGCTAAAAATCGTACGTCACGAAATATGAGATACGAGGTTTTTTCAAAGCAGTGATGATATCCAGTTTGATAGAAGGTGTGTTTATTAGCATTGTTGTCCCATTAAGACTTGTAATTTTTTATTTTGTCAAGGTCTTGTAATTTTTGTACTTTAATTGCGTTGAAATAGAGTCGAAAAGTGACGAACCCTTTCTTACCGTGAGTCTACATCTAGATGGTTTTATTTTATTTTATAAATAAAGAACGTAACTATTTATTCATGAAATAATGTTAAATATGGCTTCAGAACTAAAAACTATTTCTTAAAAAGTTTGTATGTACATGGATGAAGTGTTTTTTTTTAACAGTTATTTATTTTTTCCTGTTTTGTTATCACGTCCTATAATTTTGATTTGAATGTTAATATTTTTTTTATTACTAAGAAAGCTCCTGTTCGCTTAATAGAGCTTTAATAACCAATAAAGTACCGTTAATATATAAATACCTACAAAAAATCTTTTTAGAAATCGTCATATACAGGAGAAAATAGTAAAAAGTAGTAAACAGTATGTTAGTAGTATATACAGTGAAGTTTAAACTGAAAATTAGCGCTTGCGCATTTTTTTTTAGACTCAAATATTGCTTGTTGTTTTACTAAAAACACTATAGGTAGTTAGTTCTTACTCCGAAGACAAATCACATACCATCTAAACCTAGATATTGCTAGATCTAAATGAAATCTCGATCAGTCTAGACTAGATCAAAACCAAACAAATCTCACAGTCAATTAGTGCATCCAGGTCATCTATTCTTAAAGTCGCGGTGGCATTATCCGAGGTCGCAAATAGACCAAACTATTATAGCGTCGGTAGCAGACAGATCTTGTCTCGATTGTTATCTTAAATATACGTAAATATACTACGTTACATTTCGAAAACAGTGGAAATCGAATGATAATTAAATTGCCCGCGTAGTAAGAGTTATTTAGAGACGAGTAATAATTATCTAGGTTGTAATATATTACGATAAATTTTCGTGGTAATTGGAAATATTAAGTTGCATAAATCAGTGTTCAAGTAAGCTTTAAGTTATTTAATAACTACCTGATTTTGTAACTAAATATTTGCGGAAATCAAATTGTGTACGCAATATAATATTTACTGTGAATTTTGTGATCGATTTTGTGATTCGGGACAGGTTAGTGCCTTTTTTTTTTGTTTGACTGTTAAAACATTATCGTAATATTGAAACAAATAAACCGTTTTTCTTGAATTACTTGTATGGTAATTTTTAGGAACAATCTTAACATAACATTATCGTTATTCATGCATGTATCCCTATTCTTATCGATTAAGACTGCAGCGAGCAAACGTCGAGCGTCCAGTGGCGGCCTCATTACTATTATTGTGTTTTCTAATTAACTAAAGAATTTCCTTGCAATCAGACGTAGACGGATACGTTTTTGTAGCGCAAGTAAAAACACAATTTATGGGATACGTAACAAACTTTAATAACAATTACCCTTTGAGTAGTCAGCTTAATGGGAAAAGGTGGCCACTTTTTTCCGTTAAGTTGATAAATCGAAGGTGAATTGTTGTTAAACTATGTGATATACCCTATAAGTTACCGACCAATTTCAAGAAAATACTTAAGTTTATTAGAAAACACAATAAAAGTAATGAGGGCGCCACTGTACATCCGGCATACGCTCGGCGCAGTCTTAAACATACATAACATAGGACGAATAACTGAAACACTGACCTTTTCTCAGCCTTATTAAATTTTATACCTACATATCGGACAACACTTTTACTGGTTAAATAGTTCACCAGAGCTCTATAACTTTTCATCATCATCAACATCATCATCATACAATCATGCCTTCATTCCCAGAGTGGGGTAGGCAGAGCTACAGAATTACCAACAACAATCACTTCTATCACTTTGTAACGTCAGTATTCTACAGAATAAAAATGTTAACTATGTAGATACAGTGCAACCATTTTCTTAATAGCGATCGGCAATCATCGTTTTTCTATGACACACGAGTGACAAACATACTGTCAGTTGCGAGTGCAAGCGTGATACCGATAGCCAGCCGAAAGCTATTAAGAAGTTGGGTATACTGTACATGTCGAGTGGAAATTCTGAGCCGGAATAAGCGGTTGATAGTTGTGTCCGTTAGTGGCATGTCTGACTTTCCTTCTATCATAATAATTTACTTATGCGGCGGGGTCTTTCTTCAGGTCTTTCCCTAGCTCACGAGTTCATATCATTCATCGGTTTTATAATCCTGTTTGTTTCCCCAGCGGTCCCGAAGGTCCAGAGACAGCACGCGCCGGAAGCCCCGCGGCGGCGCTCGGCGCTGCCCTACACCTTCTGGCAGGAGTCCTCCGAAACGGCGCCGCTCTTCACCTTCCAGCTGCGGCCGCGCGTCATGCAGGCGCGCGACACCTGCAAGCTGCTGTGCTGCCTCAGCGGCCGGCCGCCGCCCACCGTCAAGTGGTGAGTACTATGCCAGGACCAGTAGTAGCTCCCAGCTGTTCACCTTCCAGCTGCGGACGCGCGTCATGCAGGCGCGCGACACCTGCAAGCTGCTGTGCTGCCTCAGCGGCCGGCCGCCGCCCACCGTCAAGTGGTGAGTACTGTGCCAGGACCAGTAGTAGCTCCCAGCTGTTCACCTTCCAGCTGCGGCCGCGCGTCATGCAGGCGCGCGACACCTGCAAGCTGATGTGCTGCCTCTGCAACCGGCCGCCGCCCACCGTCAAGTGGTGAGTACTGTGCCGGGACCAGTAGTAGCTCCCAGCTGTTCACCTTCTAGCTGCGGCCGCGCGACACCTGGAAGCTACTCTGCTGCCGCAGCTGTCGACGCCGCCCATCGTCAAGTGGTCGGCACTGTGCCAGGACCAGTAGTAGCTCCCAGCTGTTCACATTCCAGCTGTGTTCGCGCGACACCGGCAGTGGCCGACCCTGCCCAACATCTAAATCAGCTAAAGAATAATATGGTTATGACAATATTTCCACAATATAACATTATGTACACTGTTCTGATTTCATTCCACAGGTTCAAGGACAGGAAGGAACTGTCGAAGTTCGACTACTCGATGACGAACTCCGATGGCGTCGTCACGCTTGAGATCATCGACTGCAGACCAGAGGACAGCGGGAAATACACCTGCATAGCCACCAACTGCCATGGAACTGATGAGACGTCGTGCGTCGTCATTGTTGAAGGTACGACAAATGAAAATGAAAATGTTGATTAAAAAGATAGTGAGTAAACATAAGATTCTTTCAGGACATTCGAGAATCAAACCTAATTTCATGTCAGAAGCAGAATATTGAAAGCGGACTCTAACTCTACGGATACGAATTTATTGCCTTTCGTTTGATTTTGCCCTGAAAATTACGAGATCTGGCTCGGAGTTAAATATCTTAAAACACATGAAAAACTAGCTTTTGTTCGCGTAGAAGTCGGTTATCGCTCTGGAAACTGGCCAATTATCCGGGATAAAAAGTAGCCTATGATTTGATTTGACTAATGTTTGTGACCAGGCGAGGTAGTGAGCGCGGAGCAGGCTGCGCTGGCGCACAACTTCCTGCACTCAGGCGAGCGGCGCTACATCGAGAAACCGATCAAGCCCGCGCCGCCACCGATCATCACCAAGACCAAGGTACCCAACACTTGACTACAAGTATCATGTTAATTCCTTTAGGAAATCGTAAAAAAGGTAACCATGGTAACAACAATGCTATAATACGCATTTTAGAACTGTTGTTACTGTGGCAACGCTCGTTAAAGAACTGTTATTATCAATACATTGCTTTGGTTACCTTTCAAGGCTTGCAACTTGAGCTTGAGCCATCGCTTGAAACTGAATTAAAAACTCAACTCAATAATTTTTTAGGGGTTTTACCATACATATTTACCAAACATGCTAAGATATCGAGAGATAGACCAACCATTTTATGTACACCTTTTTTCTTACTTTCTACCAATAAAGTATTTGATTTGATTCGAAATAATATCAATTATATGTCTAAGTTTGTTTGCATTTCTTGTTATACTTACATATAAGTACGGAAGCGCCTTGCGTAATCCCGATTCTCACATAACCCTTCTTCATATTAATTTTCTGTGCTCCTAGGTGACGATCGACCCGCCAGTGAAGTCACACGCCGCGCTACGCCCCAAGTTCTCACCGCAGACGTCAGTCGACGCCAGCAAGAAGAAATATGGCGCCAAGTTAGAGTCGGACGCGTCGTCACGCTCGCGATCCACTACCAAGGAGCTTGTCTGTGAGCGTTACTGTATTTATATAAAAACTAGGTTTTGTTAGTAAGAAGCGTTAAAGTGTTTCTTGACCATCTATGATTTCTCTGCCTTTATCGCGTGACTAAGTTTGGATAAGGCATCCGTCACCTTCTGACACGTAAATAAAGTACGAGAGTGACGGATGCTTTATTCACATTTGACATGCGATATAGACGCAGCCATACTAGGCTAGTGTGTTATAATGACATAAAAAAACACTGTACAATAATCGCTCCGAAAGTTGCATAAATTGTGCACCCCCCCTTTTTATCTTTTAAACCGCATGTTCAAAAAATATGCAAAAAATCACAAAGGTAATGCTAAATCTATTTTAAGTTCTATGTCTGTTATGTATAGCTGTTGGATCGCTTCAAATAAAACTAAACAAAATAAAATAAATACTTTCAACGAATTTTTTTTCAACATGATCGGAATGCCGTTTTTGAGTTATTGCACTTCTCAACAAAAGGACATAAGTGGTATGAAGATACGCTCCTTCGCTGGTGCACATTTAGATAGTTTTTATGAAGTAACGGCTTCGGACACTACACTCTCTACACTCAGCGTGGCCAGACATGCACTTGCCCGGTTTTTAATCGGTACCTTCTCTCGTGCAGTGCCCGCGTCGGACTCGACGATGTGCCTGCCGTCGTTCGCGCGCGCGCTGCCCGACGCGGTGTGCGCCCGCGACGGCGCGCCGCTGAACCTGTCGTGCGCCGTGCGCGGCGACCCCGACCCCCGCGTCGAGTGGCTCAAGAACGGGCAGCCGCTGCACTCCTCCGACGTACGTACACAACTTGGGGTCTCTATTGACTGCCATCATTATTTTTAGTCATAATGTGTTTTAAGTCATAATTTTCGCAAGTCATAATGCATTTTTCTTAAGACACGGTTATTTTTTCAGGATTTTTATAAAACTAACCTAACCTAACCTAACTAATCTACATGATAAACGTTTATTAAAAACTGTAACATCAGCCTGAAAAAAACTATGACAAAAAAAAGTATGACTAACAATACATTATGACCAACGATAAGTATGGCAGTCAAAGGGATCCCACACAACTTGTACTCCATTATTCGACGGACCTATTTGATAACTCAAAATGCAGAAATGTCGCCTCTGGTTGCTGATTGGACGAAATAATGTTTGGTGGTTTCATTTTACATTTTTGTACATTACGATTGTGCCTCTAACTTTATAGTTAATTTATATATTTTTATCCTGATTTTTTCTCATAATAAAATAAGTAAAATTAAAAAATCTAAAGGCAGGTTAGCTAAATAAAGAAAAAAACATTTTTCGTTCGTCACTTACGAACAAAAAGTAACAAAATACTGACATTGATAACAGATGGTCACGAAATGATCCCAACTCACTGTTATACTGGCTTTGAAGCCAGCGCTGGTCTCCCGTTAGAACCATCTAGTGAAATCACGACAGTTTACAAAAACATAACACAGACACTAAACTAAACAAAAATGCCTTTAATCCCCACGACCTTCATTCTCCCCAGGTGGTAGACCTGAAATATAAGAATGGCGTAGCGTCGCTGGCCATCCACGAGGTGTTCCCCGAGGACGAGGGCGAGTTCGTGCTGCGAGCCATCAACAGCCAGGGACAGATCGAGACCAAGTGCAAGGTCACCGTCAAAGGTCAGTTTCACATAATAATCCATTACTTCATTACTAAATGAACGTTTGTAACTTAATTCTGTTGGCTTGTGTTACAGCGATGGACGGCAGCGCATCGCTCTCAGCACTGAAGACTGGAGATAAACCGCCGAGGATCGTGGACCACCCGACCTCACAGATCCTCACCGATGGAGACGCCGTCACGCTCGCCTGCAGGTGAGACACTGGCCGACCGGATCACCAGATTTGTCCCCCCTGCCCTGTAGCATACTCCGGAAAGATAAAAAAAAACTTGATGTTGTCGATAATTTGAAGTTGCAGCAGCGTAGTGTTCGCAATGTTGTACTCCGGTGTGGGGATAAGACAGCCGGGAAAATAACTAGCATAGTGTCAGTCTTAAGATTATAGTCTGGTGAATGCAAATGTCTATGGGTCTCAGATTCCATTTACTTTCATGTGGCCTATTTCAACCTTTACCTTCTCTTTACCATAAAAAAGGAACTGATCCAAACAATCCTTCTATATTAATTAAACCAAAAAAAATATCTAAGTACCTAGTTGTTAAATTTACATACAAACAATCACGCCTCTTTCCAGTAGGGGTAGGCAGACCACTTCCTTTCAATTGCTACGATCCAGACAAACTTCCTCCTTCCTTCCTCCACACTCATAAGTGTCTTCATACACGTGCGTCGGTTTAGAGTCTCCTGACCTGGCCCTTTCTTGATACATCCCCGATTTTTGCGGAACGTTCGCCTTGGCCTTCCCCTTATAACATACCCTGCCTCATATATCTTATTTTAATTATACTTTTGTCTACCTGCAACACTGACTGACTGTTCGTCTGTCCGTCCCCAGGATTGTAGGCGCGGAGCGTTTCGACGTGGTATGGCTCCACAACAACAAGGAGATCAAGCCCTCGAAGGACTTCCAGTACTCGAGCGAGGCCAACATCCACAAGCTGCACATCGCCGAGATCTTCCCTGAGGATGCTGGTACGTAGTCTTTAAAATAATACTGAAATAAAACGCACCTAAGATATCTTCCTGGAAATAAATAAAAAACGTCCGAACATTAAACTATCAGATGGTAAAGTACAGGTTTCTCACATATTGTAGAAAACTTTTGATATGTATGCGACTGTACTGTCACGGAATTAAATTCCTAGTCCACTTTGAACTATGTCAAAGTGACGTAATCAATCAAAAAGTTTAGTTTAAACTTTGAACTGAGCCATTCCACTTACTTGTAAACACAGTGGTCATTGTATCTATACAATCTTAGTCGGGCGGTTCTAAAATGCAAAACAACCTGGTTATTACCTGCTTTAACTGCGATCTCGTTGTCCTTATTTGTGGTTAACTTCACAATGGCTTTGTATTCTTAAGTGGATAAGCTCAGTTACAAATTACTGTTAAAAACACTTGTGTGATCTTTCTGTTCGTTCTTTAAACCACACTCGTGCCACTCACATAAACTACTATTAAGATCTTTTGCACCACATAAGGCAAAGTTACGTTTTTTTTCTCCTCTTTCTTTTCTCCCTTTGTCTCTCTCGTAATATTTTTGACATGTTTTCCTGCTGAACTACGCATGCTATTTGATATCATATTTAATTTAATATTTATACTAAGTAGTATCATTGTAGTATTAAATATGGTTAAAAAACGACCGACTGCCGAGTTTCTTGCGGCGTTTCTTCTCAGCAGTGTCTCCTCTTGGGAAGCGCTGGTAGATTCTTGACGTGTAAAAGTGCCCGTGCGGCCTACTTACTGAACAAATATCTTGTATCTTTTTTTTATCTTTAGTAGGACCTTGTCCGTCCGGATCGCTACCACCATTTTATCCATTTAACCACCGCCAAGCAGTAGTGCCCGCATTGTTCTGTTCCGATGTGGTGCGGGGATAAGACAACCGGTGATGACCGGATTACTAGCGTAAAGGCATTCCATCTTATTTGAAGTCTTAGGATTGCAGTGTTGAGTCTTGAGAAATCAGATTTACAAGAATTTTTTTTACAAGTATGACTGTTTTCTGTCGCTCCAGGCGTGTACACATGCGAGGCGTTCAATGACGCCGGCGAGTCATTCTCGTCGTGCTCGTTGGTGGTCGCGGTGCCGGGCGAGGCGCCGGCCGCGCCGCAGTACAAGGCCTTCCCGGGGTCCGCCACCGTCGGCGCCGGGGAGCCCGCCGTCTTCGCCGCAGAGATGGACAAGGTACGGATACAGCTTCATACATACATACATACATACATCACGCCTGTTTCCCAGAGGGATAGGCAGAGACCACTTCTTTCCACTTGCTACGATCTTGACAAATTTCTTTCGCTTCTTCCACATTCATACATCGAGTCATGCGCGCACGTCGGTTTCGGGTACTTAAGATTCGGCCCTTTTCCAGTATTTCACCGATTTGACTCGAAAAAGTACGCCTAGGGCGGCCCCTTCCGACCCGTCCACTCACTATCGATCTGTATATCTCTTTCGTCAATCTCCTTACACACACACACACACAGCTTCAAGGGGGAATATTCAAAGTTAGACAGAGTTAGTGGACGAATAATGTTAAAGTCGCCGTCATTAGAACTTGCATAAGATGTAAACAAAACCAAACGAACCAATTCACACTGGTTACTCGATAATCACGTGCTTTTAATGATTAAGTGAGGTCTTTGCAATGGTTTATACACTAGATCATTATTCGTTTTCGTTATCTTTAATAAAAACACGCTTGGTGAATATTTGAGGTTATGTGTCAAACAGCAATATGATGCAATGTGTCGTAAGAGACGGCTAAGGGAATAAAGGCGTATAGTACTGTTAGACGATGGGCTTGCAACTTGTCACTAGTATACTGGTAAACATCTTAGCCTAAAAGTGCAAAATGTGGTTACAGAATTATTAACAAGTTTTTAGAGTTGTTGTTAATTCTGTAGCACTGCCTACCCCACTCTGGGAATAAAGGCGTGAGTTTATGTATGTGTATGTATGTACGTTCACAAGTTCTATTGACGGCGACTTTACCTAGTAGTTTACTTTTGATGTCAATATAAGCAGAATCGGGAGTAGGTTGGAATAATAAACGAAGATGATAGTGACGCTTTGTTTGCAGGCTTGATTTTCGTTACTCGGCGACTTATTATGTAACCATTAACTTTTAGTTTCTTTTTAACACTGGTGGTTTTTTGTGAGGATTTTGGATATGTCAAATTCCAGCCAATGACCGTGACGGAAATGTGAAACCGCTGTAGCGCTGTCACCTTTTATTAACTGCTACTTGGCACTTCAAATATAATATAGTACCCACTACATAAACACTTTGAATTTGAGATGATCCAATTCTCAAGTTCATAAAGTATCTTAGGTCCAAAAAACAACTGATAAGATAAGATGAAAACCTCTCTGTGAAAGTTCAATTTCCCCTCGATTCTAATCTCTGATACTTCCAACATGATCATTCATAGGCCACTCTTTCTCATAAACTATGACGACATAATGATGCATATCTTCAATAACCCTTCCACAGCCACCGCTCCAACTCCAATGGCTCAAAGACGGAAAACCCATCGACGAGACCTCAACCCGCTACCGGTTCACAATGGAGGGCACGGCCCGGTACCGTCTGGAGATCGCGCAGGCCACCAGCGAGGACGCCGGCCAGTACACCGCCCGCGCTGTAGGCTCCAAGGGCGACGCCGCGGCCGCCTTCTACCTTAACGTCGTCGAAATATAACCGGACTGTCATTTTTATACAAAGTCAATTTTATAACGAATAATTTATTAAGTATTTTAAGTGTTACGAGGCTACTCTAGTCATCAATATTATTTATTCAATTATTAACAGCTTTTAAAAACGATTAAGCTTCTGTTTTAGTTTCTCTGACCCTCGTTGGAATATTTTTCAGCCACCAAAAGTATTCTGGTGACGGTCGGGGAGGCATCTGTAATATTATTTTTATATTAAACTGTATTATTTAATTGTACATAATTTAATTTATATCATGTGACCGCGTATTTTATAAATAAATATGTATCTAAAAATTATTATAATTATTTCATTTTGACGAACCCTTTCTAAAAAAAACAATACCGGAAAGCTGGTGGGCCACGCTTGTGTAGTGCGTAGCTGTCGTCGCTAGCGTCACCGTAGTGTGCGTATCTATACGCGTTATAACATCAAGTATGACCCACTCGCTTTCGAAAGATAAAGCAACTGTACCCGAGCAATCCATTGACGAGTTGTTTTACCATTTTTCAACCGAGGGCTAGTGCAACGACGCAATGTATCACGAAATCCATGCGTGCTATCGCGCAATGAAACTGGGTCTAAAGTGGAACAAAGGAATACACACGTTCGAAGTGTAACCGCGCAATTACAATTAAAAAAAAGTGGTTAAAAATTGGTTGTCTTGCCAATTTCATTCCAAACAGGAGTCTAATTACGCCTAAACTCTACCACCTCCAAATCAAACCACTATAATTAGAAAATCGGTAAACCTACATTACTTTTGACATGTTTTGGTATTGTTACATTAAGACTGCACCGAGCGTACGCCGGATGTACAGTGGCGCCCTCATTACTTTTATTGTGTTTTTTTTATAAACTAAAGTATTTTCTTGAATCTGGACGGTCTGTTTTTGTACTACAAATCAAAACACAACTTATAGGGTATCATATCACATAGTTTAATTATTATTAATTATTAATTCACCTTCGAGTTATCAACTTAACGAAAAAAAGTGGCCACCTTTTCCAGTTAAGCTGACTACTCAAAGGGTAATTGTTATTAAAGTTTGTTACGTATTCCATAAATTGTGTTATTATTTGCGCTACAAAACCGTATCGTCTGATTGCAAGGTTTTTTTTAGTTAATTAGAAAACACAATTATAGTACCTAATGAGGGCCCCACTGGACGCTCGGCTTTTGCTCGGCGCAGTCTTAACCTTTTCGACGCTATGTCAGATATAAAGTCTAAACTCACACGCCAATGAAAGCTAAACACCAGAGCTAATATCAACCTTACCTCATTGACACTCCAGTCTATTTTGCGCTGTCAACCATGACGGATATTTCCGTCGTTGGCGTTGAACCAGTGGTGCGGATATATCCGTCAATGGCGTGGAAAAGGTTAAAAAACGATAACATGCATCAAAATCGATATAGATAGCCCCTGATCAGTAGTTTAGTAGTATAAGTTAAGCGGTTTGACTTACGGTTATCATGTAAGTATTACAATGAACGAATCAAATAACCTGTACGAGGTAAAATGATTAGCACTCCATCCGAGTCCTTAGTGTTGGCAACGCATTCGCAGTCTTGAGATTGCCAAAGTAAGATTGCAGTCTTGAGATTGATAATGTCTATGGGCTTCATAGTCCACCATCACGGAGCCCGGTGGCCTGTGTTTATTGCTTTCTCCATGGCATAAAAACGCCTAGTGATTTTATGTTAGCAACTAGTTACGGCCCCGAGTAACTTTACTCTTTCCAGGCGCTCAGCTTGACGACAATCATGAATTGACTTTACCCGTAAGCATTATGTAGCTTTAGGTACCTCTAACCATCGGTTCCTACTGGAGATTTAGTGGTTGTACGGACCTGATCAGGGCCCGTCCGGATCGCTACCACCATCATTATCGTTTAACCTATTGCCCATAAAAAGTGTTCACTTGGCAACACATTTGCGGTCATAGGATTACAGCCTTAAGGTAGTCTTGAGAATGCAAATGTCTATGGCTCACAGATCCCATTTACATCAGGTGGCCTGTAACTTACCGGTGAAATTACTAGCATAGAGACATTCCATCTTAGTCCTCAGGGTTGGCAACGCATGTGAAGTGTTAGGATTGCACTCTTACAATCTTAAGACTGAGATCCCCGGCTTACACCGGTATTTATAGCCAAGAAAAGTAATTACTTGAGTATTAGTAGTGTCAAGAGTCTTATAAAAATCGTTACTTTAGTCATTACTTTTACTCAAGTAATTACTTTACTTGACTATAAAATACGGGTGTTAACATACGTGAAATAAAAGGAAACTGACATTTATGATTGATATTTAGTCGGGGTTGGGCATCGCGGTCCTTATCGCGATGTTTAGTTGCATGCGTATCAAGTCATCAACGCAACCCTTGCGCCCGAGCGGCAATAGGTAACAGAAAGTAAAGGGTTGGAGACGAAGTACTTAACTACTGCAAAACAGCTGATTTCTCATACAGAGAATATTCTGGGTCCACGTGAAGTCCTTATGCATCTGAAACATAGGCTGATGGAATCAGTAATGACCAAGGATCAATAAAGGACGCTTGATTGTTATGGTACAATAAAAGGGTTATTCATTTATTTTGAGACTAACAATTTATAACCTTATGATCTTTGAATTAAGAGTTAAGTGTCCATTATTGGTGCCTTCAGCTAAAATGAAAAAAATGTTTCGAAGTAGCTACACGATTTAGTACTTTGTCACTTTAACAACAATCGTTTGATCTGCTGCACTAATTTGTCAAAGACGTGAAAGCGACAAGGTACAAAAGCGTGCATCTTATAAGGCCGACTGTACCAAAGGGATCTATCCCCGAAATATAACATTTTTAAAGCCCTCCTTAGGTTACCTATCGATCACGTGACTACAAAATTCTCAACCCATAATTAACAAGTTTAAATAACAAAAAGTTGTAAAAAGCCGAAAAGGATCAATCCCACAAATTGCCATATCAACCATATCTCATCACAATCGCTTTCACATCGAAACAAAATACTTTCGCAGACTTAAATAATAAAGATTCTTGATTCTTTCGCGAAGCACAGAGATACACTATTTTATTCCAAGGTCGTCGTCCCGAACGTGACTGAGCACTAACTCGGATTCCTTATTCAAAACCAATTCTCATTTCAAAATATGAAATCCTCGGAACGGGTTGTTCCTTTTGTAAACAATACAAACTTAACAATGCGGGCCACTATGTCGCTACCATCGAAAGCTTCCAACGAATTGTTATGAAGGGTTAGTAGTTCCGTATTTTTCCGTTGTTTTTTATAAGTTTGTCGTTGTACTTTTTACTTTTTAATTCGGACTGGGCGATGAGTGAATGACGGAGCGGTTTGAACGCGTTCGTTATTATGTAAAACGTGTTTTTTTTTTGTTTTGTCTATACGAGGATTTGTCTATGATTTGAGTTCAGTTGAATCTTGATGGATCTCATCCGGATATGTTAGAAATAATTTACTGCCTTCATGTTGTTGCGTACATTTTGTAAGTAAATAGAATAAATTTGTGTTGTTCTTAGTTGTAATTAATTTTAAACATCTTACTTTATAAGGGTCTTTGAACTCCCCTTAGAAAACGTAAAACAGTTCGAGATGAAAAGATATTCAACCCCAAGCGTGTCCTCCTAAGTGCTAATCGAGTAAAGCGAGGACTTTAGAGTCAACTGAACTGGCATTCGTATGTCTGTATGATTGTTGCTCCAATCTTGATTAAATATAGTTGAGGTAAGTATATACAGTTTTTAAGTTTGAGGATGAGCCCGATCGGTCTGGGGGTTGAGGAGTTGGGGAGGGGAGAAATAGTCTTTCTGATTTAACAATCCCTCTTTTAGCTTTTAAGTCATCGGTTTACAAATTCTGTGACTAACTGAGGATTTTTTGTTATTATTACTTCTTATGATGGACTCTTTTCTGAAGGATTGGCCGAAGATTGCCTAATTAATAATAATAATTACTTATTGTAATGGAAATTTTCCAAATACAACTGGTTAGCTTATTAAAATAGATAACACTTGTATCACAACATTGTCTCCACGCTACGCACTGCGACATTATCACCGCCATTAATAAAAATCCTTCGCCCAGTAACAGCCACATTACTTATGTCCCAATTTAAGATCCGTTCCGATCCTTCCTAAATTGAATATCACAGCTCCTCAACCTAATAGTCAGCCAGTAAAATTAATAGCTCGTAAAACAGTAGCATGACTGACCACGCAACCATTGCCTTAAAAAAAAAACAAGCATTCCATATTTCAATATTTATCGCAGGATCGTTTCCGAACGAAAATCCGAGATGCCTTTTTGTTTCGGTTCTTATTATAAATGTGAGCGCGGTAACATTTTTTTAAAATCATTCCGTTTTCGAACTTTTTTAAACTTGGACTGGTTTATGGTGCGGGTGGTTAATTATTGAACGCAGCCGATAAAACCTCGAACACTTCGCGGGGATACAAATATGGCGTCGATGTAGGTGACAGTCTGTGATATGAAATAACGATTATTGGGACCGTTTTGACCGATGACCTTTTAATGTTGATAAATGGTGGTCACAGTTGATCTTGAGATACGTGCCTGCCACACATCAATACTTTTTTCTTAAAAAATAAGTTTAAGTAAACGATGTCGATGCTCTCCGCTAGATGGCGCTAGTGTGAAATTTGCCCTAGTTCAATTGGTAGATGTGTAGGTTACAACAGCGTACAAAGTATCTGGGTTCGAATTCCGTCTGTCATCATTGTGTCTCTTCTGAGCTTATAAACTATTTAATTATAAAAGGTTATTTAAAATATTCGAAGAGCACTTAAGTGTTAAGTACTCTCCAACATAGGCGCGGTTGTCAACAAGCTCTACGTTTTACCTGCTTTATTTAGCATTTATAAGCAAAAGCAACATGCAGCGCCTCGTATTAAGTATTCCGGCCATTCGAAAAAACAACAATATTAATAAGAAATTATAATCAAAATATAATCATTAATATTCCTCAATTTCCCGTATTCATCTCCTATTCAGAACCAGGGTTGTTCATTCTCATACAAAATGGACGCCTCATGGAGCCGTCGGCGTTCACCGGTAACCATCTCGTTTCGGATCTGCGTATCGCATCGTTATTAATTACCGCCGCTCGCGCACGTATTAACTCAGTTTTGTAACGTCAAATCATTTCTCGCCTTTAGGGTTCCGTTTGGTTTGGTCATTAAAGGTTCAGTGTTAAACCAGTACGGAATAAGCATGGATTTTTAAAAGAGATCACCAAAAGTTAAATTAAAATTATAATTGGCCAAAAGCATACGGATGATACCAGCATTTAAACTGCTAATTAGACAACGATTACACAGAGATCCGATATGCACTGTGACATCATGTCAACAGGTCGGCCATATAAACTCCGTGTCAAGTTTTGTTCGCTCTGACGGGACTATATTTTTTTATTTATTTACAATCTTAAAGGTTAGGGGCTTTGATCAATCCTGATCACGGCAACCCCGTTGACGGGACTACTTAAACTCGCCGCTTGGACATTCACTCGTCCGTCCGTCCGACCGTCGTTGTTGAGAGAATCACTACCCTGCGATCGCATTGTCAACGTTATCCTGACAGTAAGGGTGGTCAAGTTAAATCAATCCTATATCTGTTTAAAGACGATTTAGTTATTAACGCCAAAAAAAAGGCCCTAAGGGCCCAGACAAGATGCACTACGCTAGCTAGCGTTTCTCTTCGTTTAGTTTTTAAACCAATCGCGTCACTGGTAGATGACGTGATACGAAAAGTCACGTGATGTGCCAGTGACGCGATTGGTTTAAAAACTAAACGAATAGAAACGATAGCGTAATGCATCTTGTCTGGGCTTTCAGGTCAAAACAATACCATTACAAAACGTTATTATGAGTAAAATATGTTTTTTTATAATTTAAGTAGGTAGCGGAACCCTTCGCCCCGCGTCGGCTTCGCGCTTCACTTGATTTTCCCGTATCTTATTTGATTGTCGAAGTCTGGACAGAGATGGAACGGAGTCGACGAATTATGATTTTTTTATTTATTTTTACACTTAGTTATTATTGTGATATAATAAATAATATTAGAGGCTTTTATTTCACCGTAACAATATTTAGCAGTTCCGGGGCTTTGTTCTACTCGTGTTAAATATAACTACTTTTAATTTGTTATCGTATTGTAAACTTTATGATTAACGTAATAGCGAGCGAGTTTAAAACAATACGATATCAATACCTGTACCCTTACCATGAGTTACAATAACCGTAGGCGTTTGCGAGTCGAATGCTCTGTCCTTCGCACTCTTTAAGAATACTACGAGGTCTGCAAGTGACAGAGCATTCCACTCGCTAGCTAGTACGGTAATTGTAAATCATGGTAGGGGTACCAGTAGAGACAATCACTAATCTTACAAGTTACATTTGACTTTGAGGTCTTCATGTTTAGATTTGAATTCATATTTTATCCTCAATATTACGTTACAGTATTATTTACACGGCATATCAAATTTAAACCTATTTTTTGACAGGACTATGGTATGGTACTATGGTATGGATGTGGTATGGTATGGTACTATGGTATGGAGGGTGGTATGGTAAGGTATGCTTAAAAAGGCATTTTTTTGAGCAATACGATAGTCTCTTTCTATATTTCATAGCGAACTTATCTCTTTAAGGGATCTCTCCTAGTTAACCTTTCAGTGATTGTGAAATGTTTGTAATAACCAGTGACATGAGGATGATGATTTTAATTTATCTATGCAGTAGATTTAGATTTAGCTATATTGATTCATATTATAAGTTACAGTTATATTGCAGGTATATTTTACAGAATTCTGACAAAACCTGACACTAATATACACATTTGAACCATCTTAGCCGTTCGTAATTCTGAAGCTCTGGGAATGTAGGCGTGAGTGTATGTATGTATGTGTTTGATTTAAATGTCACCAAATGTATGCTTGTTTTGACCAGTACGTTGCCTGATTAGTCTGTAAGGGGACTGTTTAAAATTGAAGAAAGTCCTTCGTGTGTGGTTTTTAAATAATTAAAATAGTTAACGCGTCGACTCCACGCCACCGCTGCGCGCGCATTTACAATAGTTTACGATGTCGTCCCGTCGTTTATTTGCGCCGGCGCAGATTTAAAACGCATGTGTCTTCGGTTCGATTCCCGGCCCTTTGGCGGACGGCACTAGTTTTATACAACGTACGCGAAATTGGTATTAACAATTAAATTATGTGGGGGATTGATATTTTTTTAAAGTAAGAGGTTTGGGTTTGATCCTTTATTGTTTGATGGAGTGGGCCCTTAATAATTTATTCTTAATTCATCCATTAAAAAAAAACATCAATAGGTATATGGGTGAACCCAATATTGAAAATTACAGACAAACAGCAGTGTTCGCATTGTTGTGTTCCGGTTTGGGGATAAGACAGCCGGTGAAATGACTAGCATAGAGGCATTCCATCTTAGTCCTCAGGGTTGGCAACGCATTTGCAGTCTTAGGATTGCTCTGCAGTCTTGTGAATGCGAATGTCTATGGGTCACAGTTTCAGTACCATCAGGTGGTCTGTGTGCTCGTTTGTCATATCTATGCCATAAAAAAAAAATGCGATATGATACCAATTAAATCTGTCTAGGTACATATATGTATATCATATGCTTGTTAAGTAACCAAGGCTAAACCGATATAGGTGAGGTACAGTCTGTGAGCACTGAGAAGATGCTTCGGTTTTGTACAGTCCACGCCATAAATATGTTTACACTGTAGTACCTTGTCTATTTAGCGTCATGTTTAAACTGCCATTTGAAATTGTCATAGCGGGTAAAGTGACGAGGTACTAAAGTGTAAACATATTTATGGCGTCGACTGTACATCTCTCTCACTCGCTCTTGATGAGATCGTATGAGATTGAGTGAAAGATAAGACCCGAAGCATCTTCTAAGAGCTATCGCCCTGTACCTAGATAGCCTCTATAATTCTATACTTTTTTGGGTTCCGTGCCCAAAGAGGGGCAACGGGACCCTATTAAATTTATTATGCCACCGAAGTCCGTCCGTCCGTCTTAACTTTAAAGAGCTGTATCATTTGGTTCACGTTGATTCGATTTGAAATCCAATTAAAATTGGTTTTTAACAGTACGTAGGTACAGTCAGCATGAAAAGTAGTTAAGCTGAATAACATGCTCAAAATGATCTAGACACGACGTATTCTCTTGACAATAGAGTCGAGTGCAGATCATTTTGGCCTCTTCGGTTGCGTACCTACTTCTGCTGCTGACTGTTATGTATGTATGTATGTATGTATGTATATAAACTCTACTACTCTACTACTACTACTCACTCTCTGTACTATATTTTTATAATAATCCAAAACATAATAGCACTTTGTTTTAATTTATAGTCATCTAAGTAGGTGCGAATAGATCTTCACACGATGTCGGCGCGCGCGCATAAACACTTCCAAGCACAGAATTATTGTGGGAATTTATTACCGTCTCTCTCACTCATCTTTTGTACGAGAGGGATAACCTTTAATAGGCGTTTGTCATGGTTCTATGGTACATTGTATTTTACAAGTAAAGTTCGAGTGGTGAGCACAAGGGTAGTGATTCTCTAAACCACGACGGTCGAACGGACAGACGAGTGATGTCCAAGCGGCGAGTTTATATAGTCCCGTCAGAGCGAACGAAACACATTTTAGCGCGTGCATTTTCAATTAAGCAGCCTTATACGTTCGATCCATCGGCAGAAACCATGCTGCTAAATTGAAAATGCACGCGCTACAATGTGTTTTGTTCGCACTGACGGGACTACTTAATCTCGCCGCTTGGACATCACTCGTTCATTCGTTCACCTTTGCTTCTTGAGAGAATCACACCCAAGGATATACGAGATACGAAGCGCTGCGCGTTCCTTACGTGTGCAAGGGTCGAATTAGAGTAGTTGGTCGTAGAGATCAACGTTTTACAAAAAATTACCGCCCGTATAGTTGTCAATGTATGTTGTCGCGCCCCACTACTAAATTTTACGCACATTTCACAAACGTGCAATGTTAATTTGAAGGGTACGGCTAACTTCGCAAGTTAAAAACAATACAATACAAAACAAAAGTAAATTCTTTATTGTACACACACACAAAAACTGAAATATACACTAAAATGTAATAAATACTCACACAAACACACATTTATCTGAATGAAAGACAATTACATTTATTAATAAACAGCAAAGCTAAATAATTAGAGTCTTTCGGTGTTAGTTTGTGTGTTTCCGTGAGATTGAATGTTAGTCTCGAATCTATTTGTCCATGTTACGTACACACGTACAAACACATATAACAATACCTATAGATGTAGTGTATAACGAAATGAAATCGTATTTTGTCGAAAAAAATATATTTCTCTGCTTCAGTTAGCTAACTGATATCGATGGATACTCAATTCAACTAAGATAGCATGATAACCGAGCTTTTCAATGAAATCAGCTCTGTTGGCGTTCCACGCATATGTCATGTCAAATATGAGGTATGGTCTGATTCATTGGGGGAACAGTACCAACGCTGAAAAAGTGTTTAGGATGCAGAAGAAATGTCTTCGGTCGATTAATGGCACTTTGCAAACTGATTCCTGTCGGCCACTATTTAGCAAGTTTAAAATACTTACATTACCGGCAATGTACATTTTTGAAGTTTGTCTTTTTGTAAAGAATAACCCCAAGCTGTTCACCACAATTGCATCTACCTCCATGCACAGTACTCGTCATGGGCTGAATTTACATTACCCAGGGACAACGTCTGGCTTAGTTAATAAGAATATTATATTCATGTGTGTTAAAATCTACAATTACTTACCATTAGAATTAAAACAACTTCACATGCCTACCTTTAAATCCAAACTTTTCCAATGGTGCATAGACAAAATGTATTATAGTGTCTCTGAGCACTTCCAACGCAATTAACTTCTAGTCCATTTAATAAAATATTCCTTAATTGTATAACATATTATAATGATAACTCTAATAATATCATCTAACTCCACAATTTAGAATTTTAAATTATTATTTTATTGGACGTATTTAATAACATAACCTAATTGAATTTATAAAATGATTTGTAATTACTATCCGTAATACCTATAAGCCAATGTGACTTTTTATTTTAATTTTAATTTTATAAAGGTAACGGATCTCTATTTATATTAGTTAACTGATAATCTGTACGCCTATTGACAGGTAGAAAGTGGATGAAACTATTTTATTATTTAAGACCTACTTTGTACACCTACCCACTTTTAGCAAATAAATATTTTGATTTTGATTTTGATTTTCCGAAAAAACCCGACGTCATTTCATTGTACTCTGTATCTGTGAACATAATTATATGTTAAATACCCCGCACCCCATTTACCCCGGGATTTCTAAGACAACTATTCTTCATTCGATAATCTCCGGCCAATGACCTTCCTATTGTCTCTGGCCAGCATTAAAAAAACCTTAAAAAACCCAATATCCCATCATTGTGGGCCTGTCATTGATCATTTTTCAAAAAACCAAGAATTCCTTTTTCAAATTGAATTTGGGTTGAAAAGGGTATAACGAAAAAGACCGTTTTTTGTACCTCGGGGATTTTGTAAAGCTTTTTGAGGAAACGTGGGATTAGAGGCTTTATTAATATTTGAGGAATCATTTGAGCTTTGTGTTTTATGTTAATTTCGGTTAAGTTCGTTTGTTCGAGTGAATAGATAGTCTTCGGTGTTTATTGAGGATGTCCGTGCGTCAACGTTGAGGTTCGTATAACGTTTGAAATGTGAAAAAAAACTTCCGTTGAATCGTTTTTCCTAATAATTAATTAAGGTTTTTTTTTTAACTAAATAAATCCATCTCGCAATGCAAGAATACACTAAAACTTTAACATGCATACGTAAAGACCTAAATACGCTGTTTGCAATGCAATGAAATTTCATCTATTTGTACTAGCAAATATGTCGGTTATTTTAAATAGGGGGTGATAGTTTTACCCAGTGTGGTAGCCGGATTAGAATAGTGCCATTCCGTGTCTTCCCGTGGATGTCGTAAAAGCCGACTAAGGTAATAAAGGCGTGCAGTACTGTTAGGTGATGGGCTTGCAACCTGTCACTAATACACTGGTAAACATCTTCGCTTAAGTGTGCAAAATGTGGTTACAGAATTATCAAAACTTTTTATAGTTGTTGGAAATTCTGTAGCTCTGCCTACTTCACTCTGGGAATAAAGGCGTGAGTTTATTTATGTATGTATGTAGTTATAAAACGCTACAATCGCGTCTTTTCTTAGGCATCTGGGGTACGGACTAAAACGAAACTGATTTGACTGCCTTATCGACTGAAATAACTCCAATCAATACCAAGTAACAGCATTCGGCGTGTTATAGAATAAGCATTTATTCAGTGACCCATAGATAAAAGAGATAAAAGATGTTGATTTTGTACTAGCGACCCGCCCTCGCTTCGGTTCGGTTTATATGAGGTTTCTATAACACCCGTAGATAAACTAGTATATACATAAAAATCCATGTTAAGTTACTTTATCTATTGCTGAAAACGACATTAAAATCCGTTTAGTAGTTTAAAAGATCTAAGCGAACAGACAGCGGGAGATACTTTGTTTTATACTAAGTAAAGATAAAGACGTAGACTGCACGGGCACTTTTACACGTGAAAAATCAATAAACTCAATAGTCAGTCATTTTCTAATATAATTTAATATTACTTGACCTAGTTAAAATTATATAAAACTATGAATCTTTACATAGTATAGTACATTTTTCTAACGCTTAGATCTGTTGAACTATGCAACAAAATTTAATGCCGTTTTCAGCAATAGATAGAGGTTAATCTGAGTATGATATGCCTTTAGCCTTCCTCGATAAATGGGCTATCTAACACTTAAATATTTATTCAAATCGGACCTGTAGTTCCTGAGATTAGCGCGTTCAAGCAAACAAACAAACTCTTCAGCTTTATAATATTAGTATAGATAAAATTAGGTTTATGTACAGGTTTTATAGA
The DNA here is from genome assembly GCA_963966035.1 of Acleris laterana. Classification (NCBI taxonomy): domain Eukaryota; kingdom Metazoa; phylum Arthropoda; class Insecta; order Lepidoptera; family Tortricidae; genus Acleris; species Acleris laterana. The sequence continues at coordinate 9,693,988 of OZ014462.1, read as the reverse complement.
AAACTCACATAAAACGAATCGAAGCGATCATAATTATCGGCATATTCATTTATACAGCAACGAGTTTTTTTTATGGCACAGAGAAGACAAACGAGCACACAGGCCACCTGATGGTAAGTGGAAACTGTGACCCATAGACATTTGCATTCACAAGACTGCAATGCAATCCTAAGACCCCCCTAAGACTGGTTGGTGTCCCTACTGGTTTTTTTTTACTCAATTGTTTTTTTATTCGTGACTATTTGAAGCGTAAATAATGTTTCTATTAACGCAACTAAGTAAAGCCATACTTATTACTAACTCCACATTAAATTGTACTAGGATATTATAACACACAAAAGTACGATCGCGATGTACCAGTCCAATCGTCTTTTATTGTATGAGTACGAGTAGTTTGTATGTAATCACACACGTACAGAGTACAATGTGGCATCGCGATCGCCTTCACCCATACATATGAATTTTATGAATTCTGGCTTGGGGAGGCATGGAGACGGTATTATTTGTTATTTATTACATTTTTTTTTTTTTTTTTTTTTTTTTATGTCATACAGAATACAAACGAGCACACAGGCCACCTGATGGTAAGAGGAAACTGTGACCCATAGACATTCGCATTCACAAGACTGCAAAGCAATCCTAAGACTGCAAATGCGTTGCCAACCCTGAGGACTAAGATGGAATGCCTCTATGCTAGTCATTTCACCGGCTGTCTTATCCCCAAACCGGAACACAACAATGTGAACACTGCTGTTTGGCGGTAGGTTAATGGATAAGATGGTGGTAGCGATCCGGACGGACCCTGCATAAGGTCCTACCACCCGCAAACATCATACATCTACATCTTTTGTTTAGCGTATTGTTTTATTTTTCTTTTAATCTTTCGTGTTTTTACCTACAGTTAAACGGGGGCCATCTTGCTTTTGATGTGTTAGGGTATTGTTTTAAATTCAGTCGCCATTACTGTCAAGTAAATAACAGTTATCGTAACCGTGACGACCCGGCCAGTAACAAGTATAAATAGTAGATTGATAAGTGATAACCAAGGGTTGAAAGTGACACATTTCACCCGAGATATTTTGTTCGAGCGCCAATAGTTCGAGGGGAAATGGGTAATTTCACCCGAGTTAGACACTCTACTTTTCATTTCGACTGTGAGGAAAGATGGAATATATTCGTGACATAATAAAGGTCTAATTTCTTGTTTCGAACGGATGTTCGGCGTTCAACCTCCGTGTATATAAGCTCCTTGTTCGGGACGAACTCGATTAAACTTTTCTAATGTTGGCAGTATGTATATTTTCTAGATGGCCATGCCGTGGCGTGAAAAAAAAGTGTCACGCTATACAGGCAAAGCCATATGGCGGGCAGCAGAATAGAGGAATAATTTTAAATGTTGATTTTCTGCAATTGCGAAAAAAATAGACCAATCGTAAAATGATTTTAATATAAGAGTATAGATCGTAATAAATACGTCGTTTAACGTATAGCCGAGTTCAAATGTATGAAAAGCTTTTATTTTAATATTATGACGTAGCTCAATTATCATAGAATCCGTGGCCAATCGTAACTATTAAAAAAAAAATACTTTCCACCCTAGGGGTGAAAACGCAATTTTCCACCCGGCTATCTCCCCATTCAAATTACTTTTTCCGAACAGAAGAGATGAAAAAGTTAATTATTTACCTTTTACAAGTAAATAACTACTAATAACAGCTCTATATCTGCCTGTGGCAATGGTCAAAATGGTAAAAGTCGACTTATGGCCGAACCCTATATTCAAACCGCGGACAGATAGGCTTACTTCGGATTAAAATTTGACACATTTTGTATAGGAAAATGACAAATTTTAACCCGAAAGAAACCTTATTAGGTACATTAATAGGGTCCCGTTGGGTTACTCTTTTGGTACGGAACCCTAATAACGAGTATGACGTATCTAAATAAAAGAAACATCTACATGAACATATTGTTTTAATTAATTTGTTTGCCGGGTACATTACTTTTTTTTCAAGTTAGCAAAAAGTTGGTACGTAAAACAATCGTTTCTTTCTTTATGTCAGGGCAACAGCGACTCCACTGCGCGCGCGCAGCCCGCGGCGACGTGCATCGATTTATGCCGATACTCGATAATTAAAAACAATCCGCCATATTGCTTTTTGTCTCTCGTTTTATTCCCGTTTTTGTGCATCCCTCATTTGATTGTTGCTTTTAGCCTTTTTTCCGAGTTAAAGGGCTCGCCTTTTTACATTAACCTGGCTATCTCCTTCGTCTCGATTCTGTATCGCATTGAGACATTTTAATTTATATTTTTATCGGACCAAGGCCCGCGAGCAAACAGCCTTTGTTCTGGCTGGAATTATGAATAAACTGGCAATCAAAGATATTTGAATTTAGAATGTTTTATTTCGAAAATTAATTGAGCTCGGAACGCCCTCGAGACTTCGCATTATCGATTTGAAAATTTAATGTTCGATTAATTTATATCTATTTGCAGCCAGTGCTTACGGCTTTGATTAAACTAAAAGATGCCAGTGACTTCATTCGCGAGGACGGTGGAATTGGTTTCCCGCTAGTTCGCATTTAGATGTTGACTAGAAAAACATTTTAATACCATTTATTAGCACTCGTGATAATAAATTGATCACTTATAATTCTTTGATACCTATTAAGTTAATTTTTCCATGAATTGGTGCACAATTAAGTTTCCTCTTTAAAATAATTTCGAATTTCGAACTTCGCTTGGTTTAAACAGCGTTGATAAGTCAACAAGGAAACAATAAAACTTTGGATGCCTCGTACCCTTTTGCTCATTTGTGCTTAATTATGAGAAAGAGATGGAATTAACGTTAGTTCGAGCTTCGATTTTGAAACTATGAGTCTAGGCGATAATTTTTTTTTTTTTTTTAATGTTACCTACCGATGAGGTAGTGACAATATTAGTGAAACTAAAGTTTAGTGAAGACGCGGTTAAGAGTTGGTATAGTGTCTATAAAGCTAGCAGTCCCGGGTTCTATCCACGGCAAAGGTAAATAGCCAAACAGCAGTGTTCACATTGTTGTGTTCCGGTTTGGGGATAAGACAGCCGGTGACTAGCATAGAGGCATTCCACCTTAGTCCTCAGGGTTGGCAACGCATTTGCAGTCTTAGGATAATTGCATTGCAGTCTTGTGAATGCGAATGTCTATGGGGCACAGTTTCCACTTACCATCAGGTGGCCTGTGTGCTCGTTTGTCTTCTCTATGCCATAAAAAAAAAAGTTGCGTGAGTATTTTGTGGTATGTTTATGGTTGTGTTGTTGTGCTTAGTTTTGGACTAGATCAGTTTGTATAGGTTTGTCCTATGATATTTAAATATTATTATAAACTCAAACTCATACTTAACTTTTCTATTTTCTATCAACAGATAAAACTAACAAGTCTAAGGATAGAATATAGACATATTTAGATGACAAGAAGCGAATTTAGAGACGTTGCGCTGTACTTACCTATAATATTATGTAATTTAGATTTACCTACACATTCTTTTCGAAAAACTCAATTGAAAACAGTTTTAGATATTACTAGAGATAATAGGGTACTTGACAAGAGTAAACAATATAAAAATACTAGGAAAACATCAATCTTTTATTTATGTTTACTATTTTAAGATTTTTAAATTCATAAAATCCAACAATAAGGACGCTGTTTGATTGTGACGTCACAAGATAGTAATCCCTATAAATTCCACAGTAACGGACCATTTCTGATGTTTCATAAAAATAAACGAATTTGATTTTTGTCAAATACCGTATTGAACGTATCTTCTTACATAGCAATCATTTAGACACCTATTTAAAATTTAATTAAAAGCCGTTGGAAACTTCGCTTGTCAAGTTACAAATCCTGACATCCTTAATATTTGTAAAATGTGAATTTCGAAATTGGAATACCGTTAAAACGGGGAATCATAACTTTTACGCGTTTTCGCCAAACGAGAGCCGAAAAGATTTGTGGTCTCGCATTTTTTTTATTAAATTGTCTTTTATGGATGCTCTGTCGATATTTAAATCGATAAATCACTTGCCTTTTGCTGTTTTCGAGGAAAAGGAATAATGTGGAGGAATTAGGTTTTGCATATTTTATCATATTGAGTTACGGGTTGAAATACGTATTTTAGTAAAACGTTATGAATTATTGAAATATAAAGGTATTTATTCTCTTAAACACGACGGGTAAAGTAGATAATGCACGTCCTTAAATATGTTTTCTACTCTTCAAAGTGGACATCTTTAACTCGCCGGTTAATATTTGATGCGTCGAGTAAAAGAAAGAGTTTCGACAAAAGTTTCTGTGAGATCTAAATATCGCTAAAGTTGACTCTTGTCACTGTCACTTGTTATTGCAAGGGAAAATCGAACTTGTGGTACCATGACGTACAAATGGACTTCAACCGTAGGGTGGCAGACCACATTTTTGGCCGACTGTACCCTCAGTTTCATTAAACATAATTATAAAATTGCTGGTTTATAGACTTCCATGAAAAATACCTGAACTAATAGTAGTAAATTGAGTAATAATAAAAGAATTAGGAATTGTCGAATGACAGCGTAACTTAAATGATATTTTACAACCATTCAATAGAAATTTGAGGTTATTAGAAAACTGTGATCCATTGTAACACGAAAGAGTTATGACCTCATTTGAACCGCCGGATAACGAACCGTTATTGTGCGATCTGAACCCAAAAATCAATATTGACCCTACAAAAAGAAATTTCGCACTTTTTAAAATTTCAACAAAAAACTTTGATCGAAAAAAACGACCAGGTGCAGTAAAAGGGTTGAGTGCCCCGTCTCTTTTCTTCCTATGGTAAGTTGTTTGTTATCTCGCTCTTTTAACCCTTTTAAAGCTTTTTTTCGGTCAAATCTCGTGTTTTCTCGTTGGTTTTTTTGACATAATGAGATATTGTGTTACGTGTCTTTGTTGGCGCGGACTGGTTTAAATTTATCGTGGCCTCCATATTCCGTTTCCAGTTTTGTTTTGCCGGTAAAATTATGAGCTTTATTAATTAATTTTGATCGTAAATTTTAGTTTTAGAACTGAATGCGTTGGGAGTTTTTATTGAATTTTGTTAATTTGCTAAAAGAGGCAAATATAGTAGGTACCGAAACCTTATGAAACAATTGCTGTTTATCTGCGTAGAACGTGATTCTCGCTTCTCCCTCGGGAACTGATCAAATAAATATTAGAGGACAGTAATACACAAATTGACCTAGTCTCAAACTAAGCTCTAGGCTTATACTATGGGTACTAGACAACAATAAACATATTTATATAGAGAAATACATAGGTACTTAAATACATAGAACATATCAAAAATTCAGAAACAAATACTCGCGCTCATCATACGAAATTCATTTGTTTAATGCGCTATGGAGTTACAAATATACGAGCATCCAAGACAATATACATTTATACCTTAACAATTATAATTTTAATGAGGTCATATTTTAAGGCACATACTCTGTATAGGTATACTGGTATATCTTTAGTAAGTAGGTACATGTTTTTTTACATACCCTACATATTAAACACGTTGCCACAGTATGGACTTCTAATTTCAAACTTAAACCGCCGGAAACTGTGGGCCACTGACAAAGCCTTATTAAAAAGTCAAATCGAATTTCAAAATTAGAAAACCGTCTAACGGAACCAAGTACAAGGTAAACATGAGAGAATAAAACCTCAATTGTTTCCTAGCAGTGAGTAACCGTCGCCCACGCCGCCTAAACCTAAATAAGAAACGACGCGAGAAAAAAATAATTAAATACAATCGTAATTGTGTAATATGCTCGCCCCGCCATCCTCTGAACATCTGTTAACGTCAACACACCTGAGAGCAAGCCCATTATAGCTCTCTTTGTCGCACAGAGTTTTTATGCTACGGAAGAAAAGAGACGGCCGTCAGAAATCAGCTTTGGTGAGATGTGGAAGTGACAAAAAAGCCAAGCTTCCTGTGTCTTTCGTATCATTTGAAAAAGGAATAATGGTAATGCAGTATACTTTGTGAAAGAAGAATATTTTTGTTAATCTTGTTCGAGTTTTGTTTAAACAGTTTTATTTTTGAGTCTATCATAGAGTTAATATAAAACTAGCAGTGGTATAAGATCACTAATGGTTTTGTAAATCATTGTATTTTTGACTTTGACCTTCTACAAAACTTTGTAATTATTGTTATAGAAGTCTTCTAGAATAACGTTAAAAACCTATACTTTTTATTATTTGCTAATTCCAAACAATAGATATCTTATTTATATAAATTCACGTCAAAATTGTCATAAAAACTCGATTTCAAGTATAAGAAATCGTATTAAAATTCGTCCTTACACGAAGAGGTCCAGTAGCAGTAGCGAAAACAAGATAAACTTAACGCTACTGAAAAAACAAACTTTGGGTAATTAGTAATTAATCATTAAAATATTTATGTGTAGGCATGTCCAAAATAATTGTATCTTTAATAAAACGATTGTAACATTTTGCATATACTGAGTCACATATGAGGTTTTGACGTATTCCATACAATGTGGACTTTTTAACAATTCGAAAATAGAATGTTTTTAACTTAACCCTTCCATATTTGACAAAAAAGAGTTTTTTATATTTAGAACGAGACGCGGCTTGAATAAGAATTTAGTTCTTTTGAATTTAGAAACAGTTCGAAAATGGAACGCTCGTTCGAAACTTCGAAATATGGAATAACGGGCGCTTCCTTTTACGTTTTTTACTGAATATTGTTTTGGTTAAAACAATTCATATCGAGCGACCCTGTTCCACTTCAAGTTGCTCTTTTGTACAAATAATAATGTAAGAACTTCGAAATTATGGTCGTTTGGTCACGTTTTAACTTTTTTTAATGTTTTAATGTTTTAATGTTTTATTTGGGCACAAACGGTACAATATAACTTAAAGATGAAAGACTGTAATCCGTAAAGAAATACAGCATGTTTAAATATGAAAGTTTTTTTTAGTGTTGACAGTATTAATTAAATGTTTTACTGCTTTAATAGAAAGATAATGGGTGACCAAATCCGTCCTAAATAAATAAATTCAAGACTCTGCTAGACCTTAGTCTAGTCAAGTGGCAAAATATTACATAGCGAAAAAATGCGATGTTTAAAGCTCAGCTTTTGTTAGAATCATTCGGAATCACATCTTCGAGCTCTTCACGCGAAGAAAATAAATGCTCTCTACAGTTCTGTTTCCACCTCTAGCAGATACTCGTAATTTTTTCATGTTTAATTTTTTTATGTTGACCCATCTGATTTCTCAAGACACAAGACTGCAATCCTAAGACTTCAAATAAGATGGAATGCCTTTACGCTAGTAATCCGGTCATCACCGGTTGTCTTATCCCCACACCACATCGGAACAGAACAATGCGGGCACTACTGCTTGGCGGCGGTTAAATGGATAAAATGGTGGTAGCGATCCAGACGGACCCTGCACAAGGTCCTACTAAAAATTAAATAAAAGATACAAGATATTTATTCAGTAAGTAGGCCGCACGGGCACTTTTACACGTCAAAAATCTACCAGCGCTTCCAAAGAGGAGACTACTGCTGAGAAGAAATGCCGCAAGAAACTCAGCAGTCAGTCGTTTTTTAACCATATTTAATTTTACAATGATACTACTTATGTCGGGTTCCTATATTCAAACCGCAGATAGATAAGACATACTTCGGATTAAAATTTGACACATTTTGCCTTAGCCTATCTGTCCGCGGTTTGAATATAGGAACCGGACATTAGTCTAGCATTATATAAAGCTATAAGTATTACTAAAGACGTAAAGGGAGAAAATGGAAAAAGGAAAAAAAAACACAAGACAACCAAATAAAAGTTTTGATATGTTTTCCTACATCAACGGTGACTAGCACTACGGTATGGTACCACTAAAAGGGTAAGGACCAAAAAGTTATCCACGCTAACTCAATCAATTAAATTTTCTATGAAACTTTTCCGTTGTGACACGAAAATTAGCCATACAAATTGTAAGGATACTTTTCGTCGCACAACGGAACTTTTTTCGTCTTCGTCGTTTGTATGGTTAACTGCGCTTAACTGTGGTCCAACTTTTTGGTCCCCACCCAAAAACCAAAAAAATATCAAAAATTCAAACTTCTCCAGATATCAAATAACACAGTTACAATTCCTTACCCTTCTTTTCAAAAAAGGGTTACTTTTCGTCGCAAGATGTCATTACGCAGATTTATCTTCAAATATCGGATGTCGGGATTAAAAAGGATCTTACGGAAAGGGGTAATTTAAAAAAGCAACAGTAATATTTTGACAAAACTGCAGAGTCACGTTACCTTTAAAAAAATCTTTAGAATACGCGAATAAAAGGATTGTAGTTTTTCTAAATTTAAACTTTGACATCTGCTGTGGACGTGGTTCGTTTGAATTTTGAATTTCGAACACAATAAGTAACGATTTCTTGCACTTTTTTGTGAAAATTGGATTGTGTCCGTTGACAGTTTTGATAGAAGGTTAGTATAAAAATAACCCGTTGAATTAAATATTCTTAGTTCAATGCTCATAAAATCATTGTCTCCTGGTATTACAACAGACTATTACCTAACGATTAATGGAATCAATGGAATGGAATGGATGTATGAATGTGGAAGAAGCGAAAGAAATTTGTCAAGATCGTAGCAAGTGGAAAGAAGTGGTCTCTGCCTACCCCTCTGGGAAACAGGCGTGATTTAATGTATGTATGTATGTAATGGAATCATTTTTTATTTAACTTTACCTGTGTGTTAGTAGTCGTTGGACAAAAGTGACCACCTTGAGCTCTTTTATATTGCTAGCCTAATTCAAATTAAATATAAACTCACTTAGTTTAAACTCTTTAAACACGTTAGATTAGTTTCGAAGACCAGTTTAAAATACAAACAAAAATACCTGATGAAAAACTTTACTAAAAACCAAACGAAATAGCTTTATAAAAAAATGTCTTAATAAACATGTGGAAAATCACAATTTCTTAATGAATGATACGGGTATTTAATAAATACACGACCTATTCGTAAACCAGCCTGTATCGGCCCGCAAAAAATTCTAAATCACAAAATATTTCTAATTAAGGAGGTTGAGTAAAAATAAAAATGCCGGCGGCGCTCGTTATTAATTTTCAAATTTGGAACAAAACTGACATTTCTCAGTTCGACAACTATGCCAGTCATTTTGCGCGGCAAACATTTTTGTGTTCCATTTTTGAATTCCGCGGTGAGAGAACAGGGTGCTTCTTCATGAGGGAGACGGTATGAGTGCCGTGAATGTAGTCGAAATGGAGTAAGTTAGAATTTACAAAAATAGTTTATTCAAAAGATAAATGTAGTAAATATTATCACCGTGCAAGAAATAAACTTCATTGAACACATAATTGATTTAAACTCTATTATTTATTAAATCTTTAAAATATACATCACACCTCACCAAGCACACAACAATGCACTAGCACATTGAATTCCTAACCGCCATGAAAACAGTAAATTAAAAAGAAAACACCTATTACAACCTTAGAATTAACGAAAACGTCAATCGGCAGCCCAATTTCTGAATTCCCGGGTTACAGCGTTTCCCGAGGCGCGTCGTTTTTGCCGTCTCGTAATTTTTGGAAAATTCGCCGCCCGCTTGGTCGAATATCTGTAATTATACCTATTTTGATCGAAAACTTTTTCCGCTTGTAATCAACGTGTTATGCGGACGAATGTTTCGGTGTAACAAAGTCGATTCGATTTTCGAACTTGTCATTAGTGTGGGAAATTTTGTTCGCGCTTAAAAAAACGTTCAATGCCAGTGACACGCACCATGTGATCAAATGACGTTTGATTTTTATTTAACGGCACTGAATTCAGTGGCGAGGAATAATTAAACTAAAAAGTGGGTTAATTTTATTGTTTTCGATTGATTGTGTGCAGTCGGCAAAATAGAACCTTGCCCCATCATAGAACTGTGGCACAGTGACATTTTGTTTGAAAAATCTTACGATTTGATTTACAACGTCACTGTAAGTTTCATTTTGATAGTGCCAACTTAAAGTGTTAACGGTTTTTTTTTGCTATAAGGGCAATGTTTTTGAAATGATTAGTGGAGAAAGTATTTTTTTTTTAATGTAAAACTTACCAACGTCAGTTTGATTTTAATAAATGCAATTAAGTTAACATCAATTAAAACTAATAGGTAATAAAAGTTGAACTCTAACCTAAAATCTTTAAAGAAACCTTATTGCGAAAATAATTCGATTTAAAAATAGAATGTTAACTGAGTTAACCCGTGAAGATCGTTCCATCTGACCCACCTGCAGTCTCTTCACAAAGCCGCGGCACAATAAGGGCCCGACCCTCGCCCCTGCTTTAAAAAAAACGCTGACAATCACAAAAAAACGGAAAGATGGCAAAGGTGTCTCAATTTTTGACAAAAAGTTCGCGAAGGTTAAGGTTAAGACCCATGGGAAAGAGTTAGTTACGCATTTTAAAAAACGCCTTTTCTCGATATCTTCCGCGTTTTTTTTTCTAACTGTTTAGTCGAGGGTACCGTTCATTGTGCCGGTTTAAAAAATTGCTGAATTCACCCCTTTTGGCGAGGATGCGAGACGCGTGAGATAGTTTTTTTCCCCGGTTTGATTTATAACTGTTTGTAGTAATTTGAGAGTTTTATAGATTTTTTGAATCGTAGGAGATTTAATAACGGTTTTGCCACAAAACATGCTGCGTCACTTCTTCCTTTGAGAAAAATGATACTTTTTTTGCGCGGGAAATATTACTTTTTACAGTTACATTTTTGTTATTATTAAAAAGCATCTTGTCAAAAAGATAAAAAAAATATTATAAGCTTTAATATTTGATTCACATGTAAATCTGCATTAAAAATATCACAAACTCCTTTTTTACAATAACCTATTCCACAATCATTCATAAAGCGCGTTAAACGCCATTGTGTTTTTTCTTGCCCAATCAGAGGCGATTGTCAACAATTGACCAACACAAAAAACCGTCGAATTGTAAAAAAGGTCGGTAGGGTCACAAGTCACTTTATGCCATAAATGGGGTCACTTCTTTGGTCTATTTTAACCTCAACGAGGTCAGTTGATACCCTTGCGAAATTCGAAAAAAATACAATGTATTCCAGAAATGTGTGTTTCTTAAGACATTCGATACCGGTGTGACCCGGGGTCACTCAGATCTAGTGAACAGTGAAAGGGTTATTTGTGCGCTTTGCGAACTGTGTGAATTCGGATTTTAGAAATTAACGGAAATGCCTATGAATGGGTTTCTGAAGATTTATTTAAGAGTTGGTACCTACTTGTGTTACTTTGTTTTTTAACTTCTATTTTTTATATATTTTTTTAGGGTCTACATCGAATGGCATACAATTATTAGTCCTATCGTTGTGTCGCATAACGTCTTTTGTCCTAATAACGTGTGGCATACACTTTGTTCCGCATATTTATGATTGTCCGAAATTGTTGCTCCTATTATCGTTTGTCCTAAATATTATTTGTCCTATCGTTTCATGTGGCTAAGATTCAATTGTCGAATGATTGATGTGCATAATAAACCTAACCTTGTCAAACTTGTTGGTTCTGGCGTTTCGCTCGCTCGTTAGGGTCACAGTTCTACCTAACACTCCTCCCGCTTCGCTCGTCGTCGTACCTAACTTAACCGAAATCTGACCTGCCTGAAGGTAGAATACGTAACGATTCTGACTTCACGCCTACCATAGTTTAGTTTAGGTGCTGTAATTGTAGCCAGTTTAATAATAGGCAAAATAATTATTAGTACAATTCATGTTAGGAATATTATGCTTTAGGTAATTAGACAGAGTTAATAATATTAGGACAAACGTGCTTTAGGACGTTAATGAGTATGCGCAAAAATTATTAGGACAAACGAGTAGTATGCCATTCAACAGTATGCCAAACATTCTCGGCCAAACATTTTTAGGACAAAAAACGTTATGCGATACGACAGGCACCCATTTTTTTAATCTGAAAAATAATTGTTGCGAACGTTTTAAGAATTCATCAGGTCGAATATAAAAAATGGAATCACGCAATCACGTAGATGTAGATGTAGGTGTAGGTTTTAATTTTACCTTTTATTTGCGCTAGTGTTTTTTTACCTTTTCGTTCATTGAATACAATACGGACACATTCCAAAATGAGTCAGTGTTGCATTTTAAAATTAGAAGCGGTTCATATAAGATTTTCAATGCATGAGCAAATTATTTTGGAATGTGTCCGTTTTGTATTCAATGAGCGTTTTATTTGCGCTAGTGTTTTTGTGTAAGTGCGTGTACCTTTGAAGTTTGTACTAAACTTTAAGTTTGCTACTCTGCCACTACATGTGAAATCCTGTAATTGGTTTTGTGCTTCCTATTCTTGTTTCATATGTTGTATTTGTAACTGTTGGATTTTCCACTAATAAATAAATAAATAAATAAATATGGAGTGAATCTACAAGCTCTTCGGAAAAGACAACCATGACAGGTAAGCGTTGCTAGAGTGAGTTTTAACCGTTTATCTATTAAATTAAATCATGTTTTACATAAGTTGAAATATTAAGGTATACGAAATATTGCTGTATGTTTAAGCAATAAACTATTTTAATTAAATAGAAAAATTACGAGTAAAAAAAACACTAATTTTATTTAAACTTCTCAACCTCTGGTTAACTTCATACCATGAGGGCCTGTTTCACAATCTATCTATCATTTAAAGTTAGCTGTCTCCTTGTCTGTTTTCAAGTGTAAGAAAGAGAAAGGGCTAAATTTATCTGTGAAATATGCTTCACTTGTCGACTGTGAAACAGGCGGTAATTATAATAATTATCATTTCAACTGTAAAACGTCCTAACTTGTTATGTAAAAACAGTATTTAAAATTTTAATCCTTCACGCGAATCCAATTTTTTTAATTAATTCCAAAGCCAAGGGTGAATATAAATAATATTATTATGAATATTCTAAACCTTAAAATGCGTCTCACACTTGCCAGATGGCATTCATCTCGTCTTCCTTTAAAAAGCCAAATTAATGTAAAAACAACCTTGGGCGACCTTTTGAAGACAGTGCTTTATACTATTCTGCTTGAGCAAAAAGGACGCAACTGCAATGAAATCTAAGGCAAATTTAACTTTACAGCGTTATGAATAAAGTCGTTTATAATAAACGGTTTCAATGATAGATGTGCCATTTTTGTTCAAAAGTCAGCAGTGCCCTTTTATAAAATGATTTCCCACGTTTCTCCCTAATTTTAGGGTTATCTTTTACACAAAAAAACTAGATCATTTAAAAGTGGTGTCTTTATGTTTTTTTACTAAAAAAATGCTTAATTGTGACCCCATTCTCTTGATGGTTCGGTTTAACCCCAGTTGTTTTGAAATTCGATACAGTTTTTTTATTTTGCGCTGTTCAAAGTGCAATGGAGTGAAAAAGCTTGTGAGAACTCTTTGACGGCTTTAAATTTTGTGGCAGTACCTTTTTTTAAATACGAGTATCTTTATCATATTTTACTTTGATAATAATCTGGGATTATTATTTTAGATTATGTAAAAATACTGAAATTCAGAATTGAAATGTACAAAAGCGGACGTATCCCTTTAAGGGATCTCTTCCAGACAACTTTAGGGTGATTGAGGAAAATAAGAAAAGAAGAATGTGGTAGACTTTAGTACAAAACAAAGTTTATATAAATTATTCATCTTTTGTAGAATAAAGTGAAGATGTGAACTTTAGGTAACCTATCTCAAAGTCTAAAACTGTTAGTCCGAATTTCGTTTCGACAAAAACTATTCGAATTGTTATGATTTGTCCGATGACAGGTTTCGTAATTTTTTTTCTTCACCATTTTACGTTTAGTAAAAGTATCGTTTGTCCGAAAAACTTTTCCCGTCTCATTTACTTGCCCTATGAATTGTTACGTATTTTGTTTATTAGCCCATTTTTTATTTAACCAATGATACTTTTGGCACTGCATACGTTTGGACAAATGAAAATTATGGCAAATGAAACAGCTGGCAAACGTTTTTTAGTGTTTCAGATAGGTAAGCATTTTTTATAGTATCAATTATTTTTATTCATACCGTTTTTCTACCTAATTTTAATGAAAAATGTAAAGCGAGCGAGCGAAGCGAGCGAGCAAGATGGGTCTGGGCAGAAGCGACTCGGATAGGTTAGGTTAGAAGTTACTTCGCTACGCTTCGCTCCCGTCTTAGCCTTCGAGGTTATTTTTTTGTCGTCCCTAAAAAAAACATGCTTGCTTTATGCAAAATATTTACATTTATTAAGCCGAGTAGTTAAAAATTCGGATCGTTACATCGGACAAATGAAATAAAAGTCAATTAAAAAAAGTCGAATTATTAATAAACCGAAAGGTTACATGGGGTAACTGATACTTCGGACAAATGAAATTTATGGAAACATATAATTTGTCGAATGATCAAAAAACCGACACAATAAATGCCGAATTGTAAGAATTCGAAATGAATTTTCGGACAAATGAAAATAAAATAAAACGAAATTTGTCGAATAGTTTTTGTCGAAACGAAATTCGGACTAACATTTTTAGTGGTTCAGATAGGTAACCGAACTTTACCATACTGCAGAATTAGGAAGAGCATACTCAACGCAACAATCAATGATTACCGTACCTTTAATTTGCGATCTTAGGATAGCAGTCTTAGGCCCGTATTAATAATAACTCATCTTGGCTGAGATGCGCGTCACAAGATACGTCAAAGTAAACGTCAAACCATAGAACACTGTCATTTTTGACACATCTTAAGACGAGCATTAGAGTTGAGATTAGTTTATTAATACGGGCCTTAAGATTGCAGTCTTGAGATCACAAATCTATGAGTTACATATCTCGTTTACCATCAGATTGCCTGATTGCTCATTTGCCATCTCCTTGCCATTAAAAAAACGCTTCGGTCCAGTTATCGTTACTAGTGTGTAATGTCAGGAGACACACGACGGACGACGACGTAGTAGATGGATGGTAGACTACGAAGCTAGCGGTCCTGGGTTCAAATCCCGGTAAAGCAAGATATTTGTGTGACGAGCACGAATATTTGTTCCTGGGTCATTAATGTTTTGTATGTATTTCTCTATATAAGTATTTATATCGTTGTCCCTACCTATCGTTGTACCTATAGTACAAGCCTAGAGCTTAGTTTGGGACTACGGAACTAAAACCGCTAGAAAATCTGATTTAAGATTAAAAAAACCGCCCACCCGTTTAAGAGCTACGGTGCCATAGACAGACAAACTTTTTGCAGGGGTTAAAAACCATAAATAAACTCGATTTGAGTTTAACTTAGCTGGGACTCGAACCCGAATCTCCGAGTACAGCTCAGTTACGTGCCTTTGTTGGAATCATATCAAATAACAGTAAATCAGCGCGCGCCGATATCCAATTTATGAATTTACCTTTTTGTTTTATTTGAGTAATATTCCAAAAACGTTTTTTAAAAACGCTTTCTTGTAAATATCGCCAAATCGGAGATTATAAAAGATAAAAGATAAAAAAGATAAAAGATGTTTATTCAGTAAGTAGGCCGCACGGGCACTTTTACACGTCAAAAATCTACCAGCGCTTCGCTGGAGACCACTGCTGAGAAGAAGCGCCGCAAGAAACTCAACAGTTAGTCGTTTTTTAAATATACAATTTTAAAACTTAACCTAGCATTATATAAAACAATGAATCTAACATACGATAAGAAATAAATGTATTCACGCGTAGTTGAGCAGAAAAATGTGTCAAAACTCTGAATTTTCTCCAGAACTAATTAGTAGTAAGTAATAGAAAATAATTATGAAAATTATACTTAATTATGATGGTGTAATACAACTACATAAAAAGTTTCGATACATTCTCCTACAGAAACCGTGTCCCCTAGACAATATACAATGTTTAAGTTGTATTTCTTACGATTAAGTTATTGTGGTGTTTAGTTTAGGCCAAGCACTTTTATCTGATAGATAGTCATATTATCATACCTTAACCTACCTAAGCAGCTGTGTACGCATTTTTGTGTTCCGGTGTAATAGTACACCAAAGAGGAATTCCATATTCTTCTCAAGGTCGATAACATTCACTTTACACGTACGTAGTACTCTAATTAAAGACATAATTAAAAAAAAGCACTCGAAATCGAACTCTGTCCCTTGCATACGCGAGTCACATCTAAAACAGGCCATCGGCGCTTCACAACACACATAATTATGAACAAAGTAACTCTTATTTAATGACAATGCTTATTTTTTTTTATTCGTTTAAAAAAAATAAAAAAAAAAAAAAAAAATATTATTCAGTAAATTGGCCACATGTGGCTCTTTTACACGTCGGTAATATAGGGTGAGTCTACCAGCGCTTCGGACAAGACCATCATTGCGGAGAAGAAGCGCCGCAAGAAACTCCAGCAGAAGGTCATTTTTTCAATCATAATAACATAGTACTTAAAACTAAGTTACATTGAGTAAAGTAAGTTAGGTACATTAGGTAATAAAGTAATAAATAATAAATTCTTAAAACTACCAAAAATATTATTTTTACACATATGTAAGGTCAATAAACCTTAAACTTGATAAATAAACCTTAAACTTGATAATAAACCTTAAAAACATAATGATTTGGCAAACGTCGAATTTATAATGAGGTGTATTACCTGTCATTCATTTTTATCCGTATTCCGTTTCGTACCGACGATGGTCACCCAACGGGACCCTAAATCGTTCATTGAATACGAAACGGACACATTCCAAAATGAGTCAGTGTTGCATTTTAAAATTAGAAGCTAATCGTCTAAGATTTTCAAAGCAACAGCAAATTATTTTGGAATGTGCCCGTTTTGTATTCAATGAGCGAAATATACTACTACAACCTTACGTTCTCAGTCCGTCCGGCTCTGTCCTAACTTTGAAGAGCTATATCTCCTGAACAGATATTTAATAGATAGCGGGTTGATACTACGGCGGATTTGCAGCCATTTTTTTCTGACAAATGTGTACTTTTAAGAAAAGTAAAAAAAAAGTATGTCTATTTTCGTTGTATCGTAAAAAAACTGTGAAACATACAAGCGTCATATTTGTTACAATTATAATACAAAATGTAAGGTGTGAGTTGCTTGCGCTGTTTCAATTCGAAATCTAATTCAAATCCAAATAAACAATACTTACGGAACCCTCGATGCGCGAGTTCGACTCGCACGTGGCCCCTTTTTTATGTACAGTATTGTTCTAAAACTACAAAACAAAACCCTCATACATACTCAAGTCGATGACACGAAACTGTTTCTCGGTAAAAAACACCAGCATCTGCAGAGCTAAAAATAATTTCCAACATTTAATACAAAAATTGCAATAATTAACATCGTTACAGACCAATAAATTACTATACGAGCATAAAGAAGTGCATGATACGCACACTGGCGCAGTGTGTACGCACACTTGCGTGGTAGGGAGGGCGGGAGTCGATAGAGTGGTTTGTAGATGTATCGAGTGCTTGGATGTAGTTTGGGAATGAAGGTGTAATATCGGATTGTTATTGTTTTGTATAATGTAGTTGAGATTGTAAAATACCTTAAATAAGTATTCCGAAAACTGATTTTTATATCTTGTTATGAATGCAAATTAATTTTAAATCTTGATTTCACTTCATTTAATTAATGATTTATATAAAAATTAAATGATGTATAACATTAAAATTGTAAAAATAAATAAGTTTGCGAAGAAACGGGCCCCTACAAGTAGTATTTGCAATTGAGTGCATTATGACTGTAATTTTTTACATATAAATCTAACTTAAATACATAGTTGGACTCTTATAATTTCATTCATGTTAAGTCATAAATCTACTTTTCTTAATTTAAATGGTCTAAAGGCTAAGCAAGCAACATTCTTACAATTTGATGGTAACTAACCAAAAAAAGCAGCATTAATGTACGACTGAAAGTAATCCATCGCAAATTTAGTTTCCAAACTGTTTTATTTGCGAAATTTTCATAAGTAGGTAATGCATATTTTTTTAAATTATTTAACTTTTCAAGTTTGTTATAAATTAAACCTTGCCTAATCTACAAGTTATTATCGTTATTAATTAGTTCTATAAGAAATAATTCAGGAAAATTGTCTAATGAAACTTTAGACGATACGACTTTTTGCGATAGGCTACCCTTACTGAGTTGCCTGATATTCAATGCTTAATGTTCCTCTTAAATCATCTCGATACCAACACTAAATCCAGCTCCATCCCATCCCTACGCGGGGCCCGATCACAAATACATTCGTATGATTTATTGTTAACACGAACAACAATTCATGTGTGGAAAGTATCATTCGCACACATACGCTCGGCACTACTCGGGAAAACGTTATCGATTTTTTGTTTAAAACTGGAGTTGAGTTCAAAAATGGAACTTGGATATTTATTAAATTTGCGATTGCGATGTTGATTTATGGAGGTTTTAATTGTTTTAGCGGTTTGAATTTAGAACGAAGAAGTATAAGGCGTTCGAAAAATGCTGGCGGGTTTATAATAGCTACAATCGAGCGAAGTAAACAACTTATAGTATGAATGGTTACTAAAGTCGTTAGGACATTGCTTGTATTTGCGTAGGAACTGAATACATAATTTTCTTCGTTTCTTTCTTTTCTAATTGGATACCAATCTACTCGCTTTAGTATTTGTATTAAATTAGCTTTGATTCAGTTATATAATTTGTTGACAAACTCCTCTGCCAATTATTAACCATTGAGCTGAAGTTAGTGCGTATTAATACAATTTTCGTGTTTGCATTGAGACTTTGTTCGCTTAGACGAATAAAAAAGGCATGTCTAGCACGTTTAATGTTTTTAATCGTGTCCCCTTGTTTCACCGACACTTATTTCATGGAACGTAGTTCACAGAATTATCGTTTCATAGACAGATATTTTCTGCTAAACCTGTGTTGATTTCTGGTTATTTTAATATGATTCACGTAGGTTAGGTTAGGTAAGACTTGTAACCATCACAAGGTAATGAAATCAACACGGGCTCAGCAGAAAATATCTGTTTATAAAACGATAATAATAATTATGCGAAGTGAAATGTTCTATGAATTAAGTGTCGGTGAAACAAGGGTAACCGATTTTAAATAAGTAAGTAAAACATTTATTCACAACAAAAAAAAAGTAATAATAAAAATGGAGAAAATGAGACGACATGTGCTAATGTTGCGAAACGGTCCCAACTCAGCGTGTGCTGGCTGTGAAGCCAACGCTGGTCTTCCGTTGGGGCCGCTCGGTGAAAACACGGAAGGTATTACATACATTATAAACAAAACGAAACAAAAGCAAAATAGAAAAAAAAAACAATAGTCAAAACTAACGAGTGTGTCAGTGGTTCATTAGAACAGGGTAGTGATTCTGTAAACAACGCCGGTCGTGCGGACTGTCGAGTGATATCCAAGCGGCGAGATTAAGTAGTCCCGTCAGTACGAACAAAACACATTGTAGCGCGTGCATTTCCAATTTAGCAGCACGATGGGTCGAACGTATAAGGCTGCTTAATTGAAAATGCACGCGCTACAATCTGTTTTGTTCGCACTGACGGGACTACTTAATCTCGCCGCTTGGATATCACTCGACAGTCCGCACGACCGGCGTTGTTTACAGAATCACTACCCAGGTGGCAACCAGAGGAACTAGCTTATGTGTCCTATCTACACTTCAGGGACTAAATTCTCACTTGAAAATGTAGTTAAGATACTAAGTTCAAATGGATTTAAATCTCCTTTGCAAATTATTTATCATTAATATCAATCAATCAATCAATCATTTATTTGCGAAAATACAGTATTTAAATAGGTCTTACATTTTAATTTACATTTTATTTTTTCATTTGGAAAGGATTGATGAAAGAAGATTGACGAAAGAGATATACAGATCGAAAGTGAGTGGATGGGTCGGAAGGGGCCGCCATAGGCGTACTTTTTCGAGTCAAATCGGAGAAATACTCTAAAAGGGCCTAATGTGGAAGAAGCGAAAGAAATTTGTCAAGATCGTAGCAAATGGAAAGAAGTGGTCTCTGCCTACCCCTCTGGGAAACAGGCGTGATTTAATGTATGTACGAGTATGTACGTTTTTTATAAATACAATTTCCGTGCGTGTATTTTGACGGGTGTCCCTCGGAATCCCTAACAACGTTTGTCCTACCCCTAATACATCGTTAGTCCGAATTTTCATTTGCCCTAAACTGGTTATCGGATGACCCAGGCTTATTTTTAAGTTTTCCAATTATATCTGTGGTTCGGTTAGGGTATAACAACAATTAAAAGTTTTAAAATTTCATCGGAAATGGCTTTAGGATAACAAAAATTCGGACAAACGATGCACTAGGACAAATGACGATTAGGGATTCCATAGCAGAAACCATTCTAATGCGAAACGAAAAAGCAGTATCTTAAATTCAATCACCAAAGCAGATTCCATTAAATAACGTTAATAATAAGGTTGAAATTACTACACGAAGTTTATCTTAGTTACTGCGTTTTTGCTCAGGACGGCAGTATAGCTTATATAGTTCGGTGAAAGTATTAAATTTTGTAATTTTATAAAAAGTTCTTGTCTAGAATTTATGTATATAAGTTGGAATACTTATAATTGACAATTTAAGTCCACCACGGCCTCTATTCAACTAAAAAACCGAAATAATATTGATTGTGTCATCGGATCGTCAACGTACACATACCTCTTATTTACTTGACAGTAACGGCGGGAGTAAAAAAAAAAGCAATATCGTTTTACCAAGTTAAATAGAACCGCAAAGTTACAATAATTCCTGTTTGGTTCGCGCCGGGCGGCTATAAAACAACCGATCGTAGGAGATAAATGTCAACAGTTATTTTGGCGCGCGTCGTGACGGATGCGAGTCGTGTCGGAGGCGTGTCGGGAGGTGTGAGTTTAAAAAAAGTCTATATTGATCGCTACCAATCCTTTATATAATTGCCAAGCAATAGTGGCATATTTCGTGTTGGTACAGTGGCTTCGCCAACATCTACTCAAGCAAGAACCTGGGGGGTTATTATGACATAGCTATGCACTATGCAGTTCAGTTTACGCTGAGAGAAAAGGACAAAGTTATAAAACTGCTATAGCTCTGTCTTATACGCTCACCGTAAAATGAACTGCATAGCTATGTCATAATAACCCCGCTGTATCTTCCACAGTATTGTTTCTTATTAAAAAAAGTCCCAACCTTCGGACCAGCATAACTTGATCGCGCGCTCGTAGGCTTTATGCAAATTTAGGTGCCTACAACCTTGGCAGACTGAGCCTAATCAAGAACGAGCGAAATCGCAGCGGCGAGTTTAGATAGTCCCGTCAGAGCGACCAAAACACATTTTAGCGCGTGTATTCTCAATTAGACAGCCTTATACGTTCGATCGCATCGACAGAAGCCATGCTGCCACATTGAAAATGCACGCGCTAAAAAGTGTTTTGTTCGCTCTGACGGGACTACTTAAACTCGCCGCTGTAACATTCACTCGTTCGTCCGATCACGTTTTTGAGAGAATCACACCCCAGTACTGGGGTAAAGTTAAGCTTGCTAGCGAAATCCGAATTAATGAAGTGGAGGACGAAGTAATTATAAAAAAAGGATCTATTAAAAGTGCACCTGTTATCACTCTCTTGGTGATCCTTGGTACAGTCACCAGCAATAATAGATATATTATAGAACATTGCGCTTAAAAATATCTGACACGCTCTTATACCTCTAGCAATAAAGACATGTCAGATATTTTTGAGCCCAATGTTGGATCATATTTTATTAGTGGTCACTATACATAAACCAGAATTGATTTTACATAGAGACTTTCCGTGACAATTTATAGAACTGATGGTGAAACCGCATCTAAATCTCCCTCGCCCTCTTACGACATCCACGGGAAGACATGGAGATGGCAGCATTCTAACCCGGCAACCACACTGGTATGTAAGTAGGTATATTTAATTATTTATTTAACTGGACGGGTCGGAAGGGGCCGCCCCAGGCGTACTTTTTCGAGTCAAATCGGAGAAATACTGGAAAAAGGCCGAATCTTAAGTACCAGAAACCGACGTGCGTGCATGACTCGATGTATGAATGTGGAAGAAGCGAAAGAAATTTGTCAAGATCGTAGCAAGTGGAAAGAAGTGGTATCTGCCTATCCCTCTGGGAAACAGGCGTGATTTAATGTATGTATGTTATTTAACTGTATCGACTTTTATGTTTGATGTTCATTCCATGTTGCACGCGCCAATTTATTTTTGTTGATCCTTTAACTATTTTGCGATAAAACCGCCTGTTGACTCCCTTTGTACTTTTTTTTTACGTGTAATATGCTGCACATACATGTGGTGGTCAATAAAGAATATTTAGTGGTGACAAGTCTTTGTGCTGGGTAGCTACCACCATCTTGTCCTTTAACCCGCAAAGCAGCAGTGTTCGCATTTTTGTGTTCCGGTGCGGAGATAACACATTCGGCCGGTGAAATTACTACCATAGAGGAACTCCATCTTTGCCCTCAGGGTTGGCAACGCATTTGCGAACTTAAGATTGTAGTCTTGAGAATGCAAATTTCTATGGGTCACAGATTCCACTCACCATCAGGTCCGTTCAGGTCAGGTACAATCCAAAAAAAAAAACATTATCTTATAGCAAAGAAAGATGTCGTAAAAAAAGTGTTACAACCCCTTGTACCTACGTCTACATGGTTTCAAGGTTTGAAGGACCTTAAGTGTTGATCCACCACAGAACCTTGTCATAATGACAGCGTCAACTGACCAGTTAGAAATTACATGGGAATTAATCGTTGATTTGATGCGACAAGGTTCTATAGTCGTTTGTCAATTAAAATCCGTGACCTTACATACACTTGAGCTCTATTCTACTCTGTGAAACGTTTGCTTTTGACATATTATGATAGCTCATATTTCCTTGACAGTAATGGCGGCCGAGTTACAAACGATACGATACCATGTAAAAAGCGATATGTTTTTACTTTGTAAAATAGAGCTTCTGTACGTATGGAAAACCATTGGAGTGGAGTCAAGTCTCCTTGAAGGAATCCAGTTCCTCAAGCTGTTCTAATTTAACCATCATTCAGTTGAGGTTGTCCAGTCACGCTACTAGGAGTTCAGAACGCGTAAGGGTCTGCTCCAAACTGGCTGTTCTTACGGTAAAACAGAAGTTAAGACTGCGCAGAGCAAACGTCGAGTATCCAGTGGCGCCCTCATTACTATTATTGTTTTTTCTAATTAAGTAAAGAATTTCCTTGCAATCAGACGATACGTTTTTGTAGCGTAAGTAAAAACACAATGTATGGGATACGTAACAAACTTTAATAACAATTACCCTTTGAGTAAGTCAGCTTAACGGGAAAAGGTGGCCACTTTTTTCCGTTAAGTTGATAACTCGAAGGTAAATTGTTATTAAAGTATGTGATATACCCTATAAGTTGTGTTTTCATTTGTAGTACAAAAACCTAACGACCAATTTCAAGATAATACTTTAGTTTATTAGAAAACACAATAATAGTTATGAGGGCGCCACTGTACATCCGGCGTACGCTCGGCGCAGTCTTAGTTGATTGCATTATTCGTAGTGCTTACAAAACTTGCAACATATACTTAGATAATTATTAGAACAATTATCATACGAAAACAGTTTATTTCTACGAGTATATATGCGGCGTTAGCTCACTCATAAAAGTCGAAGTCGAACTTATCCCTAAAAGGCCTGGCTTCCAGTCAATTGTAGTAATTAACAACTAAATTGGTACTCAAGCATGCTCTATAAAATAATCCATGTAGAGCGGAAATATTTAAACGTTTCTATTATATTATGATTTATTGCATTTGTTTATTAACTGTATTCTTAGTATTAATGTATTGTAAATATTCTGACGCCGTGTTAATTCTCTGCTTGAAAATTTATAATCACCTAGTCTTCAATTAAACCTTTTTTGTATGATTTGGAACGTGTTGTTTTTAATTTATGTTGTAAAAAAAAACGAATGCCTGTATCTACATTTTTTACGAATCCTAGTGAAAAATTCATTTTAAACACATCGTTAAGTGTCACTTGAAAGTGTTTAGAGAAGCTTTGACATTGGTCAAAATAAGCAAGTGACGTAATCTGTAACCAACTCATATTGAAATTACTTACTTTGTAATCTCAGAATATGTTGTAAGAAAACGATGTTTATAATTAAAAAACTCGCAACTGGATCACAATGTTAAATTGCTTACTAATATAAATTCTATACAAAAAACCTTACGTAATATAACTTTAAGATGTAATAAATTTACTTACTCTCTCAGAAAATAACAATTACCAACATTCCAAATGAATTATTGCGAACCAAAAAAACGTCTACTAAAACGCACTCGCATTTTTAAACTGAACCGTATCAAGTCAAAGGTCGCTCCCGTTCAGCCGACATAAAAACGACCTCACAGTTAACCCTGCTAAGGACGTAAGGACCAAGGAGTTCTTATTCAGTTTTTTGGCGGAAAAAAACGCGTCGCGAGCTCGGCATTCGAGGCCGGTCGGCTGTGGCGCGCGGTCGCTCCATCACGTAAACAACATTCCAAATACGACTTTCCAGGAGCGCGGGAAAACTCTTGAAAACTTAAAAACTTTAAGTTCCAAATTCAAACGCGTTTGAATATTCAAATTTAAATGAAGACAGCCAGTGTTGCCGGCGCTGTCATGATGAAAAGAAAAGAAACGTTTGCTTTTTCATTGTAATTAAAAGATCGAATTATATTCGTGTTTTTTTTTTCGTAAAATAGGATTTTAGTTTAGAGATAAACAATAGATTTCGCGGACGCGAGCGCGTGGTTTTTACGAATGTTTTTGCGTGGCGGCATGGTGGGGGAAGGGTGGGGCCTCCGTTGACTCGTCCCTCTCCTAGCCAGTATTTTGATTTAGTTTCCGACTCTTACGCAGATGTGGCGATTTTTTTAGTCGCGTGTGTGCGACCGCGGCCGTCTCACCACTCGAGTTTTCTCGCGCCCCGGACTTTACGAACTGAAAAACTTTTTTCAGGTTGTAAATAACTTGTGTTGTCAAACTGAGTGTGTGTGTGTGCTGGATTCTGTGAACATTGGTGGTGCTGTGTGCTGGTCAATTTGGATGTCTTAGATTAAGGTGAGTATTTATTGTTATTTAAGACTTTAAATAACTTTGAAGTAGGTAAGGTTATTTTAAGTTGACCCGGCATTATGTAAAATGGTTAATTAAAAAAGTTTTCTTAACTTTTTATATTTTAAGCATTCATTAATATTGTAATTAAAATTAGTCAGTATTTAAACAAAATTTTTCAAAGTATGTTTTAGTAGCCAGAAGCAACGAAGTTAAGAAAGATAACTTAAAAAGTAACTTTTTATGCATCCATTTGTAAACGCTATGAGTAATTAAACATTAATTACTTTACATTAATTAATATGTTATAACTCTGACACATTAAAATTAGCGTATTTATATATAACAAACATTTAACTGAAATGTTCAGTACATTTAAAAATAGACTGACGGACGGACAAATTTATTATTACTCTTATTAGATTTATGCATTAATTCATACAATAGTAGCATAATTTAATGGACTGTGTAACGGCAGACGGCTTAACAAGAGTAATTAGAACGAGTGGAAATACTTAGTTCGAGAATAGAACCCGTGACCATTTCGCTTCGTCGCGGAATCTTTACTTCTTTTTCCTAAAGTACAACTATCGATTTATAAATAAAATACCTTTAGTTACAAATATTAATTAAACGTCTGTTACTACTTCCCCCTAAAACATTTATATTTAAAAAAAAATGTTCATCGAGTAATTACATCTGTAATAGTTAATTAAATGTATTATTAAGACTGTACACCTTTTGTATCCTGTAATGTATACTTTAAACTACGAAACAATGTATCAATAAAAATATTTCCCAAGGAACGCAACAGCTGACATAATTATTTAAGGCGTATCTATTCAAACAAAAACAATAAGACGGCATATAAGCATCTTACTCTGTCAATTGTTTTAACTGTAATTTAAAATGGGAACAGAAAAGATGCAGTTAAATTCGGTAAATTATTTAAAACTTAAGAATAATACTGGCAACACTGAAAAGGTGCGCGGACTGGCCAGTAAGATTTTACAAACTTTGTTAATCAAAAGAATTCAAGATCAAAGCGGTCCTAATTCAAAGCGAATTTTCTCAATATAAATGCGAATGAAAATACGTTTCCTTAAAATTGGCCGTTTTATAAATTAACATTTTTTAATAAAGTAAAATCTGATTGTTATTTGATTTCTGTGTTTCGATTTTGTTTTAATTAATTAACTATAAGGAATTAGGAATAAGGACATTTTAATAATAGAGAACTAACTTAGAAAACTCTTTAGATACTGGTTAGAATTAAAATGTAAAGAATGCAAAGCTCGAATGGTAACTTATAAATTAAGTTAGACATTTTAGCACAGCAGGAATAATTATAATATTGTTTTAACATGGTTTCAAACTGAAACATGACACAATAGATTCAGATCGTCTGATTATTTATACTATTCCTCTTTTTTCAATTCATCACCCATTGCTCATTATATCTCACATTACTCTCGATTCTAACCTAATGGTGCTATAACACTGTGCATGTCTGAAGCAAGAAAGGCACGGGCTACTTGCTCAAGCTTGCTGCACCATACTCGCGTCGCTGGACCCACACTTTTTCATACCGTTGTTTACACAAGGCATATAACATACGCAAGTGCCTCAATATGCGCAAGCTACTTGAACCATGTATATGCACCTTTTTTTTTTATCTATTGTCTACTAGGTAGCTTGGTGAACATATCGGTGACTCAACTATTAAGGAACTCTCCATTTTAGGACGTTTGTCATTTGTTTCTTAGAAAAACTTAACAGTCGTTAACAATGTGTTCTACGTGTTATTTGAATCGAGCGATTGAATTAAACATTTATAATTGATTAGTTGATCGAGATCATTGTATCGAGTTTCACTGCATCGATCTCTATTTTCTGGATAATAATGTCTTCAACATTAATTAGTTTAAGTAGGTTACTGACGCGGCGAGAAATCCCTTTCAATAAAACGAACATTTTGCGTAATAATACGTCCATTGAAGTGTTTCGATAAAAAAAAATATACCTTTAAAAATAGTATACCATTATAGTGTTAATATAAAAGTATATAGAGTCGGTAACACAGGAAAGGATGTTATCCGACACGTTACCGGGGTAGTGATTCTCTCAACAACGGACGGTCGAACGGACGAACGAGTGAATGTCCAAGCGACGAGTTTAAGTAGTCCCGTCAGTGCGAACGAAACATATTTTAGCGCGTGCATTTTCAATTTAGCAGCATGGTTTAAGGCTGCTTACTTGAAAATGCACACGCTAAAATGTGTATTGTTCGCTCTGACGGGACTACTTAAACTTGCCGCTGCGATTTCACTCGTCCGTCCGACCGTCCGTTGTTTTTGAAAAAAACGACACCCTTAGCTTAAAACAAAAAAAATGTGAATTTAAACGGTCCTTAAGTGACCAGGTAAGTTCTCATGTGACATAATAAAATGAGTACCTTTAAAGTTGATATATATGCAGCCAGATACAACTCCAGGTGTCTTCACCATCGCATGACTTGAACTCGGTTCTTTTCAAGAAAATGGATGGAAGCTAGAAGTAGCTAGAAGTAGGACCTTATAAACCTTCGAATCAAATAGGGTCTCTATTCCAAAAATCCAACTTCAAAGTTGTCTCTTTCTCTCAGTTTAATTACAAATGAAGAGAGAAAGAGATGCTAAATAACTTCCAATTTCACAGACGGGTAGCCATCAAGTCTTATCAAGTGATCTGGGAGGTCAGGTTAGAGGTCAAGCCAATACTGTATGAAAATCAATTTCGATCTAAGATACTTTCTAGTTTTGAAGATATATCTGGTTTTAGGCAGGTTGTTTTTTGCAGTGGTAATAGAAATTGGAATATTCATTTTAGATGTTAAATTTGAGACTGTAATAGATAGAGAAGAAACGAATTAAGTGATGAAAATACTTTTATAATTAGAGCCATAATTAATTGTAAAATAATAAAATAATATTGATATGTAAACTCTTACAATATTAATATTTACTAAGCCCTTATTAGATCAAATATATACTTACACGGATACATTTACATAATAAACCCCCATTCTTCTTCTTGCCTCTGGATTACAAAAACCTTCTATCAAAAACCAGCCATCGCACCATAATACAATACAAGTAATTAAAGATGGTGTATATAAAATAATTAAACCGATAAACTTAAATAACTTTCTAAATACTCTTCAGATGTATTTTAGTTAGTAGTATTTTGTTTAATAAATTAAATTATGCTTAGTAACTTAATAAACGGTATAAATTAACAGAAAATAGGTATATGGATGACGCAGGTAAATTACATGGCTCGGCAACATCCAAGAGTGGAAAATTTGCAAGCGCATCTGAAACCTTTAGCCTTGCAAAAGTCAAAGACAAATTTCAGGATCTGATAACCAGCGTTAACGAACGAAAAAAAATAGTAGTCTCATCACTATTTTCATCTTTTTTTATAAAACTCCTTGTTGGATTGTGAGTTTAACAAATTGGGTATTCTTCTAACCATCCTTGTGCAGAGTCCCCAGGTTTCCCCATGAAAAATTTTAAAGTGCTCATATTTTAATTCTACTAACAATACATTTTGTTAGTATGAATTAACATTTACAAATTATATACATGTAAAAAAAAAAATCAAACGAACGAACTTACAAACTTACTTTAAATTGCACCAATCTAACAAACCACTAACAGTGGGCATCGTTCCTAAAATTCTGGCAGCATTGCCACGTTGAATGGCATTGCTTAATCTTTGTGCCAAGTACTAAACGCCAGCATTTTAAGTAGAAAATTAATTTATAGTTCTGCTGACCAAAGTATATTTTAATATTGCCTCTATTCCACTTTGTCTATTACATTGTTTAGGCAGCCGTATCATAAATGGTTTCGAAAATGGAATACAAAGTTAAACAACGACTGCAATCCTAGACATCACACACATTCTGTAAACGTTGTCGTTATCGAAAATGCAATAAGCTACTGGACGGTTGCGTCGAACGCTTAACATCAATTCCATAGCTTTTGACAGTTTTCTAAAATCGTTTACGTTAGCGTTAATTGTTAATTTAAAAACACTAACTAGATAGATAGATAAAGTGTCTATAAGTGTTAATTTTAAGTTTGTTACTAGAAATAATAAATAACACATAAAAAGAGAGCCTACTAAGTGATTTTCAATTAGTTGAAAAAGAAAAATACAATGCCTATGATATTAGCAATATCAACCGAAATTCAAAACATTTATTCATTAAATAGGCCACATGAGGGCTCTTTTACACGTCGGTAATATAGTATGAGTCTACCAGCGCTTCGGACAAGATCATCATTGCGAAGAAGCGCCGCAAGAAACTCCAGCAGGTCATTTTTTCAATGATAAAAAACGTAATAATACTAAAAAGTAAATTACATTAAGTAATAATAAAGTAATACGTAATAAATTCTTACAAAACCAAAGCTGATAGTAGCAAAAGCAAGATCTTTAGTGATTCAACTAACATCTTAGTTGATATAATTATCTTACGTCCTATTAAGCTGGTATGGAATCTAGACCCTGACAATCTTTTTAAAGGCGCCAAAGTTTCTTTTTTAGTGTATATTTCCAGTTTCTATTTGGTAATTGCCTGAAGGACCAAAGACATGTCCTTGCTTTTGTTTGCTTTTAACTTGAATTACTTTAAGAGAAGGGGCAGAGGTGAAAATTCCTTCAGGAGACCTGGGAATGGACGGCCCAGGTACTGCCGGGCTATTATCGTTCCAGTTGCCCATGATTGCTTTCGGTAACGCAAAAGACAAACAACTTTGAACTTCCGTATTCAAACAAATCCCATAATTAAATTTTTGCACTCAAATCCAAGTTGACAGCATCAGATAAAGAACGCCAGATATTCTTCAATCAATAAGCTAATCGGGTCCAGTGTTAGAAGTTAACTCTCCTCAAGTCCAATGCATGCTGAGGTGTTACTCCCTTAAAACTTACTGTCAATTGGGTGGTTAAGACTGCGCCGAGCAAAAGCCGAGCGTCCAGTCCCTCATGACTATTATTGGGTTTTATAATTAACTAAAGAATTTCCTTGGAACCAAAGAAAATGTGTTTGTAGCGCAAGTATAAACACAATTTATGGGATACGTAACAAACTTTAATAACAATTACCCTTTGAGTAGTCAGCTTAACGGGAAAAGGTGGCCACTTTTTTTCGTTAAGTTAATAACTCGAAGGTGAATTGTTATTAAACTATATGATACACCCTATAAGTTGTGTTTTCATTTGTAGTACAAACAAATTTTGTCCAATTTCAAGAAAATACTTTAGTTTATTAGAAAACACTATAAAAGTAATGAGGGCGCCACTGTACATCCGGCGTACGCTCGGCGTAGTCTTAAGCTACATAATTGAGAATATACGCCTTAAATGTTTTTTGAACGCTCTGACAGAACAACTTAAACTAGTTGGTTGTAATTTGTCTGACGATTTGAAAAACGAGTTCCTGGGAAGAATGGTGATAGTTGGAGGTAGAATGTTGTGCAGGGTCCAGATCGCTACCACCATCTTGTCCATTACCCCAGCAAGCAGCAGTATTCGCATTGTAGTGTTCCCGTGAAGACAACCGGTGAAATTACTAGCATAGAGGCATTCCATCTTAGTCCTCAGGTTTGTAACCTGGTTGCTTCGTCAACTGCTGGTTAATTCGTCAACGAACTGTGAGACGAAAGCGGTGTACCTACTCTAGGTAGCATAGAGGCATTCCATCTTAGTCCTCAGGGTTGGAACCTGGTTGCGTCGTCAACTGCTGGTTAATTCGTCAACGAACTGTGAGACGAAAGCGGTGTACCTACTCTAGGTAGCATAGAGGCATTCCATCTTAGTCCTCAGGGTTGGCAACGCATTTGCAGTCTTAGGATTGCACTGCATTGTTGTGAATGCGAATGTCTATGGGTCGCAGTTTCCGCTTACCATCAGGTGGCCAGTGTGCTCGTTTGTCTACTCTATGCCATAAAAAAAAGGTAAACATTTCGTCAATGCTTTGAAAAAACATCGTATATATCATATTTCGTGACGTACGATTTAAAACTTAAACGTGAAGATAATTAAGTTTGAACTCATACATCTCGAAATAACAGATACGATTTTTATTCAAATTGGTAACGATTTGTTGCTCGCAACATATGTTGCAGAGTTGTCTCACTGCATGTTGGCAGAACCTTTTTAACCTTCAACGCTAAAAGAGAGGTGTCATAAGTTTGACGTGTGTATCTGTGTCTCTTGGTGGCATCGTAGCTCATATACGGATAAACCGATTTGGATGCGGTTTTTTTGATTTCAAAGCAGGTGTTCTAGCGGTGGTTTTTAACTAGGTTTCATGAAAATCGATTGGGCGGTTTAAGAGATATCAGCTCTGAAAGTAGAGGCCATCATTACATCGGGGATTTTTATCTATCTTATTAAAAATATGGATGGTCATCTTCAATGTTTATCAACTGTTGTGCAACAAATGTTCAAATAGTTTACTCGTCTTTACATCATCCTACAAAATTCTCAATCATATTTTCATATCGGAATGTATTCACACTGAATCACGACTGTTTACACACCGATTAACAATATTTTAAATACTTATTACCAGTTACATTATTTAAATTCGTCAATTGTAAAAACCGACAAACAACCAATGCAAAGTTATTTTTTTTATACGGAAACTTATTGTTTTAAGATTTCTTGATTTTTTGCTGAATGTTCTTAAGAAATCAATGTGGAAATTTCCGTATCAATAATTATGAAGACGGCTTTGTTATTTAAAGCCTTTAAAGGAAAACAATCGTGTTTTAAGCTAATACAAACGTTTAATATTCAAGATGGCGGCGTTACGGACGTCAATATAATCGTAAACTGACAAATTAACGGTAAAATTCAAATTTGGAACGACTTAACCATTCGCATCGAACACCTCCGAAAATTCTTATCACAACGTCCTCCATCGTAAAAGGTCGTTCGTTCAGTCATTCGGTCAGTCATTCACTCACCACCGGTCAGGATTTGGACCGGAAGCGGCCTTATCAGGCGGGCGGAGGTGACGTCACGTTGCGTTCGAGAACGTGATTGTTATATAAATAAAATATTTTTTTCTCGTTAAAACAATTGAAAGCGGGAAATGTATAAGTTGCGGTGTTATAAACAACGGAGTTTGGGCTTAAGCGCCTTCCGCTTAGCGTTGTAACAGTTTTTGGGGTTCTGCAATTCTAGAAACCTTTTTAATATCTTTACATAAAGTCGCCGTCAATAGAACTTGTAAACGATGTAAACAAATTAGTACTGTTTGACACATAACCTCAAATATTCACTAAGCGTGTTTTTTTATTAAAAATAACGTATAATGAATAGTTACTTCATTGAACTTAGTATGAAAATAATGATCTAGTGTATAAATTATTGCAAAGACTTGTTTGATATTTAAGAGTACGTGATTATCGAGTAATCATGGGTGAATTTGGTTCGTTTGGTTTTGTTTACATCTTCTGCGAGTTCTATTGATGGCAACTTTAGTATAAAACAAAGTCGCTTCCTGCTGTCTGTCCCTCTGTATACACTTAGATCTTTCAAACTACAAAACGGATTTTAATGCGGTTTTCGTCAATAGATCGAATGATTCAAGAGGAAGGTTTTTATGTATAATAAATTATGGTTTGTGTACGGGTGTTACAGAAAACTCACGTAAACCGAAGCGAAGGGACAAACGGCGGGAAGCTACTTTGTTTTATACTATAAAGATGAATGGATGTATGTTCTTCCTTAATCACATGAATTAATCAATCAATCAATCAAATCAATCAAAAAAAAAAGTGGTAGTGGTGGGACCTTGCTTCCATCAGCCATCAGCAATACCACTATCCATTTTACCATCTAATCTTGTAACCTGCCGCCAAACAGTAGTGTTTGCATTGATGTGTTCCTATGTGCACCATTCCATTCGAACCCTCAGGGTTGGCAACCAATTGGTAGACTTTAGTTTTCCATCGTAAGATAACAGTCTAGAGATTGCACATGTTCATGGGCTTCAGAGTTCACGTACTATTAGGTGGTCATGTGTTTTTAACTTTAAAAAAAAACAACTTCTCAATCATTGTCCCATAAAGTGTTACTTTCGGCTCTTGCGCATAATCCTTTATTATTAGTTACATTTTAATTAAGCCTATAAATTTCTTATAAGATATGACACTAAGGATTTTACTACTGTTTTGCAATAAATAATATTAAAACTTACTTAGTTTTATTACACTACTAGCGACCCGCCCTCGCTTCGCTTCGGTTTATGTGAGTATGATATATAGCCTATAGCCTTCCTCGATAAATGGGCTATCGAACACTTAGCGCGTTCAAGCAAGCAAACAAACCAATTCTTCAGCTTTATAATATTAGTATAGATTACGAAGTAAAGTTTAAGAGTAACTACAAATCAAAAAAAATACTAAAATAAATTACAATAAATGTAAAATGGATAATCATTAGAAACCTGTTCAAATCAAATCGAGAATACTTGTCTATTAATCTTCATCAGTTTTTCTTAGCCGCTGGAGGTCCCGCGTATATTAATGTATTTACACAAAAATATAATACATTTAATAAATGTGTATTTTATTTAAAAGAAGAACGACCGTTTTTAAAGTCAGTTAATGACGATTCGTTCTTTAGTGACGATTTTTCATAAAACAGTTTGAAAAAGGAACGAGTTCATTATTTAAATACGGCGTTTTAACTGGAAATTAAAATAAAAATACCTACTAATTTTGTCTCTTTCATTCCTTTAATATATTGGAAAGGCTAGATTAAGACAAAACAAAGTGTATATCGTCATCATCAAGACGACGAAGTATTTTAACGCTACTTAAAGATTCCCCTGTTAGGCAGAGTAATGCTTTAGTCAAGTTGTCGACGAAAGTCTATGAAAAAGTTTCAGTGAAAAAAGGGCATAAACGTCAGAAACTTGAACCCTTTTTCATTAGAGTTTCGTTGATAGTCAAAATGGCATCTAACTTTAGTATGTTAGAATAAGTCTAGTCTTTATATCCTTTTTATTACCAGCTTAGTAGACTTATACCCTTTTATATTTAAGCCAAATATTGTAAATGTCATGCAAAATTGATAGGATTGTCCATATATTTCGCTCATACAAAACAGTGACAGAATCTTCTCTCGTTAGTTAACTTTTTTTTTAATTTAAATAGATTTATGATAGATGAGATTATGAGAGGTTGATTGAGATGAGAGTTTGTAGAGAATCAGCAACACCAAGAAACCAAAATTTTCAAGTAGATAACAAGTTTAATGGTGGTAGGAACTTGTGCAGGGTTCGTCCGGATCCCTACCACCATCTTACCCTTTAACCTACCTACTACCCAGCAGTTATTACTCTTAAAATTTAGATAACAATAATGGCAAAATGTCAATTAATTATCTCAAAAAAAAAGATCTTCTAGGTATTATAAAATATATATCTTTTGAAAGGTCTTAATGTGACTATCTCGAACGGGTTTAATAACAATATCAAAAATTCTGTCGGAGTTTTTTAAAAATTGCTTTTCATTTAATTTGTTTATCATGCTACAAACTACAGTGATGACTCAATGAGTAATTGTCATTTTGAAGCAAATTCTTATAAGAAACACTGATATTGTCATGACTAACAGTCATATACGTTCAAGACCAGATTCCGCGATACCTACACCGATGATCTTATTTTTGTCTTATACTTACTAGCGACTCACCCTCGCTTCACTACGATTTTTGTGAGTTCTCTGTAACAAACGTACAAAATACAGAATGTATTATACATAAAAATCTTCCTTTTGAATCACTCTATCTATTGATGCAAACAGTATTAAAATACGTCGTGCAGTTTAGAAGATCTTTGCGTTTATACAGAGGGAACAGACAGCGGGAAGCGACATTGTTGTATGTAAAAATCATGAATGTCATGATACGCTAAACTTAGGGTTTCCATTTCAATCACGTATTCAACATGCCACAAATTAATAAACATTCGAGCTAAAATATTAAGCGCATTCCAACCTCCTTATATGTATTGCAATCTGATCTTGAGACAAACACTAGCAAAAATTAAGTTACGCCTTTATACAACGGAACCCATGATAGATGATGAATAAACGCCGCCATGACGTTTAAACAAAGTTTATCACCGAATGCTCTCACGGCTCTAACTAGAAGCTAGTACGTGTGTCATAAATATTTTCCAATTGTAATTCCACATGCCTTTCCAATAAAAAACACATTTCCTAATTTACTTAGTACCTACCGAGTATTGTACCACGAACAATGGACTTGACTCACATGACGTGATTCATTCGAATATCGAACGCTTAAACGGTTTCCATAAAACAGTTTGCGATTTTCAAAACTGCCGACGTAACCATTCGATTTTCGAATATCGTAAACTTAATGGCCAGCAAATCGATATTTGAAAAATTGTTTCCGTAACCGGCCAGTCCGCGGCATTGTAGCGCGGTTTGATTACTTGTCGGCTTTTCTAAATAGCCAATAATGTTTTCAATGCGAAATTGAATTAGCTTTTTAATTGGGTCAGCACTTTTTTCTATTAAGTCTGCCATTTTGATTTAGTTTTTTAATTTTGTTTACGTTGCGACATACTCATCTCGGCTACTTTACGTCCTTAGAGGGCTACAAATACATCAGCCGTCTGTCTGTCTGTCACACAACGGTCCGGACCTTGTACGGTCTATATTAATTGTTATTTACAATTGGAAATGGCTAGTTTATTTTATTAGATATACTAAAAATGGTTATAATTATATTATATCTGACGTTGGGTTAAAGGCGCGTGATCATGTACTTGTTACTTTTAGGCGCATTTTGCTTTTTATTTTGATCAAGGTATGTGTTACTTTAATAATCTTGTTGAAATTATTGTTTTTTATTTAAACTGCTTTATCATTTAGCATTATGGTACGATGATTCAACATTAAAGAAAAAACTTTTTAAATACTTAGGTATGTAACGGCAGTAAATTTGAATCCCAACTAATAAGAATTGAATTCTAAAACTAGACAGTAAATATCTACCTTATATTCATAAAATCACATCGGAAATGATAGTCCGTAATAACTTCATTAAGCTATAGATTTATTAATTTATCGCCGGAAACGGTTGTTGCCGGGAACATAATAATATCCTATAACATTATTGTGTCTAGTACTGAGATGTTAACACCCAAGAACACGATTTGGAGTCATTTTTCAATTGAAATCAGAGTGCCTGGCATTTAAGATGTCAAATGAAGGGAAACGACGATTTTGACGTTTTAGGGGGTTATTCTCACTTGTCTAATTCGAGCTAATAATTCGATTTGTTCAAAAAATGTATTACGTGATTTGGAGAATCTTCAAAACTTATGTCATAGAATTTGTTCTTTGTTGTTAAGTATAAGATTGTGTTTATAGGCATTTACAACAATTTTTTTAATTAATTTAAGATTGTTACTGCAATTTTTACCAAGATTGATGGTATTTAAAAATTTACAGCTCTTTTTTTGAATTTTGAACTTTTTTAACGTTTACTGTTCCTGAATTCTTTCCACGGGATAAAGGATCTGGGACCAGTGTAGCTACAATATATCGAACAATCCCGATTTGTCCGAGACACAATCGTAATTATGTTAATAAAACACATTGCAAAATCGTGCATTCATTCCGCCTCTCCCTCCCACATCGGACCTCTCACTCCTCACACATGCAATTGTCGTAAACCAATTAGTAAACAATTCCCACTCTTCACCCCCTCAGATAAGATCCAATTTCTGTTAAGCAAATAAAACGTGAAGGAATCCAGCTGTGCTCCCACTATCTCACTAGAAGTTACTTTAAACATTACTTCATAAAGTTCATATTGGACCTTCTTGTTGGAATCAATGAGCCACTCGCGATGAAATGCGAAATGGATTATTTTTTCAAAAATGGAATTAAGAAGAGACAATAACGCTCATTGTTTTAAAGATGGCGGACGGGACGGGTTCAAATATGAGATTATTACTAAGCCCGTGTCTGCCTCATGAATCTTATGATAATTTCATATCGTTGTGAGGCACAATAGCAATATTATTTTTATGCAAAGCCGTAATTTCTGTGGGGCGAAGGAAATGCTTCTCGATATACCGGTCGTACAGAACGTTGTAAAGAAAGCCATTCAAAAACAGGAAACGTGTCAAACTTTATACGCCGGTTTTAACTCGAAATAAAAGATTTATTTATGCAATACACGACTTGCGATTTTTGCTAACCCGCGTCGAGGACTCATTTAGCATAACATTTTAGGGTCTCGGCTCGTTTTGGTAAAAATTGAAATTCTTACAGCGATCCCCGGCTACTTGTTTTTACGCTAGCATATTTCAAATAGATTAATAAAGACAATACAATTAAATTTAACGAATTAAAATAAAATTATACAAGCTTGAAACATTTCGTGTTGTTAACGCATTCCGCGAATTTCATTTTTAATATCCGAACTCGAAAATCGAATTCGAATGGCGGACAAATTATGAGCAAGTTAAACGGCCGTTTCTCAGCTGCCAGGAGCAAATTAAAGTGACGTGTCACACGCTTCCAGAAAGCAGAATAGTACGTTACGAGTAATTTAAATAGAGCGATCCCTCAATT
Source organism: Acleris laterana (assembly GCA_963966035.1). NCBI lineage: Eukaryota > Metazoa > Arthropoda > Insecta > Lepidoptera > Tortricidae > Acleris > Acleris laterana. The sequence continues at coordinate 9,656,088 of OZ014462.1, read as the reverse complement.
GAGGTTAATTCCCATGTTTAAGGAATATGTAGAGTTTAATTACGAGGCCGGCTGGCTTTATTACCGGAATAAAAGACATTTGATATTTCATTATTAACCAATTTAAGTCTTAAAGAGAAGGGCTCCTCAATAAAAATCAATTTGGTTACTAAAATGAGTCCCGTTCAAAACTCTCCAATCAGCCGGAAACTTCGACTCATAATAACATAAAGAGCACGTTTGCTATCTACTTACATCACTACTCTCGAGTTTTTACCGAATCGTGATCCGACTTTTTGTGAAGTACACATATTCAGATGTGTAATGACCAATCTCCAGGCGTCGGACAAAAAAACGAAACAGATCATTCGAGGCATTAATGCATCAGTTACTAAACCGTCGGGCGCATGCGCCCGCGCATCCTTAGCGCATTAAAAAAAAGACGTTCCATTTCCAAACAGAATCACAAACACAGGGAGCATTCCCGACACTTTCGGTTCATATTCAAATTTTCTGTTTTATAAATGGAACGAGTGATTTGAAATTAGAACTGCCTTTAGAACTTTAAATGTCTGGAACTGGATCTGAGTGGTTTTTTGACAAGTTACGTCATTTTATTTGACACTAACAGGAAATTACCCAAATGCCAAGCGTGAGAAAGCGTGGTTCAACAGCAAAAATAAACGATTCCTTGTTCGTTACTATAATTAAATATTTATCCGCAAACGGGGACTTGCTTCAGATACTTTTTTAATTAAGTCTAAAACGTGGAAGTCTAGTTCGTGCCAGCCCGGGGTCAACATCCTTATGAGAGTACATAATAACCATTTTAATATGATCTCTCAAAATATGAATGTGTTATTAAAAACCCGGTCACGGCAGGTCGGCCGGCGCGGCGTGGTCACCCATCAATCAATGGGATCATATCGCCGCCGAAACGAAACTGGCCTACGCCTAAGATTATGATTTTATAAGTTTGAGTAATATTTTATTCAAATCGTTAGTTGATTGAATGTCTCGGTTTGTTACTTCAAAGAAAGATTACCAGCAATAAATAATATTATCTTATTAACAAGGTGGCAATAACGAGAAAGCTGTGTGTGGTAATTTGCAATTTCAAAACGCTTTTTGTCGATTATACAAACACGTATTTCTAAATTCCAAATGTAACGGTCGTAGAAAAAAAAAACAAAAAATGTATAGTGGCATTATCAAGATGTATTCCAGCCAGCCACATCTCCCACCCGTCATAATCCATCTCGGCTCACTCGATATTTGAATACACTCGGATTTGGAACGCGCCCGTAATATGAACTAAGTTCGTTTCGTTTTTCAATTGCTTCACTTATATTTTGAATTTAGAACGATGAGTTCGAGATAAAGTATGCCGTTTCGTTTTTTCCCCGTTCGAAATTCGAATTATGAAAACGTGCGTCTAGACGTTTTTTATTGTCGATAAATTTTGTCTATTGTTTTAGGACATTTAAGGAGTGATAGAGAAATCGTAATTCAGCGATTCTATGCGCGTGTGGAGTTACGTAAGGTGCGTATTGTGTATGCCAGAGGCCGGCACGCGCCAACGCCACGTATTCGCAATAACCCGCGCGGGGTGGCCCTCGCATTCTTTTACGGACGTCTAAAAAATATTTAAAAAATTCGACCGCCAATGTCATGTTGCCATGTTTTTGTTTTATTAACATAAAATAATTAGAATAGCGATTGTTTGGCACGATCTGTCTACAGATTGTGGTTTTATTGGTGCTTTAATAAATAAAAGGTAAATGTTTTATTGGTCTCATTGTTAGATTGCTTTTGTGACTTTAATAGAGTACTTACTTTTTAAGTATTACGTATTTGTTAGTTGAAATAAATCTTAGCATACTAAGTATTTTATGTAATTTGTTTTTGAACACTAGTTAGATTCTTATTGGCAATTTATAAGCTTTTTTCAACGTCACAAACACGAAGTCTTAAACTTAAACTCTTGCGCATCGGGGGTCAGAAGACAATGCTCAATGAAAGCCTCTCCCCTCTAGAGGCGAGGGGGGTAATTATTCCCCGCTAGCTCGCGACCACGCCCGCCATTGTCGCTAAACACGGCCCAGGCTTAAGTGACGTCGATTTAATTATTATCTTGTTTGAAGATGGAATGCGAGATTTGCTAACGTCGAAAGACGTATTATCGAACGGATTTAAATATTCGTTTTTCAAAACTTGTAGCGTTTTTTTAGTGGATATAAAGCGCTTGTGCTCGTTAATTAGATTGACTGAAATGGTTTCCCAAGTATAATTTTATTTTGAATCACAACTTGAGCAGTTATATTACTTTGAAGTTTCTCTTCATTTTAAAAGACTTGTAAGTTCTATGGGTAGCGTAATAACGTAAAGCTTTGAGCGCTCAATTTATTTAATAAACTCTCTCCAAAACGTAATGTGACGAATGTCCCAGCGCCAAGGAAACATCTGTTAAACCAACCAGTCAAGTAATTGGTCTAACAAATTAAATATTATTAATGAGCGTAAACGCCGTCGACTAATTCAATGTAACTGCAACGGCTTTTAGGATTAAAACCGACGTGTATAATAAATGTATACGTGTACAAAAATCTGTATAAACCAATCATCTGTCCGTTTAAAACACGGCATCCATCTAACTTATCTCGAACGCACTCAAAATATCTATTTTTAAGCCAAAACTGAACCGAACGGTTTCTCTCAGCCGAGGCAAATGTAAAAATTTCATATCTCGAACAGTCGTTACGGACAAAATGATTGATTTTATTGCCCCGTTCCCGGATTGATGTTCCAAAATACTTTTGTTCCATTTCGACTGTTCCCACAAATAATGTTTATTCAATTAAATTATGTTTTAAAATTGACGTTTTTATTCGTTCGCTTTTAGTTTCGCGGTTTCTGTTCGTCCGAATTAGAATACGGTTCGAAATCGGAACGCGATTTTATGATTGTTTTCTATATTCGGACGTGTCATTGTGTTTATTGGCGATTTACCTCGTTAGTTCTCTTTACAAGATTTTACTACCAGTTGTAAAATAGATTACAGCCTTTTTATTTACTCGACAATATAATAACCGGTTTGGGCGGGCAAATTCGAGGAGTCAATTAACGGAAAATTAAAGATGACTTTTTGTTATTAAAAAAACAAAAGTTTTGAATCCATCGCTACTTAATAAAACCGCTCGAAGAGATATTTCCCAAATTTGTAAATCTTCCACACGTTGTTTATAATTCCGCACTCTCAATACATTAAGTGAGCATATCGTGTTCAATATAGAAAACAACACTCGATATTATTTTGAAACTCGACCGAACTGACAGCGTTTACTCATAAAAGACGAAACAAATAAATAACGCGGGGATTAGTCATTTCGCTGGAAGTTGTTGGCGTCTGCTCTTTCTCAATATTGGAAACACATCTGCACTGATATCGCGAACTTGGTTGGTACTCGGTTTATTTATAATATATCCGTTTGTTGGAAATGATTATGATACAATAATTCTCATATTTTAGTTTAAATTTCTCGGTACTCGTTTTAGGCAATTCGAATTAAAAATTATTCAATTCGAATTAAGAAAATTGTAATATGCGTTTAGCGATGAAACTAAACTACAGTCACGCATTTCTAACTGGCCAGTACGCTTTGAAAAAAGAGTTTTCACTAGCATGGCGAAAAACTTTGTATGGGTTAGTTACTTTTATCTAAGTGTAAAGGTGGAAACCCACTACACCACACCATGCCATGACCGTGCTATGAACGTATTATTCCTTAGTATTAAAATGTTAGTCGGTGACAGAACGGTCTAGTGGGCATAGTCTCATACTTTTCAATACTTACAAAGAATATTTTTTTGTCTGACATGTTTATAGCACGGTCATAGCACGACACGGTGTAATGGGTTTCCACCTTTATACAAAAAAACTGTAACGTCTTCAAACATAAGTTATAAAATTAAGGTTTTTTTATAAGAAATATACAACCTGTCAATCTCATAACATAATAAAGTAAAAGGAAAACCAATTCACATTAGGAAAAGCAATATCCTATTGGTGATTTCACCTTTGCCATTGATAAGGAGGAAAATCCAACAAGACAAACGTAAATTCCTTGGAAAAAGAAAAAGAAAAAAAACGTTAAATCATTAAGTCAGTTCCCAATGATTCATTAGAATGAATTAGGAACGTTTTGGACGTTTATTGGGCATGTAATTGGTATTTAAATGATGACACGCCATTTTAAATTGACTTAGTGTTGAATGCGCGGGGTGTCGCGTTGCAACTTAATCTGGCTATGTACGACATTGTCTCTACGATATGGTCTTCTACGTCGCTGTTTTGTCTTAATCAACAAAGGAAAGGTCGTACCATTTTCCGTATATGTGCGATAAATGTTGTCGATAATTTAAATTTCATGTAGTCGACAGCATGTCGATCGCTAAATACACAAGAATTGGACCCTAGGTTTCATATTGTGGCACACATTTTTGTTAGACCTCTCTGTAGCATTAGTTCGAGCTTCTCAATAATAATATAAGTACGATAAGTGCGCAAAATTATTCTTTTCAAGTTTCAAACAACATTAACCTTGAGATCAAATGATTAAATATTGGCAAGCTTATACTTAATTTACTTCAAAGAAACGTCTATGATTTATTACCGTTTCTATTCGAGGGGTTAGCGTAGGTTCAGATCACTACTTAGTGGTAACACGAGTAAGTTGTCTGTTCACACGTTGGCGCCATCGTGTTCCCGTACCGACCACTGCGTTAGAGAGGATAAAAGTAGAGAAACTGGATGATGAAGTTATAAAAGATGAGTACGTAAGAAAGCTGAAAGATTGTTTTGAATATGTTAATAAGATGGATGATAGTGAAGTTGAGAATGATGTAAATAATGTATGGGAGATTATGAAGAATGGCATGGTCACATCGGCCACCGAAGTATGCGGTGTAGTAAAAAGAAGGAAAAGCAAGAATGAACGTCCGGAATGGTGGGATAGAGAGGTAGATGATGTAGTGAAAGAGAAGAAAAAGTGTTGGTTGGATTTTGTAGCTGTAGAGCCAGGACAAGATCTAAGCAACATAAAGAAAAAAGAGTATAATAGATCAAAGAAAAGAGTGAAAGAAGTTGTAGCTAGAAAGAAAGATTTACTGAATGAAAAGTATGATAGGAGTTTCTCTGACAACTTCCGGTCGAATATTAAACTCTTTTGGAGCTTGATTAAATCGGCTCGGGGGAAATCAGAGAAAACTAAATTAAGCGCGGTGAGAGATGAGTCTGGAGATTTAATATGTGAGGAAGAAAGAATGCTTGATAGATGGAAAACTTATTTTGAAAGCTTGTTTGAATGCGAAGATGTTTGTCTTGAGCCAGAAAGCACGAGTAAAGATGCAAGTAGCGAAGATGAAAGTGTGATTAGTATGAATGAAATTATGAAAGCTTTAAAAAGTATGAAAGCGAGAAAATCACCAGGTTGTGATAGAGTGTCGATAGAAATGCTGAGGAGAGGAGATGGCGTGGTGGGTAGTCTGTTGTACCGTCTTTTCAATGCATGTTGGAGTAGCGGCCGAGTCCCGGAAGATTGGGTCAAAGCCGTTATCGTCCCTCTGTATAAAGGAAAGGGGTCACAGCAAGACTGCAAAAACTACCGCGGTATCAGCCTCCTTAGTGTTGTCGGCAAAGTATATGCGAAGATTTTAATTGAAAGGGTATTGAATGTTACGAATGACAAAATCTGGGATGTACAAGCGGGATTTCGAAAGGGAATGGGATGTACGGATCAGGTCTTTTCACTACGGTCCATCACAGAAAAGTTCTTGGCTGTCAACCAAAAAGTTTTCTGTGCTTTTGTGGACCTGGAAAAGGCCTATGATAGGGTAGATAGAAAGGAGTTGTGGACGGTGCTGTCTATGTATGGAGTGAGCAGCAACCTGGTGCAGGCTTTGAGGTCCCTTTATGAGGGCTCCAGAGCCTGTGTCAGGATCAATGGGGCATACTCGGCCTGGTTTAATATCTCTAAAGGTGTTAGACAGGGCTGTGTTGCCTCACCGTGGCTGTTCAATTTATTCATGGACAGTTGTATGCGAGATCTGAAAGAGTATGATAAGGGTTTGCGTATGCAAGAGTTGCTAATCAAATGCCTCTTATATGCCGATGATCAAGTTATACTTGCCTCATCGGTACGTGAGTTGCAGGAGATGGTGACAGTGATGAATGAGGGATTTAAGCGAAAGGGGATGAGAGTAAATGTTGCCAAGACCAAGGTCATGGTGATAGAGAAGGACGAGGAGATGACTGAGTGCGTGATTAATATAAATGGTGAATTAGTAGAACAAGTGAGCGAATTTGTGTACCTGGGAAGTGTGTTTACAAGAGATGGTAAGTGTGAGAAGGATATCGAGAGGAGGGTGAATGCGGGGAATCAAATCAATGGGGCCCTGTACTCCTTTGTGAGCAGACAGGGCATTTCACAAAAAGCCCGACTGGCTGTTCACAATGGAGTGCTGGCCCCTACCCTGATGTATGGTAGTGAATGTTGGGTGTGGCAGGACAAGCATAAAAGTCGTGTAAATGCCGTTGAAATGCGCTCTTTGCGTAGTATGTGTGGTGTGAAACTGATTGATAGAGTAAGGAATGAAAAAGTCAGAGAGAAATGTGGAATAAAAGAAGATGTATTGACTAAGATTGAAAAGGGCATGCTTCGATGGTTCGGTCATTTGGAAAGGATGGATGAAAGAAGATTGACGAAAGAGATATACACATCGATAGTGAGTGGACGGGTCGGAAGGGGCCGCCCTAGGCGTACTTTTTCGAGTCAAATCGGTGAAATACTGGAAAAGGGCCGAATCTTAAGTACCCGAAACCGACGTGCGTGCATGACTCGATGTATGAATGTGGAAGAAGCGAAAGAAATTTGTCAAGATCGTAGCAAGTGGAAAGAAGTGGTCTCTGCCTACCCCTCTGGGAAACAGGCGTGATTTAATGTATGTATGTATGTATGTATGTCTATAAATGATAATGTTGTAGCAACAAATTAATAAACAAGAACGCTTAATGTAAATCGAATAGGCGATTTGTAACAAGTCAGCTCCGAAGCCCTTACCGCTCGCATCGGTTTTCAATAAAAATGAATATTCTTCCCGGCCTCAATCGCGCCGCTCGCTTATGAGCCCGGAATCCAACCGTTTTTAGCCTCTCCTCGGTAGCAAATTAAAAATGTAAGAATTCTCGCTTGCAAAGGAATTTATATTTTATTTCATTTCATTAAATCCGCCATCTTTTGTTTCCACGGGCCGTTCCGATCGGAATTCATATTTTTCTGTGTTTTGTTTCGGTTTGCGAGCATTGTTTTATTGTTGTGTCCGCTCAAACCGCCGCTCAAACGGAGTATTAATTATTTTATTATTTTTGATGAATGCGCCCGTCAAATTTTAAGACGTCTTTTAGTGCCGATTAAGAGTCCGCGATATAATTTGGCTTTTAGAAACTCAATCACGATTTTCATTAAAATTCTGCGCTGCCGCGGAGTCGTTAAAAAAATTAGATCCGATCATCTCTAAGTGAAATCGTTGCCAGTCAAGATTAGTCGAGCGTCGGTACTTGGTATGCTTAAACTATTAGACGCAACGTCGACTCCAAACAGACAGAGATACGTATCGTTTACTGAAAATAATACCTACCTATCGGCCCGTAATCTGACATTCTCATACGAGCACTCCGAGCGTTACGCAACGACTTTCCGCCTTCCGACATCAACGGGGATTATTCGTTACTCATCAATCTCAAATAGACGCGGCCACTCTATTGTTCCCGTGACATTTAGACGAATTTATAAATACTCCGCGGAATAAATTCTCTCACCTATTTATAAATTAAATTATTAACCGCGCATCACACACATTATTAAAGCGCTTTGAAAATGGCACTCTGACTGACTTGTCGCCTTTCGTCCAACTCGCGGACATTACAACAAATAATTTATTCCAAATTCAAATTGTGCTACTCGTGTTTGAATTTGGAATATAGCGCATTCCTAATTGTTCGTCGCTCGTCGCGCGCTGGCATTTTGGCAACGCTCTAGCTCTATCGGCTGATACCTTCGTATTTCGAACGTCGCTTTGTATTCGAATTTAGAAAAGCTGATTATTTTGCTTTCTTTACGTTGTACGTTATTGTGTGCAAATGTAATTGTCGGTGCGTCGGTTATTGCTGCGATAGTTCGGCGAGCGCTCCATAAAGATTGCGACGTATAATGTGCTCGTGATGAGCTACGGGACTTGTAACAGTTTATAGCTACACGGTTGACATTTTTCACATTTTTTTCCGACAGATGTCGCCTACAAGTAATAAAACTTTAATCAATACAGGAAGTGTTTATTGTCGATTGCAATGAGAATGCAAGTAAACAGAAATTGCATTCTGTTTATTGCGGTTGCATTGCCAAGGGATTTACTGCCAAAATTCCCTTGGTGTGGGATTTATAGGCCATGTTTGATGTACCTGAGTGACAATAATTTCGTTTCTGCAATCCATCCATCGGCGGAGTAGTCCAGCTGTTGGAGGCGTTAAGGCGGGTGACGAGACCCGACACACATAAATGTCCGTCAAAATTATCTATGTTTAATCGTTGTAGCTTGGCGAATGTTCAGGAAATTAGCTGTAGCAAGAATTCCGAAACAATAAGCTCCAAAAACACGTTCGTCTATGTTATAAAACTTTTTGATAGTGCCTGAAATATATATACCCACTAACAACTTACTTTTGAGACATTCTAGTTCCTATTATTTAAAAATAGAACGTTGTTTTTTGATAAATTTAATTTATAAAAACTGAAACAATAAATGAACAACTTTAAAAAGCGCATTCGAACACATTTTTTCAAAATTCGAACGTGAAAACTCTCCAGCCAACAAACAACAACCGGTGAACGATCGCATAATAATGTTCTAGAATTAAATTCTATCTAAACTGTATGCGTCGGCTCGAAATAGGGCGCGTTTGCTGCAATTATTTTAGCTCTGTCTTTCTGAAAATTGGCAGCAGTTTGAGATCTTTTGCGAACGGTATTCGGTTGGGAAACCGTTGTACCGCACAGCCAGCGCTACAAGGCCCTCGATGCACCCCCGAGTGCTTAACACTAGTTGGCGTCGAAGCTAAATGAGTGGGCCAGGTTATATTGGGCGCGTTTTATAAATAAAGTGCCCTGATATGCGAATAATAGGTAAGTCCGTCTGTCAGTGTGCGTTCGACATGCGTAATGTATACTCTTGATTATTTTATTCTCGTCTAAGTTGCATCAGTTCCAATTCTCTTTGTTGGTCAGACAATAGATTTCGTACTAACGTATTGCGAATATATTTGAGTCTTAATGAGTAACGTCGTATTTTTAAACTTTTTGTCCTAAAAGCTATCTTGAATTAGAATCTAAAGCTGGTAGCATTAAAAAGAGGTAACTAGTGTTTTTAGCTCGGCCATAATCGAATGTTTACAAATAAAAATAAATTAGAAATCTCAACTCACATTTCGCATGTTGAAACAATAGAATTAACTTAAGAAAAGCTTGGACAATAATAATTAAATCGGCTACAATTTAATACCATAAAGAGAAATCGAACAGAAAAAAGCGGACCAACGCCGTCGCGCGCTGAAAATTTACATTTGTAATCAGACCCATTAATGTCCACAATAAACTGCATTGACACGCACTAGAGAGGGACAGCGCTAGCGCGTACAAGTGAGACGGAAACATCTCGCAAAGTCGCGCCAGACACAATAGCGGCGCGCGCGGCGACAGAGCGAGAGCCACGTATCTCGCTGATGCGGGATGGTTATATTTCTGTGCGTTCTGATAGCATTCAATAATAGGTGCGTTGGATTTTATGCGTTTGCGAAAAACGCAGATTTATAGTTTTGGTTACCGAGTAGTCTATTGTCGTACGAGTTAACGAATTATTATGTATGCTCTAATAAATGTAACGGAGACAAGTTAATGCGAGCAACGCCGTTACCGCGATGTATTATGTTAATAGATTTATTTACAAATATTAATTATATTAATAGGTACGCGAATATTACTTTTGTTTAAAAACACAGCTTGTATATTTGGTTGTTATAGTTTTCAATATCAAGTATATAAATCTTGCTCCCATGTACATTCATAGGGCATCACTTCCAACCGTCGCTTTAAAATAACAATCGAATTCGAAAATTCGAACGAAAAAAAATTCGCATGAAAAAACGGATCGAATCCCGATTATTACGTAAAGTGCAAAACAAACGCGCAAAATACAAAGTGCGCGTAACAGAGTGCGCGGCAGGTGCGCGAGCGTTGTGCGAAAACTAGGAACAACCGATTAAAATGAAATACGCGCAGCGGTTGATTAAAATCATCTATTTCGGAGATGTCACTGTTATTTATGCGTCTGCGCATTGCATTATTGTTTAATTAACTTAGTTTATGTTTGTTACATAATGATACTGTAAAGTGAAATAATGGAAGAAATTATGTAGTGTATTTAGTACTGTATTTTTGCAGCGCTAGGTATTAAAATATACACACTAAAAATAAGTAAAACTTAAGTGAAATAAATGTTTAATATTCTTCTAATTGTTAAGAACAGCACATGACAATCGATTTTGAAATGTCATTAATTCCATAAAAAGTACATCTACAATAAACGAACGGTGCACTTCAAAAAGTTTGTAGAAAACCACCTGTTTTTTTTATAAGAAACTTAAAGCGTATTAATGATAAATTTAATGAAATATTTAAAAATCTACAAAACAATGTGCTTTCTTAATTATATACTTAAGCTAAGTAAAAAAAAAATAACATTAATTTTCGTCACCGTTTTATAACTATCATTTAAATAATAGCATAACAATTTTATTGTTGTAGAAAAGTATGCAAAACAGACGTCCTACAAAATTACGAATAGTGGTGACGGCAGACATGACGAGTCGGGGTTTAGTGGTCTTAAACTCGCTCGTAAAACTTAACATTTGTGTTCTGAACATCGCAAATGGCAATATAAATGCTCACACTGCATAACTATGTTCATTTACCTCTTAATTTAATAACTTTACAGGCTAATTTGTTGTGCCACGGGTTTAATACGACGGTTTCAGAATACGTCGACATTCATTTGTTTAACGATAATCGGTAATCGACATCATGTCTATTAATATGAGAATAGGGGCTTTCAAATTTCTGGGTGCGTTCATTTTTGCGGAAATCGACGGACATTGTATTTCTGAATGTTCAACGTTCTTAATTTGAATTTCCGGCGTAGCAAATGGTTACGATTATTCAAAAATTGCGAGTTCCTTTTTTTAAAGTAAATATTTTTATATTCAAAATGGCCAATGGCAAAGTTTACGTAATATGAATCGTTTATACGTTTAAAATCCTTTTTCATTTTTTCGGCAAAAGTGAGAGTCGTATAAAATTTTACGAGCAAACCGCAGAAAATTGCACAAAGTTACACCAATTTGTGGGTTTCGTTTGTAATATACGATAAATAACTTAAAAAGGGTCAAGGAAAAAACCAATAAGTTTTAGGTCAGTTTTAAGGTCATAAACATTGTAAACCCAAACTTCATACATTTTACACCCGTAATTTATAATTCTAAAACAAACGCACATACAGCACCTGGCCTTTCAATCTATCTTTTTACAAAGAACCGTGTAATACGTAATATTATGACACTAACATGTGTCTTCGTCTGCACTTCCTGCGTCTACGCATCGGTTTGTATTATCAAAAATATACAATCCATTGCTCTGTAACTTAGAGCTTATAAACAACGCGGCGCTTGCGACGCAGCAATGTGTGTGAAACACATAGAAGTGGTCGCCACATCGTGGGCTCACCACATGTGCCCCTATCCCTTCACAAGGACATTCACCCGGTTTTTTTCTTCCTCGAAACCGATCGCTTCCTTTGATTTTTTTGTCCGAAGATTTTTATTCGATTTTAATTGTAAAGGGTTCCTTTTTTGTGTAATGTTGACAAGTCATTTTGTTTAATTGTCTTTATTATGAATTGTTAAATCATCTAAAAGGGTTTTCAATATAATTTGATCGAGTTGGTAATTAGAACAAGTTTTAAGTGTTTCTTATGATTAATACAAGTTTTAGTTTGTCATGTAAAATATTTCGTAAAAAAGTAATTCACAAAATTTACGACACGTAAATCTAAAGCCAGTTGTGCTACATTCAGAAATGATTTATTTTACGCTTTTTATCTTTTATGTAATCTTGATTGACAAATAAAGGCGATGCGCTTTAAGTCCATGATTAAATCCAACCCTTTCAACTAAATTCAATCGATTCTAAACATTCATCGCCCGCATACGAACCAGCAAACATAACCTATTGTATTGAAACACCAAAAAACACCCACACCCTCCCCCTACGTTAAAAATGTTCCCGAAATATTAAAATAGTCAAAAGAGTTAAATTTAAAAAGAAGGGTAGACGAAAAAAACGTAATACCAAAACTAACACAGCTGAGCGTTCACAATAACTCGTTCCAACCTTTTTAGAAGCGAATGTGGCGCTTGAAGTTTTATAAGAAAAAAGAACAAGTCGAACAAAACCATTGAAATTCTTAATTCAAATTTTAAATTACGATGACACGTGTCGTGTGTGTGATGTTATGTATTCAATATTCGCTAATGGCTAAAAATCTTTAGAATTTAAGTATTGCCGAGATAAATAATGATTCCAAATTTGGATGAAATTATTTACTAAAATACGTGTTCCACATTCAAATTACATATTTTAACGTCGTGCATTGTTGTGTGCCAGGATTAAATAGAACTGATACAATAGGGAGCGCCGTGACGAAACCAATTCAAAAATGGAAGGGTTTCTTTTTTAGTTCCAATTTTAAAAATGAATCCCGGCAAAGTGATTCGGAAGGATTGTTAACAGGGTTTTTTGATGCAGGACGGAACTAGCACCAGATCCAACTTAAATAGTAACAATCTTTGTGTATTTGTATTAGTAGTCATTTTGAATCATCTACGTTACGAGACGCGCTAATTTCTATAATAATTAGGTAAAAGTCTGAAAAAAACGATATAAAAGATCTTCATAACTCCATTCGTTCCATGAATCCAGTATTAATCATTAACCAACCAAGAAATAAAACTCAAAAGTATTTTTAAACGTCCAAAACCACTTGAAACTTTTAACTTGTACAGAATTACTTCACTTGTGTACATAAAGCCGACCGCACTCATAATGCACGCACACACGCGCGCCGCAGATGTTGATTCCATAAAATAATATTTCATGTAAAGCACTAACCGAGGGCGGAAGGATTGCATTCTATTTTTAAATTTTTATATTTCGAAGCAATTCAAACCAGCCAGTTCGTTCGTTTTTTAGAAGGGGTAGATTTTGTGTTGGATTCTGTGGAGGTGAGATGATTCATTGTTACTTTTGAGGAAGAAGTTATAAAATTTAATTAAGATTTGAATGCGTAAGTTTCCAATATTTTTAATAGAAATTTAACTGAAGTGATTTGAATATAAGTACAACTATTTGCTTAACAATGTATGTGAAGTCAGACGTTGAAATATAAAATCGACAGCCGATTCTCGCTCATTGAACATTAAAATAAGAGCGAAAGGATATCCTGTTAAGATCGTTGTCGGTATGTTTACTACATCAGCGCAACGTCTCTATTGACTTGCTCTCTCCCAGAGTTTAAAATATTTGTAGAGACAGAAATATACTAGTTGATAAAGAAGTCAAAATAAATTGAGTCAGCACCCCGATGGATTACAATATGTTAGGGATACCTTAAAGGTCACCGCGTAGGCAGAAACCGCTGCACTAAAATTATACAATACCTTACCTAAGCTTTGGATCCCAACGACATCGACATTCGCAAAAAGCCAACGGACCTCAAAAATATATTAAACATTTCCCTCGTGACCATTCGTCAATTAAACCGCACGCGAGGTCTCGTTAAAAAGAATAAAAAATACGGCGCGAGTTTAAAAAGCTTCGTTTCGAAGTAAAGAATGTTGCGTACAATCTCGGTTCGGACAAAAAAGTGACAACAAATAAAAAACAAAACACAACACGGCCAAGGAACAGATTGTCAGCGCTAAAAGGGTTGCTCCCGCGCGCTCCTCCTTTTGTTCCTTCCAAATTCAAACTTCTGGCCCGTACAAGGAGCGTTCGAATGCGAATTCTATTTTTGAATATTCTACCGAGAATTTTTAATTAATGCCGCTCGGCCGTGCTCGTATTTTTAAAATTCGTATTCTGCTTTAAATCGAGTTCGATATTCAATTTTTGCGTTCGATTTCAGTGTATTTTTTATTTATGTTGTGCGATAATGACGTTTCGCTTTAAGTGCTTTATTTCGATTGCCGATTTTATTCCGATGTTCTCCTTGAAGGTCGGTAGTTTTAGTGATTAATGGCGCAGATATGTGGAGTGCTTTTAAAACGAAATATTGTATTTAATGATGTTTTGTGGAACTCTGCGCAATCTGTTTTTGTTTCGCGGCGCGTAGGCGGATTTCTAAAGGCGGGTTTCACCAGCCGCTTATAGAAATCTACGGTGCCATCGGTGTCCACATCTAAACTAGCTGCATAGCCCATTATTTGCCTATCACTTCAACACTTGACTCGATCAATCTTGCCACGTGACGAGTATTACGCTTCTTGATTTTAATGAAGAGTTATTTCCGTAATAAAAATAATATTCACTCCTTAAATGAACAGATGATTTCGTGCTTATTGCTGCTCATATGACAATGAGCCCTTATGCTGCTCCTAATAGGGCTCTGACCACAGTCTAAGAAAATATAATACGTTGAAATAAGTGGCGCGGGCGTGTTGAATTCCTTCGGTATGAGGCGCTGACGGTCTGTGACTCGCACACTTTAAATGAGTAACCAATAAGTCGCATTAAGAGGTCACTTGTGCATAGCATCACACGCAGCCAGCATACGCAAGTCGTTGACCCCGATACGCAAACGGGGACTTCTTATACCTTTAATTGGTGTATCACAATATACCTGAATAAAACATAAGCATGATAAGTTTCAACAAAGTTCAAATTTGGAACAAGAACGTCTAATTCGAACAACCTACGCGTTTTCTATTAAATACAAACCAATAGTTATTCTTTCTCGCGTATAATGGCTTCACTTTATCTAATATTCCATTTTCGAATTTTCGACCCGTCATGCTCGTTCAGTCCTTTGTGGCTCGAATACGGCTGCACACCGCTATCAGATTTTAAATTTGGAAGCGATCGATTCGTTCCCAATTAGAACATCATTCTTATTTACAATCTTATAGTTTTGAATTTGGAATTGAGTTATAAAGTTCGGAATTCGAATCGTTTTAATAACTTGATTTCTTTTTTTACAGGTATATGGCTGCTCACTTGAAAAATTCGTGCCAGTGGCATGGAACCCAAAAGACGTCGCAGTTTTGCGAACGTGAGTAACCATGAATTTTTTTATCGTCAAGATAAAACGTAAAATACTGAATAAAAGATACTAAAAACAGCGCCGAGCTCCATTTTTTAAAGATTTATCTCCGAAAGGCCCCCATGTAATTTTATTAGTATCCCCTTCCCTAAAAATATGAGTTTATTTTAAAATTGGAAAGCCGAGCGCATTCACTAAAATAATTGATGATGGCTGGACTCACCCCTTTGGTAATCCCGTTTCCCTCCATGGATGGGGATAAAGCACACACACAGGCATATGTCGTTATCTCTGAGAATGTAAATTAACCGAAAATATACTACTCTACTTCATCGAGCATTTTAGTTATTTTGCAGACTTAATACCGATCGTGTTTTGTTTATACAAATTAAAGGCGTGTGTTAACAAATTGTTTACGGTCTTTATATTTGGATATATCAAAAACATTATCACACACAGCACTAGACGGATTGCAAATCAAGGTTATATGTTTACAATGAGAGATTCATCTAGAGATGTCTTAATAGTTGTTATTACGTTTTTTCATACGAATATCGCTTCAATAGTTAAAATTCATCGCGCATTAAACCAAGTGATCCAGGAAGCGACGCCTTAATTAGTGGCAGCTCTACGCGGGCACAATCACAATCGATATGTACAATTACAATCGATAATCGACTCGGTATTAAAAATCGAGTTTTCTACTCTGAAACAAAGCCCGATAATTCGTATGAAGTGACTTGCGTTTAACGAACTCTTTGTCCGTCCATCGTTATTCACGTGTTTAATTTTTTATTCTACTCAATTTCCAAAGATAATTTTCTTTAATTATTGCCCCGTCTAACAACAATGTGTTTATCTGGCAACACTGATAGCGTTTTTTTACGCTGGTAATAATGACCACTATATAAGGCGTTCGGAAATTAAAAAGAAACCGTTGCCGTGACAGTTTCCAGCCAGGAGTTTATTTTATCAGAATTGCATTACAGTGTAAGAGGTGACTAAGTCCCAAAAGTGTATGCGATGAATAATGTATGAACAACTTTATACTTGGGCCGGTTTTGCCACAAAAGCGGACGTTTTTGGGTATAAATTTATCGAAAAACGCCTTTTATACCGCATTAACATTATTTATGTCCCATCGACAAGTCACTACGTGTGGTTTTTTGCTAGTTTTTCCATTGTTTGTGGATAAGGAGAAAAAGAGAAATGATACTTATTTTTTTTAAATGCTACATTAAGTTTTTATGAGCCAGAAATAAAACAAAACTGACGTTAAACTTAATTTGTCACGTGATAAGACACTTTGTCTTATCAAAAATCGATACTACTTAGGTACTAGATTTTGGACTTACTGTCAATAATGATGTATGTTTTGTTTTTCAGGAAAGTGATATTAAAAAAACTCTGATGCCATATCGCTTGGACGATGAATACCTAATCGACACCTCTCCGTATATTAACTCGAAGCTATATACAGCTGAAAACATTATGAGTTCCAATTGTAGCTCTTATACGAAAAACACTACGATTTTATGAATACCATATTCGAAGTTTAAAAAACGTTCAAGTACATTTTTTAAAACCGAAAATCACCAGATGATTGGTCCGAAGTATGTTTCGAATTTTCGCAACAATGTGCTTATTCTGTTCTTCAATTAATATGGAAGATTGACCCCCCGTGGAGCCATTGGAAATGATGAAGTAAAAACATTCGAAATTTAAACAAGTTGAGTGTCGATGACGTTTTAGGAATGCTCCGTAAGGGAAGAGCTAGTTTTTGTGGTTAATTAAAGGTGGTAAAATGAACGGGAATACGTTTAATCAATTATAAATTGTTTTACATTGTCGCCGACTAAAGTATTTTTTAAGTAAACGCAGAATATTCGTAGGTGTAGTAGCTGTAGGAAGTAAGTAGTAGTAGTAGGTTAGTTGTAGGTAAAGTAATAGAGAATACCGATTTATAAAAGAGCATTTTCATTTTTTTATTGTAATTAGAACAAACAGTCCCTTTCAAAAATATGCATGATTATTTCCTTCCTTATTTAAATCATCCTTTTAGCATACCCTTGTACGTTTGAGAACCAATATAATTATTCATATTTCGTTCAAAAAACCGACCGTTACAAAGCCACCGACTCAAACGGATATACAAAACGCGTCCTAATTCAGAATTACCTGCTTTACTAAAACGGCGTAACTGCACATCAAATTACAGCGTACTTACGTCGTTTTTAATCTAAGGTTATAGAGAAATAAAGAACAATCGGAAAACGCCTGCACGTCCCACCGATAACGCAACGGATTCGAAATTTTAAATAGTTCCATATTCAAACTCGGATTTCAAATATGGAACGGCCGATTGTTTCCCGTTTTCGCTCGTAGTTAGTTTAGTAGCGTTTTTAATATGCGGGTTACGCGTGAGTTTCACAATGGAGGCTAGTATTATCGCTGGGCTGCGTTCCAATATTAAATTATTGACAAATTCGAATTATAGGGTTACTCAGTAGTTTCAAGTGACTTTTTATGCAGGTACTTAAACATAGTAGTGTTAATTTAGAATATAAGTGCTAGGGTGCCTACTAATGTGACATCTGTCAAGTTATTTGGCTTGGGCCATAACATTTGCCAAATTGACTTGCGTGTTTGTAATTTCTTCGGTAAATTGTCTGAAAAATCCTCAGCATAGTAATTTCAAAGCATCAAATCGTTCGTGTTTCTGCATTTTCTTCAAACTTAAGTACACGTCAAGGCAATATACTAGGAAATATTCTATTAAGAATCCTATTGCGCACAAGTCTACCCGATGTTTATCCGTCAACGTGAAATAGCGTCATTTCAATAACATGTCCCGATACGTGTTAGCGGGAAAAGTCGCAATAACTCAGTCAATCAGTATGCACGGGATCGGGCCCCGCTCACGTCTCGGTGAAAATATTCGTTCGTGCTAACGTCAAATAATATACGACTTTCTACGACGTTTTCGGTGTAATGCACTCCTTCATAGGGCTAAAATAACTGTCTATTTATGACGCAAGTTTAACGATATTGCGATTCGAATTTCGAAATTCGAACGCGAACGGAATTAGAATAGACGTTTAATTGATTTCACAATTATGTTTTGTACGTCGTCAATTTAAAGGTTCTTAATTCGTTACCATTTTTCAGTTATGCTGATCTGGCCCTTTAGTGGTTCACGGTTGGGTCGACAGTTGAATGAGCGCGTCCTCTCCATCAAACATTGTTACAAATTGGTCACTTCCTCGGAGATTTTTATTTTTATTGATAAAAGCGTCGCGCGACAACAATTGGTACGGATTTGGTCTTAAATTGGTCGAATCACGGAACAAGCGGCCTCGATTTGTCGCATGCATTTTTCAAAATGTAGGTCTTTTGGAAAATCACTTTGGATTTAAAGCTGGACCTTTCCAAGTGTGTTGTGAATTGTGCATTTAAAAGTTCAATGAAGTTTTGCTGCAGTATTATGTCAACCACTATTATTTTCGAATTGGAAGTAGTTGTGAATTTAATCGGTCGAATTCGGACAAGACTTGCGAATTCGAATAGAAATGCGCCGGTGCGTGTGAGGGGAACGTTTTCATTTTCATCCCGCAAGGCCAATCGGGCGTAATCCTCATCGATCGCGGATGGCGCACTATTCCGACACAAACATGCAAACTCACCCCATTTTTTAAAAGTGTTACTGTCAAATTTTAACATCGTTCCCCGCGTCCACTTACAGAACCCTTCCAAAAATATAAAAATAAAAGAACGAAGGGGGACTTTTGTAAAATCGTTATTATAATCTCGGACTTGCCTACTGGGGGACGCGCCCTTCAATTTTTAAAATCTTTTTTAACAAAAACCCCTTTGATGTTTATGCGTTTTGGCAATATCTCCCGCCCGGCTAGATGCGACATTTGGCCGTTTCGAGGATTTTACAGATGCATATTTTAGATTAAATTTTAATGCCACTCGTTGCCCACCCGTGCGATAGTGCCCGCTGCCAATTATTCGAGACCGATAAATCATTATAGTATTCGCTTTTGTTGTAGGCTTCGATCTATCATGCGTATAGTTAGGTAAGTACACGTGTAGGTACGCTTGTAGTCGTGTTGTGAAGGATGTCTCCTCTGCCGCAGGTTGTTGCGGCTCGTACACGCGACACGACAAGCGCGCCGCGCGGCCGTAAACTGCAACAATCGAGACAACGAAACATCCTATTAATCAACTCATTTCAAAGACAAACAATTCGAAAAAAGAACGTGTGGGAAAAATACGTACATCCGACCAACGCATTCCAAATTCGAATGAATCTGAAAGGCGAGCAAGATTTGAAAAGAGAATGAGATTTGAAAATAGAACGCGCCATTAGGAGTGAACACAATGGTCTCATTGGTCGATTTGAAAAAGGAACAATTTGTTAAACGTCAAATATGAAGTTTTTTATTTCGGTTGTAATGAAACGCCGCTCAGTATGATGTCTAGTACATGTTTGAGGTTTTTTGTGGGATTGAGGCAGTCGTTTTTCATTTGTTTTATATTCGAGTCCGCCACACATATTAATGTGGACGTTTGACGATCAAGTCGAGTGTAATGTTAGCGAAGTGCCACGGGCGACAAGATTATTACCTTATTAAAGCCTCTTAGCGGCCAACGATCTTATTTGTAATTAATAGCCATGCGTGAGATTTTATCGACTATCATCTTCCAATATCAAACTTCCAGGAATTTTAATGCATATTATTACCAACATGCAACGAAAAATTATTAAAATTTACTACTAAAGTCAATCAGCGCAAATTGCAGATGTATCTTTACCAACAAACAAAGACAGCCCATTTATTTTAAAAATTAAATGTTAGTACACGTATTTCTCTTATCTGCCTACACGTAACCTCTTGTGCACTCAATTGTTCCAAACCCAACTTTCTATCTCCAAATCGTTTATCGAGAAATCAAAAACACGAGCAACGACATGAAACTATCAATATTTCTAATAACGTTAAAAAACAAAGCATAATTAGTTTCGAATACGAACGCAGCGGCCATATTAATCATTCGAACGAATTTCCGTGCGCCATGTCATACGGCGTTCGTTTATTAAAAATGTGACGTATCAAGATCAACATCTCATAGAAAGAAAGGAACAGCTACTCACAAAACCAACACGAGTAAAAGAGACGGACATGTGCTTGACATATCAACGGGTCATCAACCCTACGGGCGTCCTGCTCTAACGAGAATTCGAAGATTTGATTTGAATTGTTCCTAATTTGAAATATTGCCCGTTCGATCAGGAGTCCCGGTCATAAACGTTTTATTCCAAATTCAAATCGGTTTTATATTAGTTTTGACTCGATATGCTGTTATGAGCTTCCGTTTGATGTTCTTAATGACTGAGTTAAACATAAAATGCGTATAAATGGATATAAAAAACGTTAGGCGATTTTATGTCTTTACTAAGATTGATATTTGTAATTACTCCGCATCGAGAGTTCCGACGGTTAACGATTTAAAAGGAGAAGTTTTTACTTTAGTTTGCTACATTTCGCCATTATTATCTTCAAGTTAATAACCAGCGAGGGCTATAAATCTTTTAAGAAAAAGCGAAACCTAAAACAGGTTTAGATTTGGCGAGCTACTGGTGACAAACATGGGACATAAAATGATTCGATGTGTGCCCGAGCACTAATAAAAATATGATTCATGTTACAGCATAAGGCTAAGCTCAAATTAAAATGCGAGAACACAGTTCTACGCGAAACAAAAGCTACAAAAATGTTAAGCAGCTACTATAGGAGAATAAGCGGTCATAACTGGTTATGCCGATCCATTTATGGGTATGTAATCCTATTGTGAGTGTTTGTGTGTGTGCGTATCATATGAATACTCACGATAAATGTGTTCAATCATTAATTTCGTCTGTAATTGAACGAGTTCGGACAAAAAGATGTTTCTCCGAACGCGCGTATTAAATGTACCGATCGACTGACGGTCCGACGTCGAATTTATGCCTTCATAAAATTCTTTTGTCAAATTTACGGAGTTCCTTATAAAGTGGCCATTCGCGGATTCTTTAAAGAAATCATCGTCTACTGTTTTTCTGTCGGTTATTATGTCCGAAATCGGCGGGATATTTTAAATGCAATCCGTTTAATCTGCACTAATAACGAGGCGCCAGTATTTTTAAAGTTATTATCGCAAAAACGTTCCAATTTTAATTGTTCTTTTCGAAAATGGAACACCAATAGCAACTTTTGAAATTCGAACATGGAAAAGCTTAAGTAAAAAAAGAAAGTCCACTCCATAAAAAACGCTGATAATTACTTTGAGAAAAAATCTCTACCGAAAACGCATTCATCATTTATCGGGGCTCGATATCAGCTACTTGGACAGTCCAGTTTTCTATTATTCATTAGCCGCGACCGTGCTGCTCCGACCTGAAATTCGGTAACTACCTACATTAATAATTACTTCTCAAAATAATGCTAACTCTGATGCACGACTGCGATAAAACGTAGCGTCGGCAAAATCATTCGTCTATCGAATAACTTTGGAACTTGGCTTTATAATGGAGTTACACAGCAATTTTATAAATTTTAGTAAAGGTATACTTTAAAATGTATTATTTATTTAGCTACTATTTTTAGTAACTTACTCCTCATCCCTATAAAGATTACTCGGTTTTACCCCAAACCTTTATTTTCAGTGTCGAGTAAGTTTTGTCTCTTTTTTTTGCTTTGGCTACAAACAAAGAGTACAAGAGATAGAGTATCCAAACCAACAAATGAAGTCCTACTGAGTTCAGTAACATAATAACTAGGATTAGAAGTTCTATGCAATAAAATTCAACTTTAAAAACTAAGATGATTAGTTGCTATTTTTACAGCAGTGTTCTTTCTACCGTGAC
Source organism: Acleris laterana (assembly GCA_963966035.1). Classification (NCBI taxonomy): domain Eukaryota; kingdom Metazoa; phylum Arthropoda; class Insecta; order Lepidoptera; family Tortricidae; genus Acleris; species Acleris laterana. Next base: position 9,633,716 of record OZ014462.1, on the reverse strand, counting down.
ATTTTTTTGTTTAATATCAAAACAGCCTAAGGGCATGCCGCAAAGTTATACAACACTAACCAGTTTGTATTGCGTCCACTAATTAATTTCATACGTCGCTGGATCGATCACATATCGACCGGTGGATCAAAGATCTTTATTGTTGACTTGACACGTATCTATGTGACGGGTGGTGTAATGTGTTTATGTATGGTTTTAAATTGATTAATGATAACGGGTTACGGTTCATTAGGTATGTTTTGCATATTGATATATTTCTGATGAAATAAGTCGATATCGTTATTGTGACACTTATAAATTAATTTTCTTAACTAAACAACACACCATTGTCAAATAAAGCAAATATTTTTACTTTAAAAAGTTGCTCATATTTTAAATTACTAATCTGAAATTACTAAAATTTTTTTCAAAACTAAATTCGAACTGTTTACTAGCTTTTTAAAACTACGACATATTTAATGGTTTTATTTTATTACGTTGAACGGTTGCTCTTGCTATCGGTACTCCATTAACCACGTGTTCAGCCTTCTCGGGGCTATTACAAATATAACGATTTTTGTCAAGTGCGATATCGCCTATCTCATAATGAGCTTTATCTTACCTAACAAATTATAATCATACCTTTAGAATACGCCCCTACATTCCAAGAGTTTTCCGGTTAGCTTTAATTCAAAATTCGAATGTGGCTATAGATATTTTAAAACACAATTAGTTTAGGTTGTAATCAATAGATGTCACTAGTATAGCTATTCGTATTTTGAATTTGAATTTTAGTTGTAATTTAAATGCCCATGTCAATCATGTCAATCGGTGGTAAGTAATGTTCAAAAGGATGGAAGTTTTAGATGTTTTTTATATAGATAACCAGTTTAACTAGGGTGGTATTAGCTTAGTTTACAAATCAGTTAAGACGTTTAAAACTTATCAGCTTTAAAAGTAAGGGCTACGATTCTGCGCTAAGCTTATAAGCAGTATCCCAAACTCAATAACCAAAACAGTTTAAATTATATTTTATTAGGAATGAGGTTGATATTGCTACAGTATTATTTGAGATACTAGGAGGGCAGAAGTATGTCGGAGGTTTTTACCTATTTAATAATTATCTACCTGTTTCATTGGCTACTGATAAAGGAATATAATCATAAGGCATCTTGCTTTAAGCATCATATATAATTATACGTACGTTTTGCCGCATTAGCATACAAAATGCGAAACTATTTACATTGTGTGCTACAATATAACCTTTGTGGTTATTGTTTAGCAATGGCCTCCATTTACATTTTTTAATATACGCTGCAATTATAATAAGCGGTTTTAAAACACACTGTCAAGTTATTTCTTATCTGTAATTTACAAACAAAAACTTTGACTGTCTATTGATTACCAAATCATTACAAGTAGGTTTTTTTGAAAGATATACAGCCTTTTTATTAGTTTTGTAAGTTTCCAAACTATCTAGTGTAAAGGTCTCATTACACATACAAACAGTATTATAATGATTTCCAAAGCAAAAAGACGGTATACATATAAGGATTTCACAGTGTCATACTGCCTTTTTCTTTTGGACGGTGTACGTCAAGCCCCAGGCGGTTACGGTACCATCGCTCCACATAGCGATTAGAAACCCAGCAATGATGGAAAACCGTTAGCTGTCATTCAAAATAAGCATTGTTTAAAAAATATCTTCGACTTATTATTAATGATAATTGATCATTTCGCTACATTAAAAAAAAACTTAATTACGTAAATTATTAAGTGTTATTTTAGATTTAACGGTTGATCGTAACGTTATTTAAAAGAAATAAAAATAACCAGCTTCCGACTACCTATAAACTTTACCGACAGTATTAATCGTTAAGTATTTAAACAAATATAACTTAACGATCCGACTTACCAGTGGTATAAGACGCCATTAAAATGCTTAGTTAACATTTCTAAATCCTTAAGTCAATACGTCAAAGGTAAGAAAATGTAAATTTTTCGACACCTCAGAGGCGGAGTGTTTGCGCTTACTTTTTCACGTGCCTCTCCAAGCACCGAAACAAATATTCCCAACTTTGATTTTAAAAACAACATTAACAAGTGCTTTCGAAAAAAGTAGCTCCTATTTGTATTTCACATACTTAAGCATCTCTTGACATTTCTATCAATATTATTTCGAATCACAAAATAATTAACACGAATTCGAAACAATGGTCTCGCCACAAAAACTAGCCGCTCTCGTTTCCGATTAAATCAAAACCTCGTCCCGTGGAATTCGAAATTTAAAAACTGTAATGATTGATTGTCAACCAATGACAATCGCGTATTCAAACTCCAATTCCAATTTGAATATCGAACGAGTTCTTTTTCCTGTCGGGCCCCGCATGTTGGCCAGTAACATTTCCATAGACTGTAATACAATAAGCAATTATAATAATAAACAATTTTTCTTACACCTCAGTGTTTTATTGTTTGATTCTTAACAATCAAACACACTTAAGGTGTCGACGTGCGTGCGGTTTATAGAAAAAAAGCTAATGTTATAAACGGAACTTTTTAATGCCATTAAGAAGTGCAAGATGCCTTGTAGATGGCCAGTAATCTAATATAACTCTTTCAACTTACGACGGAACACATCCAAGACAACTGGTGCTTCACTTAAAAAGCCATATGTTTATCTTATAATTATAAGGTCGGGCGTGTGTGCGTGCCGTCCCCATGTGTGGGTGTGTAAGTACGTAATTAAAGTATGGAAATAGTAATATTCGTTTTGAAGTGTTTTCTCTATAAAACCGTCGAGTGGCTGGGAACACTCGAGGGTCGATGACCTCGGAGTTTTTTTCCCTTCTGTTATAATAACAGCTCTGTTTACCAACTTGTGTCTGTTATTCGTATAGCTTTTGGAATATCTGAGAAATTTCGACTTTATAGACGCATTAAAAACGCTACTGTGAGAGCATTGCTTCTTCATGGTTTTATATTAGATTTTATAGGTAGGTACCCAAATAATAATAATAATAACTTTAATCAACAAACAACTAACTAATACAATTTTAGTAGGTAAGATAACTTAATTACTAAAACACTTCTATCAACTAGCACAATGTTTATCAGTTGTAAGTTACATTCTAAGAGTACAATAATAAGTTTTTTCGAGTAGATTGCATATTAAGGCAAACGTGCACTCGGGCCACCTGATGATAAGTGGGATTTGAGATCTATGGACATTTTGCATTAAGCTATAGGTAATCTTAAGACTGCAATCTTAAGACTGCCAATTCGTTGCCAACCATGAGGACCACGATGAAATACCGATATGTTATTAATATCACAGGGTGTCTTACCCCACATCGGAACACAACAATGCGAACACTGCTGCTTGGCGCGGTAGCTAACTTAGGCTGTTATTGAACATCCTATCAATTGCATAAATGCATCGGATCGATTAAAAAGAGTTACAAAATTCATTGATAAAACTTAGATAACCTAGTTTCCACGGCTCCAAGAGCATAGACTATTTTGAACTTTTTGCACACCCTTGACATGAAGCGTAAAAAAAGTTGATTACCAAACTTTACCGGCAAATTAACCGAATGTTAAGAAACTAACAGTTAGCGAGGTCGTTAATCTTAAGTGATCCGAAACTGTCCGTTTAGATTGAAAAATGTATGTTGTCGAAAGTAGACCGGTGACGTCACGCGGCAATGGTATTTACATTCTAATTAAAGTTCGTTATTTCGCCTTTTAAATGTTGCTACTAATTCTAAACCAAGGCTTTCATTGATTTCTAGCGTTATTTTATATAACACACGTTAACCTTTTCAAAAATCGAACGCCTACGCTACAAACGAAACTCGACACGACAAATTGACGGATGATTTAGAAAATAATAATACTATTGTTAAATTAACAAGCTCAAACAACTCTTGCAAAAAAACCAGAACAATTATTAATTATCGTAACAATACCAATTTCGTTCCGCGCCCGGCCCACGGCAATCGAAACAATTTGAATTCGGAATATTAAGAACGCAAAATCAGTATAATGTGTTCCATATTTGAAATTCGCGCAACAGCGGCCTATGCGTTGTTCTTTTTTCAAATTATAATTTGAATTCAGAGTCGTGTGTGCTCTGTTGTATTGTGTAGTAAATGGAATTCATTGCAATACGTGCACTATGCGTTGACCTATTCAGATCGCCAGTGTAATCTGACCTACAATGTCCATAAAAGGACAACAGCGTCGAGTCCATTTTTCATTGGACGTGTTTATGCAAACGGTAACTGTCTGAAATGATAGCTCGTTTTGCAAATTTCAATCGTTTACAATGTCAATTCCTAATTATACTTTTACAAATTTTCCATGTCTCACAAAGCGCTTATATTGTAATTCTATTGTCAATTGAATTCTAAATTCAAATTCAATAATTGTTAATGCGATGCGTGTGGTAACTGGCCATTATGACGATTCCAAATTCAAAAATCAATTATAAAAAGGTTCGAAAAAAACGGATTCCGCGAAGCTTCGGAACTTATGACGAAATAATGGACGTATAAAGGAATGCGTGTGCATGTGTGTGTGTGCAATCGGTCGAACGTGACGCGGGCACCAATCACAATTCACTTGCACCGGAAATTTATGAATTTAAATGAGAAAGTGTTAGGAATTTAATGACAGGCTTCGAGGTAAGTCGCGAGTCTTCCTGAAGATGTTATACGTACATAAATATTGAATGGGTTTATGGTAATATGGATTGACTTATTGTTTTCGGATACGGTCGGGTGCGTGAACGATTTTCTCTTTATTCCGTGTTTTGACGGGCATTCGGAATGGGTGGTATTGTTGATGGTTTTGATAAACATGTTAATGTGTTTGATTATAGTTTTTGGAAAAGTAAAAATGTGCTTATTAACATTTTGAATATTCACGCGATAAGAATTAATTTTCCTAGTGCTTTAATAGAAAGTTTGTCTACCTACAGTACAGACAAGCTATAAAATAGAGTAAACTCAATGAAAAATGTTACTTTGGATTTATAAGCTATTTATTAACATATAGCGTCGCTAATATGACACAGTAAAACCATGAAAAGAAAAATCGAGGACCCAAATTAGCACCTTGCGGAACACCTTAACATTATCTATGAACCCATACTAAAATAGGTATAAATTAGTGTTGCTAATTTAAATAACTTACTTAAAATTCCAAGCAATACCCAATCAATGCTAAACTCCGTTTTTAACTGTTGCCCAAGCGCACCTAATTGGGGCTACATATGACAGCAAGGCGTGGCCGTATATATAACATATATATGTATATTTGTGACACACGGACGCACAGACGGTAATTCTCCTTTGTATGCTAATGCGGAATTATCTAGCCACTCGAAATTGTAATCTTATAACTTGTTAGGAATTTCTACATCTGTTGTTTGGTCGGTGTGTTCGTTTTCTTAGAAATTCTCTGTAGGTGATATATGGTGAACATAGGTTTTGGGAGTTATCAACTTTGTGATAAATGGCTCACTCATTTTTTTCCTCACTCAACGGTGACTGATCTCACTCTATCAAAACGTAAGTTACAGTTCTTAAAAAGAGCCACGAGATCAAGGAAGCTCCGCTGTTTAGAAAACTTAAGAGTAAATTTAGGCCGCATTTACTTAATACAGTGAACATTAGTTGTAATAAGAACTTTTTCTTGGTTTCTGTAAATATTTTTACTGGGTCCTGTACTCGTGTCACAGGATTCACTAGCTCAGGATCAGGAAAAATAACAAGTATTTTTATTATAATTCCAAATAAAAGACAACCACCGTATATCACTAAAACCCAAGTTCTTAAAATCAATTCATGAGAATGACGAATCTTATCTTAAGCGTATCTAATTCGCAACCGAATGTAGCAATATAATTTCATCAAGAACCAGTTCCATTAAACTGGATAGATGTTAAAGAACAATAGACCCGTCACTGAGTGAAGGTGATCCGGATATCTCTTTACCCGACTGCCGAAAGAAAGAGGGTAATTTATTTTTATGTATGTCTGTTTCTTAAACTATAGACTTAAGGTTTTGATGGATATTGATGATTGTTGAGTGGTGGGTCCTTCCGTTCGTTTAAGCCACCGCCAAGCAGCAGTGAACAATATTGTGTTCCGGTGTGAAGATAAGACAACCGGTGAACGTACTAGCATAGAGGTATTTTAGAGGTATATTACTCTTCAGGGTCGGCAACGCATTTGTGGTTAGGATATTATTGCAGTTTTAAAATGCAAATGTCAATGGGTCTCAGATCAGATCCCACTTACCATCAAGTGGCTTGTGTCCTCTTTTGGCTTCATTCATGTAGAAAAAAGGACATTAACAATATTACTATATTTGTCTATTGTCTATAATACCCGAAAAAATGGCAAATCTAGACAGTACGACATATTAAAATACGTTTGCTGGTAAATTTATAAATTTTCTTTTGAACTCTGAATGTGAAAGTCAATTTCTGGTCTGGTTCATCCTCGACATCATCTTCGTCCTCCAAGGGCAAGAGTTAGCCAAGAGCAAAACCACTATCAATAAAAAACTTGAATATTCAAGTGCTAGGAAATACATATTTTCTCTATGATGATCCGTTACCGTTACTCGATAGAAAGAAGATACTGTGGTCTTAGACCAGATGCATAACACTAAATTCAAATTCAAATTTAAAATAATTTTGCTAAAACATCACGTACATTATTGAAGATCGAAGACAGATACATTGACGATGCATTGTCCTAGGTGGTAGTGACCCTGCCTACGAAGCTAGCGGTCTGGGGTTCAAATCACGGTAATGGCACATATTTGTATGATGAACGCGAATATACTGAAGTTTTTGCCGTTTTTTGCCGTTAAGTGTCTAGTGTTTTATAGATAAGTAGTACGGAACCCTTCATGCGCGAGTCCGACTTACACTTGCGCCATTTTTCCTAAGTGCAGTCTGTTTCTATCCCCCCACCATTTCCCCTACGTAAAACCCACCTCTGATTCAACTCACGCATTTAATTGTAACAGTTAAGTAGATTAGGAAATTAGGAAAAAAGCTTTGTGCCAGCGCTTTACCGCTTTAAACGCCATGGTCTCTCATTTCGATACAAAATCGACTCTAAATTGAGCCAGTGGCACTGAAGAGGTAAGCTTGACAGAACGCGTGACAGGTCCCCTGACAGCTGACTAATGCTGCTCATTGTCAGCCTAATACCGTTTGATTTGGTGACATTGTTACGTAACTATAGTATCTTGCATAATTTGAAATCCGGTTTTGATACAGTTTTAAAAGTAGGTTTTGCAATTGGGATGCGCGTTGCGCGTGCGCATGTATTGGGGAAGAATGTAATAAGTCGTTGAAGTTTGAAATTTGTATTTCAACTCTGAGAGGTGACGGTAAGATTTATTTTTCAATGTTGGATGTTTTAACTAGTTACGAATACAATTAGGTAAAATATTTTAAAAAAAATACTTATGTCAAGTAATAAAAATGATGAAACGAACAGAAGGATAAGAGATGGATGGACAGGTAACGCTACAAAAATAGTTTTTTTTTAAGCTGAATAGGTATATAGAATTTGGTTTACCTATTCACACAACCAAGTATAAGCGGAAGGCTTGTTCGATATCTTTACATATAGCATAATCTTTACGGTTAAATGGTCACTGATACATGTATGAAATATTAAAATGTATACCGTTTGCCATTTTCCTGTCAACGAAGGACAGTAAGACGGACATTTTGAATGCGTTTGTCTATTGCATAATGCACGCGGAATATTAAACGAGTGACACCATAACGTTTATGATTGTCTGTGTTTTATTTAAATTGTCTATATTGTCTATGGTTGGAGTATGTATGTACTTTGATAGTGTGAATACTGGATATGAATGAAAAAGGATTAGAATAGTGCCACTCCGTGTCTTTTCGTGGATGTCGTAAAAGCCGACTAAGGTAATAAAGGCGTGTAGTACTGTGAGGCAGTGGGTTTGCAACCTGTCACTAATACACTGGTAAACATCTTCGCCTAAGTGTGCAAAATGTGGTTACAGAATTATCAAAAAGTTTTTAGAATTGTTGGAAATTTTGTAGCCCTGCCTACCCCACTCTGGGAATAGAGGCGTGAGTTTATGTATGTATGTATGCTTTTGCGGACCTTGAAGTATTTGACCGTTGCTCAGTTTGTGTCGATGCTAACCTTAAACTAATTTTCGATAGCTAGTGTATGTTAGATATTTTCAGGGAAGAATTTTTTTGCGGGTGGTAGGACCTTGTGCAGGGTCCGTCCGGATCGCTACCACCATCTTATCCATTAACCTACCGCCAAACACCAGTGTTCACACTGTTGTGTTCCGGTTTGGGGATAAGACAGCCGGTGAAATGACTAGCATAGAGGCATTCCATCTTAGTCCTCAGGGTTGGCAACGCATTTGCAGTCTTAGGATTGCATTGCAGTCTTGTGAATGCGAATGTCTATGGGTCACAGTTTCCACTTACCATCAGGTGGCCTGTGTGCTCGTTTGCCTTCTCTATGCCATAAAAAAATAAATAAAAAAAAAAATCATTTGAACTTAAAACCGTCTTAATGCTAAACATTAAGTTTTCAAAATAAAGGTTTTCATACCATATCAAAAAGCTGACTTTCGTTTCATAGGAATAGAGTTACTGAGTTATATAAAACTTTGGCCAAAGCACCCATGCGATTTTCATTAAAAAAAAGTCAAACTAACTGCAAAAGGTGCATCTATATCTTTTATTATAGAAAGTTGTATATCTATCGGAAAGTTTAGTCATTTGAGGTTAAGGAAAATTCCGTGAAAAAAGATACAATTAAGAGTTTTATTGTAAAACCCACCATTTTTAGCTTCAGTCTTCACACGCAAATAGCTACTTCGAAATGATATCTACTAATGATTTGCACATGTTCAAACACTTTTTTATATTTTACGTCTTTGCCTATTTATTTGACGACGCGCTGGCCTAGTTGGTAGTGACCCTGCCTACGAAGCTAGCGGTCCTGGGTTCAAATCCCGGTAAGGGCAGATATTAGTGTGATGAACGCGAATATTTGTTCCTGAGTCATGGATGTTTTTAATATATTTAAGTATATATTTCTCTATATAAGTATTTATATCGTTGTCTAGTACCCATAATACAAGCCTTGAGCTTAGTTTGGGACTAGGTCAATTGGTGTGACATTGTCCCCTGATATTTATTATTTATTTAATTGACAAATAATGCTTTATTTATAAATTACAAAGGAAAACGTGGGGTGATCAACATCTTCGGCCAAGGCTGTACATTCAATCTACAGATGTAGTGAATAATCCTTTTCCATCCTTTTTGGTCGGATAACTTCGTATTTATCTAGCTTTCTCAATTAGCTTCAGTACCCATCAATAAGCCAACTGAGAAAGCAAGATAAATACGAAGTTATCCAACCAAAAACGATGGGAAAAGATTATTCACTACATCTGTACTATCTTTGTCATCTAGGAATTAACGTACTGGCCGATAAGAAATTAAGAAACTTGAGCAAAAAAAAGGAAATATCAACAGCTTGTTTCAGTTAGCTACAAAAAACCATGTAATCATAATCAAGATCATATTACAAATGACAATGCGAAATGATCCTTATCACTTCGTCGTAACGATGCCTACATATTAAACGAGCAGCAAAACCGTCTCCGTGAACGCACTCGTTCCAATTTCAAACTATTTCCACTTAAATTCAAATCTTTATTGCGACAGTTAGACTTATGCGTTCGGAAAACTGAGCGCGACCGTTATTGCCTTGCGTTAGGGTCGAATTCGGCTTATTATTTTAATGTGGGCTTATTGTAGTTGGCTTAATTAATGTTTTGATATGAAGAATGCTTCTCAGAAGAAACTTAAGGTCCTCTTGGCTATGGTAACAATAACATTTTTGCGCTGTGTTTATGTCTGGGTGTAGGGTTACCGCTGGCAGTTGGACTAAGGAGATTGTGCGTAGGACTGTTAATCAGAAATACCGGTGGGTCTGTGTCCAAGGTGGTCTCGTTAATGAAAAAAAAAAAACACTATAGTTTTAATTTTGGTGTCTTATCTAGCCCTATGCGCTACTATAGGATGAAAAGGCATAATGCTTGCTGTAAAGTAACAAGGATATTTTTATCGAATAGTAAAAAGTTTCAGTAATAATAAGACATTAAAGAAATAGATGCTTAATTTAAAAAAAATATGTTGATATCATGCTTGCTACGGCGTAGCGTTCGTAGCACCTGCTACAAAACATTTAATAAATATTATTATACGTAGGTATCTAAATATTAACATAACTCTACTAAAAATTCAAGCAGAATCACTGTGCGTAACGTAAACTACTTGTAAAAATTACATTAAATGTATTCTTAATCAAAACAACAGCCCAAAACAGCCGCGTCACACTTTTAACCAAAATACAAAATAATTTTAAGTAGATAAACTTGAATATTTTCCGTTGTTGATTCATCCGTAAAAAGTCTTTAATTCTGCTCACTGCGTATCTATGGAATTTTTAAAACAGCATATGCAATAAATTATAACACTGCAACTGTAATTTGTCCGTGGGTGTGCATAGTTGTCGACGAGACACGTGCGATGCGCTCTTATGAAAACAAACTCAAATTCCTCTTAAACGTATTCTTATAAATCGTTAGTGTCGATTTTCATAAACAATCACTCTTTTTAATTACGTGGAAAAAATACTGGCCACTTATAAAGCAGGAACTTTGTTTAAACTAAGCTGAGTTTGAATATCGAACAAGATCCCATTTACGACAATTTTGTCACAACTTTTTGCGGATAAACTTTTTTGTGGCTCGTTTTTAAAGCGTTTTCAAATATTCAGTATGTAAAGAGTAAGATTGTATAAGATCGTTATTTGGCAAATCAAGTTAAGTACCTCTATAAAATTGCATTGACGTGTGCTTAAATTATGTACCTACTAATATTTCTTGAAACCATTATAATGACTTAAATACTGATAGATCTGTTTAAAGCGAAGCTAGGTGACAGAAAAAAAAGCGGGGTTTAATACACCAAAACATCAAAAAGTGCATAGCATATTTTTTTTAAATGATAAACTATTAGGCATTTTATAATAAAACCCGTCATATAAGAAAAAAACAATAATAAGTACAAACTAAGTACATCACATTGAAATAAAAAAGTATGAATATGATTACATATGTTATCCATATTAAACTTTACTTAACGTTAAACAGTCGGCACGTCAAATGAGAACGAATAAAAAACAAATTGTACCGCTCTCCGACCACATTTACATCTTCAATAAATCTTGAAGCGAAACAAAAATCCCAACCGAAAATGATTAAAACGAAAAAATCACAAAGCCGGTAGTGAGACCGAAAAAAGAAATTAAAAATTCAAATAAAAGAACGGATTCCTTAAGATAATGCTTATTCATTCCACATTTAAAATCAAATTTTCAAATAAAGAACTCGAAGCAGTCGATCGGGCGCGTAAGCTAGAGCAAGCGAGAGGTCCGAGGCTCCATGTAAATAAGACAAAGATGGATAGCTTATTATGATTGACAGCTGAGAACGGTTAGCCTTGAAATATTTGAAACATTATATTATTATAAAGTACACTATCTTCGTTTAGCTTAAGAGCGAAGCGGCCATTTAATTATTACGTTTAAAGTGGATGAGCTAGTGACTTTTATGAACTTTTAACTTTCTATGATTCGTAATTTGTAAATCATCTTGATCGGGTGATTAATCTTTTTTTTGGTTATGAATAATATAAATAAAAAAGATAATGTGTAATTGGAAATGCATACTGGTTTGATGCATATGTCCTAAATAATTAAGTTTACCATAATCTGGAACTCTTAATATGGTAAAGCGTGTTTAGTTTAAATCTTTTTATAGTCCGCGGCGCTCTTGTGTGAGCTCTCATTACCCGTATGTATAATGACGGCGGCTAGATGTTCGTTTTTAGAAACGTCGAGTTTCTCCGGAACACGTTTTAAATCATAATTCGAACGCCGTTTTTGAATTTAGAACGTTGACTTTTAATATTTTTTGTTGCTGAGAATGTGAGTTTTTTTGTTGCCATTACCGCGCGAGGTTAACAAATAGATATAACTACTGGTTTTCAAATTCTCCGCTTTTCGGGTTGACAGCATTTAAGAGATTAATACTTCGTAGCTCAACAACGGACAGTTAGCCAATTAGACGTAGATGAAGAACTTTATAATGACTGTTATTACGTTTTGACGTTCAACATAATAATTGTGGGGACTTAGGAAATTTTGTTTTCGTATATTTGACCTTTGGAAAGTGTTCGATCGAACAAGCAGTACTTACTGGTTGGTAATAAAAATGAATCTTTAACTGTTCAAATTTGGAATTGCGGGTGAAATGGCGGTTAATTTGCGCAGCGCAAGCGCATTTCCGCTGCGTGTAGAGCTACGAATCTCGTAGACGCTACGAGCTTTTAAAATCAAGAATTTTACCTATTCGAAGTTTTATTGGTACCCATTTAGGTAATCGTCAAACGAATGCACTAGTTTTTTAAAATACTTGTCATGATCTCTACAAGCATATACAGCCGTAAGTTTTAACATTTAAATCACGCAAAAAAAATGCTAATATGAAATCAGCAAATTGCTCGCAAAAACCAACAAAGCATGATTTCGAATTGCAAATTTTAATTTTAAATATCGACTTTGAATATTTTAAACCATCGCACGTAACTCGGAGTCACTCTATCCATGTACGTTGCTAATAATCGTGAACAATCCAAAACTGTGTTCGTTAATGTTTTTATAGCTGGCTTTAAAACGAATCCATATAAATTGGTTGTTAAAAAACTTAAATGCATACTAAATGTCGTTAAACAAATATAATTAAAGTTATACATAAAAACACATCTATAGCTTAATCAATTTAAAAAGTAAGTTTATACCCAATAACATTTAACACAAGCAAACCCACAGATAAACGCCAGTTTTTAAATAAAGAAGCAATTCGTTCGATTTGAAATATTTGAATATTCAAATGTGGCGTTAATCGTTTTTATTGGTGGCTTTACGGCCTATAATGATCGCTTGTGGACTTGAGTTATTTCCGAGGAGCCCCGAAGTGTTCCGAATACTGCCGACAACTTGGAGATTTGGTTCTCTTACTGTTCCAAATATGAAGTTTTAATTTTGCATTTTTATTTTTAAATGGCATTCATAAGTGGCCAGGAAGATATCGGAAACGTTCCAACTTTACATAAAATAGTTTTAAATTAGTAGTTTTAAATTAGGTTGTAACTCTTTTTGTTTATTAATTAGATATTGAACTGCTACAATCTATTAACCAATTAATATTTTTTTATTAACAAATTAAGTTATTATTCAAATTTGTTAAGCTGATCCACAATAAAATAATTAACATAATGAAATATACATAAAAAGCTACGCTTTCCACCTACATTGACACAAACTGGCTTAATTAAAAGTAACTCAATATTAATCGATTAATGTCGTAATCGAGCGAGTCCATCGATTCGGAATCGATACATGATTTTATTAGACTCGCGTAGGTGTATCAAGTACCGATAATTTTTATCGTTATTTCTATGTTATACTTATTTGTGTTGCCCTCATAAATAAATAATCCGTTAGTTACTTTATTCATCGAGAATACCTGTGAAATAGATTTAATCAACAAAGTTTTATTTAGCTATTGATAGTTTAGAAGCATTCCATCTTACTCCTCAAGGTTGGCATTATTTGTAATCTTAGAATTAAAGTCTTGAGATTGAATTATTGAGATTGCAAATGTCTATCAAAACCATCAACGTGGTCTGTGTGGTCATTTGCCTTCTCCTTGCCTTAAAAAAAACTCCACAATAACAACTACAATAGATGTACATATCATTAGTTAAACGTTAAAAAAAAACTTCCAAGACTCCACCTTCCGTAGGGCAGTGCGATACTGGTATCGATAAACCCATCGATAAAAATATTGAGTAGTATTTCATTCCATAAGTAAATTATTTAAGTAAGTTTTAAAATGCTAGTACATTAAGTTCATGGAAAGAATGCGGAATCGACCAAATCCGGGTGTTATCGTTATTCTAAATCGGCGAGTTTTTACAGTAATTTATGAATCGCTCTAGGCAACGTTTAGTTTTATCTGAGTTGAGCGGTTTCGTACAAAAGTGGGCAAGATGGATGGGTTAGGTAACTGTACACTTGGCTAGTTTTAAGCAAAAGGTAAATAAGTGACATACTTAAATACATACATACATACATACATACATAAACTCACGCCTTTATTCCCAGAGTGGGGTAGGCAGAGCTACAGAATAACCAACAAATCGGAACAATTTGTTAATAATTCTGTAACCACATTTTGCACTTTTAGGCTCAGATGTTTACCAGTGTATTAGTGACAGGTTGCAAGCCCATCGCCTAAGAGTACTATACGCTTTTATTCCCTTAGCCGTCTCTTACGACATCCACGGAAAGATATCTAATATATATCTAATCCGGCAACCACACGGGAATACTTAAATATCCACGAGCAATACAACGTGTTACAAAAATAATGTCAACCCTAGGCTGTCATCTCAGTCATACGACTTCTATGCCTAATTATGACAGCTAGGGTTGTCATAATTTTTCCAATTTCTTTATTTTGAGTAATTTGGTAACACTTTGTATAAGGCTACAAGCCTTGTTATTTTTTTCAAAGTAAAATGTAACCAGCTCCCTATTTCACCGTCTTAACAATGACAGGTGACAGGTGACATTTCAGTGTACATGGCGCAGCTTTTATGAAACCCAGTGATTCTATCGTTTCTATTTTAACGTGGCGGGAATGTATTTTATCAATTTAAAGTTTGTTCAAATTCAGCAACAACCTCTATTTGTCTGTGTTTAGGTCGACCGGTAGAGAATGCCTTAAGACTTAAGTCCACCATGGAATTATCTTATGTATTGTGTTACCATGTTTAAATGAATAAATGTTTGATTGTTCAGTCCTTAGAAGTATCAACTAAACTTTTATTTTTTTCAGGATAAAAAGTAGCCTATTTTTCAATCCAGTGTATACACTGGCTATATCCATTCCAAATTTCATCCAAATCCGTCCCGCAGTTGCAGCGTGAAAAAGGAACAAACATACACACTCACTCACTCAGAAACTTTCGCCTTTATAATATTATTATAGTGTGATTTTCGCCATCAAATTCAGATGCAGCAGATGTCAAACGCGCGTTCAAAGGTTCCCGGATTTGTTCCTTTTGGAAATATCAATAAAAGATTTTTCCAATAATACTCGCTGCTGCAGTGCGAGGTTTTTCACTGCTTTCTTTTTGTTTGGTTTGTCTTATGCCTTGGTATGGATTATTTTTTGTAGAAAGTTTTTTGTTTCGAGCCAATTCTAAGCTGACTGTACAGTTGCAAATATGCCAGTTTAATGGTTTTATTGAAGACTAACTCTCTAAAGCCCGAGGCAAATACTTCGAAATTTTCACGCTTAATTGTGTTAGTGGAATAAATATTACTAAATAACTACTTACTTATAAACGTGGAATAAGCTTGGAATAACTTATGCCACGCTTTGTCACTTTCTGTCAGACGCAAATGTCACAATTACAGATAAGGACAAAGCATGGGATAAACTATACCAAGCTTATTTCAAGTTTATAAGTAATTGGGTAAGACATTAAAATATCTTGGTTCTCAGAGTCGTTTGTATATTTAATCTTAGGATTATATACTTGACATTATAAATGTATAAACTTAGAAGTTGAGGACATAGAGTACTTTTTATGCCAGAAAACTTCGTCGTGAATTGAGTCGGGAATTGGTCGGTGAAACTGCAAAACCGCATAAGAAACATTTTTAATAACGAGCAAAATGCACCTTTTTATTAGGACAATTTTTTTCGGGTGGTAGGACCTTATGCAGGGGCTGTCCGGATCGCTACCACCATCTTATCCATTTACCTACCGCCAAACAGCAGTGTTCGCATTGTTGTGTTCTGGTTTGGGGATAAGACAGCCGGTGAAATGACTAGCATAGAGGCATTCCATCTTAGTCCTCAGGGTTGGCAACGCGTTTGCAGTCTTAGGATTGCATTGCAGTCTTGCGAATGCGAATGTCTATGGGTCACAGTTTTCACTTACCATCAGGTGGCCTGTGTGCTCGTTTGTCTTGTCTATGCAATAAAAAAAAAGGTTTTTGAAAATAAGTTTGTTACTTACGTGGTTCGTTAGTATTACCAACGTTATGGTAACTTGGTAACTACGTTGCCTTCACCACAGTCAATAACGCGTCCCTAAAATGATTTACCCGTGTCAATTGGCTCATTATCCTTCAATAGCTAGCTATAACAGTTTAATAAACAGCGGATAAGATCCCTACAGCCAATTCAATACGGTTAAGTTTCGCTTAAGACAACGACCCACTGTTTCTTTAACTAGTGTCCTTTTCCGATCGGCCTTGAGGAAACAATATCCAATAATAACAATAAAACCGTCGCATTACCTGCGCGGGAGCGTTATTAATATTGATCGATAAACGAGTCTTTGCGCGCTCTACCGAGATCTATATTATATATTCTGCTTTATCTATGCAGTACTTCAATCAATGGGAGAAAATGGTGGCAGTTGATTGTCAATATTGTCAAAAAATGTTAGAAGTAAATAAATCTTAGTTTCCTATAGGATTACATTAAATAAAAATGTGAGGGTAGTACCTTGTGCAGGGCCCGAATCTTCGTGTTCCGGTGGGCAAAGAGCAAGCAGTGAAATTACTAGCATATAGGGATTCCGTCTTAGTCCTCAATTCTGCAATCTAGGATTGCAATCTTGCGATTGTAGTCCCGAGATTGCAAAGATCCCACTTACCATCACGTGGCATGTGTACTCGTTTGCTATCTCCATGTCATATTTATATATTATATTAAATGGGTCATACACAGATTTAGGTTCGCGTCTTTCCTGTGGACATACCCGAAGTTAACGTGTTTAAGGCCTAATTTTCTGGTTGAACCCCCATCCGCATAAACGGCGTCACGTCTGCTTTAGTCCTATCAAATAAAAACATTACTTATATGCACACAAGCCCTTAACTATTGACCACAGGAGAGACAACTTTTGTTTTTTCGAATGTGTATGACCCAAATACGTTTTAAGTACTGTTGGTATGTAATTGGTCTATCTAGCATTTATACACATAATAATAATAAAGTAATAAATATGATAATGATCTCGCTGCTAAAAACAACCAGGGTCAAATGTCAAAAATAATTGTAAAACGTCACTTTCTATAGCTCTAGAGGTCACATGCAAAAAACATTGTCTGTTAGAGTATTTTTTTAAGCATAAACTTTTCTTTAAAATATTGTTTATTTACACAAACAATGATAATACTTACATATACAAAATCTTTAAAATGGTAATTTTAAAGTAAAAATTCTGGGTGAATCGGTGAAGAGTATAATGGGACTAGATTTCAATTAGGTTCCTTATGTATAAAAAAACTTTAAATACTTAATAAGTAAAGTTTATCGATCAACTAAAATCTATCAATGTTTTAATCCAGTTTTACACACGTCAAGGGGGTTATTATGACATGGCCATGCAGTTCATTATACGGTGAGCGAAAAGGACGGAGCTATAGCAGTTACATAACTCTGTCCTTTTCTCTCAGCGTAAAATGAATTGCACAGGGAATTTTACTGCCCAGAAGTTTGATTTTGCACAAAGTAGTGCTTATGGCTTAGTGTTTATGGCGTAACCGTAAATAATCGGACTGCCGATCAGTAAAATTCCTTGTAGTGCACAATCACCCTAAGTATCATAAATTTCGTATTTCCTGAGTAACATATCTACAAACTCTTTGTTCATTTTTATTAAAAAGTATTCGTTGAATTAGTTATGTCTAGACTGATTTATAATTTGAAAGAAAAAACGCCTAGAACTTACTTTAGGATTAGAGGAAACTAGTTAAATTTAATTTGTGTTAAAATGTTCTGATATTTATTTATTTAATATAAGGTTTTGACCGGGACTCTGTCCGCTAAATATATCAGTATCCCCTAGCGTGCTGCCTGATTTTCTGGCATAAAGCCGTACCTGGGAAGCGTAAGACTGCAAGTGCCATTGTCTTCCATGGCACTTGCAGTCCTATGCTTCTCAGGTTGGTAGGTAACTACGTTGAAGGCTTTAGGCCGCGTAAACATAAAAAAAAACATTTTTAATATTAGTAACAATAAAATGGTCCTTGTAATCTTGCCTATCCTCGTAGAGATCCCTTATAGGGATAAGTTCGCCCTTGTACATGTTAATCTTAAGTTTATGTACGAATTTACTTGTAATTGTTTTTGTTTTATTGTGCAATAAAGAGTTTACATACATACATACATACATACATAAGTAGAGTTGAGAAGAACCTCAAAATGGCAAATACGCGAAGGGCGACGGAAACGATTCCTTAATTAAAATGACTGATTAACGGCGTGATCAAAATAATAACTGGCTTCTGCAACATTGTTATAAATTAATTGCATTTTTATTTGGCTAAATACATTTTACGTTTGTTTTAAGTAACATGTATGTTATAACTTTTTTTAGAAACTATAGGGTTAGTGGTTTGTACGTACTTTGAAATCCTCGTTTTTAAGTTTTTCAAAAATCAACTATATAAAAAAAAAACAGTAAGTAGGCCGCACGAGCACTTTTACACGTCAAGAATCTACCAGCGCTTCCCAAGAGGAGACACTGCTGAGAAGAAACGCCGCAAGAAACTCGGCAGTCAGTCGTTTTTTAACCATATTTAAGACTACAATGCTACTACTTAGTATAGCATTATATAAAGCTATAAATATTAAATTAAATATAATATCAAATATCATGCGTAAGTCAGCTGGAAAACATGTCAAAAATATTACGAGAGACATAAAGGGAGAAAAAGGAAAAAAAAAACACAAGCCAACAAAATAAAAGTTTGATATGTGTCCCCTAGACAAACAACTTTGCAATTGTACAAATGAATAATGACTAAGTTTCGGGTTTAGGCCAAGCATTTTTATCTGTTAGATAGTCCTAAGTTACTATGTAATGTATTTTATCGTTTGGCGGAGTGAAACCTACGCCCTTACCTTAATTCTATGATACATATAAAGTTCAACACATTCAGGTTAAATGGGGGCTATAGCGAAGCCATACCATAGCTTAAAAAAAAACCCGCGAATAACCCAAGATCCGGTTTTGCATAACCAAGGTTTTTTTATTCGTTCCAATTTAAATCAAATCGTAACTTATCTCCCAATCACACTTAAGCTTAACAAAAGTTTCACAACTAAGCTTTTGTAGCTTTTTTAAAGCTTAATTACTTGACCTTTAACACTGCCCGTGGTCAATTAGAACGAGGCATAGACAAAAGTTTTTAATAAAGTTTATCTATGATATAAACTATAAACAATGAGCTGTTTTCATTGAACGTTCTGACAATTTAGACGCTTACGCAAGATTAAATTTAAACGAGTTATGATTCCGTTCTATTTTTGAAAATGGACTAAGTATATCTAAAAAAAAAAATGCCACGAATGTTGAAATTTGCGTAAGTTCATTTCGTACGTAGGCACAAAAAGGTTTGACTTTTATATGGTTTACCAATAAAGCTTAATTTTTACGTGAGTATGCAATTTACGTACGTAATGTTCTTGACGTATTTAATCGTATTACAAAATGAATGTCAAAATTACAACTATTATTAAATTTTCATCACAGCACTATGTGTACAGTCAACCAATTTGATTCCTAGGCCACTATGGACTTTGTCAACGTGACGTTGTAAACCAAAACATAGGGAGTCTCTTACGTTTTGGTTGACAACGTCTCTTTAACATAGTCCAAAGTGGCCTAGAAATCAAATTGGTTGACTGTACGTGTGTAGTATTATGTTCTAAAAAAACATTTTTACCAACCACACTGGCTGGCAACAATACAAGTCATTAAAAAAAATGGAATATAATTTTCATCTATTGTTTTTTCCTCAACTGACTCATATAAAAAAAGAAATTAATTTCATGGAATTTATGCGCTAGTGACATGACACGTTGACAACTTATCTGAGTTGTCAGTAGTGATGTGACATTAACAGCATTATCGATGTGTCGATCAAATAGTATGTATGTTTAGACATAGTTTAAAAGAAAGCACTTACGAAATGTAATTATTTTTCAAGCTTAAGATGATAGATAATATTTAGAATTTGAATAATGATACAATCTGATTGTATTATGTTTAAATTGAACATCATTTGGTACCTAAACCGTTCCGACTCGTTTTTTGTGACAGGAACGTGTATGAGGCTGAACTTGAGACCGCGATCGAGACCGCGAGGTTCTCAAATGTCACTTCGATTTAAGCTAAAGCCAGGATTAAGTTTTTTCCTCAAATCTTTGATGTGGGATCGTTACTTTTAAATTAACCTTTAATGACGTTTTAAGCATGTCTAATGGAATCCTTTTTTTTTTAATTAGACAAGAAACTAAGGCTTTAGCGAGAAATAAAAACATCTTTATATTTTGCCATTTATGTTGTAGGTACGAGTAACTAACGCTTTTCACCTGACGCTAGCTTATCCAGTGACATTATTCCCAGATTTGTTTCTACTAAAAATATCGACATGATTTCACCGATTATCATCAACTTTTACAATCCCTAGAGTACTCTAACCATCCACGTGTTTTATTTAAATATAAGAATACGAGTTGTTTTTTGCGCGTGCCTACACTCTATGAATCGGCGCGTTTTTTGTCCCAACAAGCCCTGTATTAGATCATTCGCCGAAATGTCAAAACGTGATATAATTGATATGTATTTTACGCCCATTTTACCATTCTTAATTTTTAACAATAACAAGTTTACAATATATTTAATTCAGTAAAAAAAAAACAACAGTGTAGTTAAAAACCGAGTTATTTTTTAACTGACCTTTGTAAAGAGTGGCAACTAAATATCTTGCCGTGATTCTATAGCATTATAAAATTGATCGTACAAATTTGCTCTGGTCAAACAAAAATGTTAATAGCTTATGCAAAACTTTTAAAACGTAACTGTATCTAATAATTTTGTTGATATTAAAGTGAGCTGGATCTAATGACCATGTTCCGGGTAATGATATACTCAAAATTACTTTTATAATGAAATGGCCGAACCTAACAAAAAACTGGATAAACTTAAGAATTTCGCGTAAACCGACGCACGGCAAAAAACCCGTTCCGTTTCCTAGACGAATTGACGTAATGTACTGTAATTTAAGAATAATGATTCGAAAAAAACATGAGGTATCACGCATCGATCAACTTGCCCGTATAAAATTAATTATATTCAACATATTAGATCTATTTTCGAGAAAACGAGATTGCTCCGGGCGGCGGCAAAAAAATAACGTGTATTCATGTCGAAATTGGTAACGTGGTCGGTACAATTACTTATTAAAATTAATACAAAGATTCGGCCTTCGGCGGACTCTATCAATTTGACGTTAGAGAGAAACTCTATCGGTATTTACCTTGTTATTGAATTAAAACTGGTCAAGTAGCGTGGGTACCTATCATAGATAATGCTCTTTCGAACGCGGTGGAATTTGAATTTGAAATTTGAATTTGTTCTAATTTTGAATTTAATTTGTTCCACATGCTTTAAAATTACACCAAGGTGTTTTGAAAGTATTCTAAATTCAAAATTTTGTTTCTTTAGTAAACGTGGTCGTATTCGAACGCGATGGAATTTAAAGTTAATATTGGTTCTAATTTTAAAATTTGTTTGTTGCAGATGATGTACAATCTGTTGGCTGATCCAAAAGACTGATTAGTATACCGTATGAAGCCAACTAGTCAAGAAATGAGTGATCCATGAAGATTATTCTCAGGTAAATAGAATGGTGGCAGACATAGCTATGTTTAAATATTAATGTTAAGTATTATAAGGCATCTTTACATTTATTTTATTATAAGCTTGCACACTACACAAACAACTATGAGATTAATAGCAGCTGATTATGTAACGAACTTAATAAGTAATAGCTTAGTGGTTTGTACATGCGTATCTGAAGCAGAGAGTCCTTAAGCTGAGAGAGCTTTGAAGCAATTGAGTGTTTGAAATTCTCGCTATGGGAATTATTAAAAACTATTAGTTTAGTATATGTATTTATCATATCTTATCTTTGACTATAGCTTTAGATACACTGCGCCCCCTTTTACACACTCAGCAGTTTAAATGTGCAGGTTTCCTCACGATGTTTAACTTATGTGTAAGAGCATTGGCTAATGAATTTAAGTTGGAAAAACTTGGCACCTTACGATCACCAGTTGTGTATAATGAGTGAGTTAGATAGGTATATATTTATATATAAAAACCAAAGATTTTGACATCGCCAACCCTACAAAGAATCGGCGTCCATATAAAAACATCGCCGAGAAAATTAAAGTTTAAATTCAAAACATTCCACGGCATTCAGCTAATCCGTCTGTCAACAAAGGTCTATTGTTCACTGGACACATTGTTTCATGCATCGAACCAAAATGAATCACTGTTATGATTGCCCGCTAAAATGTATTCAATTAATTCGATTGTTTATCATGAACTGAGTTCTTGTTTTCACAGGTCGGTTTGAGGACGCCCTAAGAGTCCACGCGATGACTGCTATGGCTGCCCACCAGGAATCGATGCACGAGAGGCTGGCACCAGTGGAGGAGCCGCTATACCTGCACCATGGCGCCGCCTGGCCCGCGGACACCCCTGACCCTGACGAGCAAACCGACACCTCACCTTACTACAACATGCCAAAACGAAACAAAAGAAAGAACTTCAAACCAAGATGCGCTCCCAACGCTACCACATTCTCTGACGACTCCAACGGAGCAAATGGCGCAGAACAGAGCCCCGTTAACGGAAACGAAAGAACAACTCCAGAACAGACGGAGGAAGACTTCCCCAAAATTGGAGTCACGAACTTCAACTTCCTTAAAGGAGTTGCTGTTGATTTAAGTAGGAGATTAAGCACTGACTCCAATGAGAATGTGGACACGAATTACCAAAATAGGTTACCGGACGAAAAGAAAGTCGATTCGTTCCAACGGTCATACATAGATAGCTTACAAATAAGCCAAGAAGGCCAAAGGGACCGGACTGTCCTTAACTTTAGTAATATACAAAATAAATCTTTCTGTGCCAAAAACCCCTTTGCTATATCTCAGTTGATTAAGACTAACTCGCCTCCTAGGAGAAGGGAATCTGAATCTGATGATGATAAAGGTCAGGATATTAATGCAAATGATAGGATAGATAGCCAAGAGGCCATGGAGGTTAGTGAGGCGCAACAGAATGGAGACGGGTCCAACGCTACAAATAGAATACTGAGGGATTATGCTATGAATACTATGAAAGAACTACTCGGGATTTACGGACTCTCTTCCAATGAAGTAGCTGACGCTATTAGTGGCCAAATCAGAGCTTTGGAAGCACTTCAAGGTATTGTTTCTTTCTTACTTGCGGTGTGGCATTCCATCTTAGTCCTCACTATTGCAGTTTTTAGGTTGTAAATGTGTATGGGTCACAAATCCCACTTATCATCAGATCATCTCTGTGCTCTTGCTTTCTCAATGCCATTAAAGACACCGTTTCTATAACTGATCATTCATTTGGTATTTGACTGTCAATTTTTCTAACCTGCTATTTTTCCAGGAAAACCTTTCACCCAGCTGCCTTTAAGTCTGAAACGAAGACACGATTCTGGAGAAGGAGCTGACAAGATCCGCAGAAGGTCTTCATCAGCCACTGAAGATGAGGGCTCTGCCAACATCACTCCACCGAAGACACCTGATAATGACATTGAAGCTCAGAGGTAGATGCAGAATCTTTAGGGGTTTATTACAAAGCAACATTGCAATACATTTTTTAAATCCCTCGTGAAAGAGTATACTGTTGTCGAAGTAACCGACTTTGTTGTTATTGTAGTGAATATGGATTCAAGCTCACTTCCAGGTAGGGAATGTAATTTAACCGGCTATTAACCGTTTTTGTATGAAAATAACCGGTTCAAATCGGTTATATCAGGTTATTTGCATTCCCTACTTCCCGGCCGAGGTCGGTAACAAAGTCATAGAAGCTGTAGTTACGTACCATTACACAAAACGAAACATAAATAATTCCAAACATGTTTAAGGAAAACATTTTAACCCTGTTGCAAGGCATTCGTCATAATTGCATGAGTCAACGTTTCTTTTTACAACTTACACGTCTTTAATATAACTATCAGTGAACTGTTAGTTAACTTCTTCTTCCTCTGTATGTACGGTCACGAGCGTTAATATGGGACCCATTTCAAGAAAAATATGATGAGATGCGATTCATTTGTAACTATTAGAAAACTCAACCTTATTGTTGTAGAATGTCAGATTGACTTTGGACCTAAGGTGGGTACCAAATTTAATCCCGTGACTGTACTATCAGCCCAAAATGCAATCCTGACCCATCATAGAACTGTATCACAGTGACGTTATGATTCAAGTCGTACGAAGTGTCAAATAAATTGTTTTATAATATCACTGTGACACCGTTTTATGGTGGGTACGTGTTCCATCGGTCACACGGTCAGTCAAGAAAGTGGCCCACCAGTTTTGACAAAAGTTTCTGTAAGATCTAATTATCGCTAAGGTTAACACTTTGTCACTGTTATAATATTATTGCATGGGAAAATCGAACTTGTTATATCATGACGTGGAAATAAACTTCAACCGTAAGGTGATAGACGACATTTTTGGCTGACTGTACCTAAGTACAGATGTAGTGAATAATCCTTTCCCATAGTTTTTAGTCGGATTAGTTCGTATTTATCTAGCTTTCTCAATTAGCTTCAGTACCCATCAATAAGCCAACTGAGAAAGTAAGATAAATACGAAGTTATCCGACCAAAAACGATGGGAAAGGATTATTCACTACATCTATACGTTTAGATCTTCCAAAATACGCAATGGATTTTAATGCGGTTTTTATGAACAGATTGTGATTCAAGGGAAATGTTAAGGTTGATAAATTTAAGATTAAGTACGGAAGTTGCAGAAAACAGAAAATCGAAGCGAAGCAAGGGCGGGTCGATTGTAACTTACAAAATCTAGACATCATTGCAGTTTGCAATATCTGGAAACATTCAATCATTGCGTGCATGACTCGATGTATGAATGTGGAAGAAGCGAAAGGAATTTGTCAAGATCGTAGCAAATGGAAAGAAGTGGTCTCTGCCTATGTGAAACAGGCGTGATTTAATGTATGTATGTATTCAATCATTCATAACTTCCACAGGCAAAGAGCTTTGCAAATCATCAACCAGCAGTCCATGAGGCTGTTCGGAAGAGGGCATGAAGAAGAAGGCAGCGGTTCTGATGATGGAGAGCAAACCCTGGACTTGAGCGTGTCTAGGGACACGGATTTACAGGTAAAAAACCCCTATATTGTTAATACATTAATTGATATGTGTGTATGTATGTATGTTAACTCTTTATTGCACATACAGAAAAAAACTAAAAAAACAAACAGAAAAACAAAAGTACGTACAAAAGCGAACTTATCCCTTTAAGGGACCTCTTCCAGTAATAATGAGACACTTTTACACAAATTGGCATAGTCTCAGAAAGTGCAGTAGGCATTAAACGTAGATGCATAAGTACCTTGTCGCTTTAACGCCCTTGAGAGATTGGCGACGCAGTTCAAAGATGACGTTAAAGTGACAAAGTACTAAAATGTCTAGCTACTAAGGCCGACCGTACTATTGTTACGGTCGAAGACTTTAATTGATGAACCACTATAGAACCTTGTTGCACAAAACCGATTAATTCCTATGTAATTTCTATATCGTCACTTGACGCTGTCATTATGACAAGGTTCTATGGTGGATCAACATTTTAAATCCTTGATGGAACTAGAAAACGATGAACACAATTGTGTATACAGTGTGTTACCGGCATGCGGGCATTTATTAAAACTACCGATAATATGTTGCTTTAGCAATTCTTTGCAAGTATTATCAATTAAAAAATAATTAAAATAACTTCACAATTAATTTTCTTAGATACTGTCCATTTTCAATGTAGTGCATGTGCTGCGTGTTCATCGTTATCAGTATCGCTGTTGCTTGGTACAAGGCATGTCGTGGTACGGGGGCAGATCATAATAATCAAAGTAACCGACAACTGTCAAATTACACTTGTCAAATTGCTGTGCTTTACATTGCTGGCAATTAAATTTTTGTTAGAAAGTTAACAAAGCCTGAAAATTTGTTTATTAATTAAATTAATGTCATAGTTACGTTACAGATATACGTTATTTTAACGTACTTTAAAAAAAGCCAGGGTGCTGGTAACACACTGTATATTTGTTAGTTATTAGTCGTATATACATTTATATTAGTTGAAATAGATAATTAGGTGTGTTGATTGACAATCAAAATTTGCAGCTTTTTAAATAGAATACAATAGAAATCATTTATTCAACGCATACACACTTTTATCTTTTATCTTTTTTGACACAAACATCAGCGACAATCAATAGCAATTCTGATTTTAGCGATTTTAGCAAGTGTGCCTATTAGATTTCAAAAATATTGTAACTACGTAGATTTGTTAAGGACTTAATTGAGGCAACGTTACCTTCTTCCATTGTGTGATGAAACTTAGTTATACAATCATTATTACTTATGGCTAATTTTAATTTTAAAAAAAAACATACTATATTATACAGGGTGTCCCAAAACTCAACGATAATCCGCCAAGGGCTGATAGAGCAGCTAAAAAGCTATCGATTTAACACCTATGTATGTTCAGCGATTTTCGCTAGTTTCGGAGATATTGATCATTTTAATCTAAAATTTTGTAATTTTCCCTTATGCCCATGTCACGAAAAATCATTAATTTCGTTATGTATTTCATAAGTTTTTCAGTGATATCTTACATAATTATAATCATTACGAATTGGCGAAGTTTTTAAACCTATTTGCCCGTTTATTTTATCAATATTTTTTTTAAGTAATCACATAAAGTTTGTTTCTCCATACTAGGTGTCCGAGTGGTTGCTTTTCACTTTGTATGAAAAAAACAACTTTAGGTGATTACTTGAAAAAATACTGATAAAATAAACGGGCAAATAGGTTTAAAAACTTCGCCAATTCGTAATGATTATAATTATGTAAGATACCACTGAAAAACTTATGAAATACATAACGAAATTAATGATTTTTCGTGACATGGGCATAAGGGAAAATTACAAAATTTCAGATTAAAATGATCAATATCTCCAAAACTAGCGAAAATCGCTGAACATACATAGGTGTTAAATCGATAGCTTTTTAGCTGCTCTATCAGCCCTTGGCGGATTATCGTTGAGTTTTGGGACACCCTGTATAAGGACTTTTTAATTCAATCCCTAGCTACGCACATATTTCAAATTCA
This sequence comes from Acleris laterana, assembly GCA_963966035.1. NCBI lineage: Eukaryota > Metazoa > Arthropoda > Insecta > Lepidoptera > Tortricidae > Acleris > Acleris laterana. Next base: position 9,606,215 of record OZ014462.1, on the reverse strand, counting down.
TTCATCAAGGCTGGTTAGCGTAGCATAAAACTTTTTTTTTAATTAAGGAGCAGTCGACAACCTCAAGCGCAGGCAACAGCGTGTCCGAGTTCGAACAACAAAGCATGCTCATGCGCAAGAACTTGGAGGATCTAGCCAATTTACAAATGCAGGTAAAACACATGATAAAATCGGTAATGTTCAACGGTAACCCTAACGATGGGTTACAATTACCGTACTTGTCGTAAAATTAAAATTGAAAATTTTTAATTAGTAATTTGGGCTCTTGAGGGATCTTTTACACGTTGGTAATTAGAGTGAATCTACCAGCGCTTTGGACAAGACCATAAATACGGAGAAGAAGCGCCGCAAGAAACTTCAGCAGAAACGAGTTTAATGTTCTCTCACAGTATTCTTATAGAGTGTGAGGGGTAGATTATTCCACCCGCTAGCGAGTACGGTAATTGTAACTCATATTAAGGGTACAGAGGCCCTGTGTAGTGGTTCTCTCAACTACGACGGTCGGACGGTGACGAGTGAATGTCCAAGCGGCGAGTTTAAGTAGTCCCGTCAGTGCGAACAAAACATATTTTTACCAGCATGGTTTCTGCCGATGGATCGAACGTTAAGGCTGTTTAATTGAAAATACACGCGCTAAAATGTGTTCTGTTCTCTCTGACTGGACTACGTAAACTCGCCGCTGCGATTTCGCTCGTTCGTCCGACCGTTCGTTGTTTTTCAGAGAATAACTCCCCTGGACAAGATGCATATGCGTAATCGATTATCGAAAACTATTAAAATGAATAGAATCGACATTAGCGTTCGACGCTACCATCCTGAAGCGTACGACTATATAGGGAATATTTATGTTTTTTTCACAGCTTCAATTAAAATTGATTCATGTAACATACCGTTGAGAACAATACTTTATTGAATAACTACGAATACCCGAATAATAACCCAAATATGGGATCAGTATTCCATTGAGTTACTTAGCTTTGTTATGGTAACCCATGGTAAATTTTCGATAGTGATAGCGTTCATCGAATGCATTTTGTCTAGGGCCACAGTGGGGCTAGACAAGTTGCCATCGTTCACGAACGCTAGCGTTAGGTGATCACTGGCGATATGTGTTGTCATTGAAAAATGTATGGGAATGACGTAAGTCACGTGATATGTCACTCGTTAGAAATGACACGCTAAAAACTGATTGTCTAGCCTATTTAATTTTGACAGCGCCAAGTGACAGGTGATCACCAAAGTGATCGCCTAACGCTAGCGTTCGTGAACGATGGCAACTTGTCTAGGGCTACAGATTAGTCTTGGACTAAATGCATCAACCTGCATTTTGTTTACCAACAACTCACTAGTAGTTTTTAAATAACAATATCATGTTTACTTTTGTTGGTCCATCAACAAACAGTTGTATTAACTTTGCATATTTGTTTAATATAATTTGAGTTTATATGTTAATGTTGAATAATGTTACAGGGTTTCTTTCAAAAACCAATGGCGGATGCCGAGGATTCACAGGAGAGGAAACTTCAAGCAAGCGGTAAGTAATAATAAATTAATTTACTTAATACATTATTATGGGTTCCTCTATGAAATCTCTAATTGTCATTTACATTTGTTACTGTGGAATAGCATACTACTCGTTTGTCCTAATATTTTTTGCGCATACTCATTTAACGTCCTAAAGCAAATTTGTCCTAATATTGATAACTCTAAAGTCTAATTACCTAAAGCATAATATTCCTAACATGAATTGTCCTAATAATTATTTTGCCTATTATTAAACTGGCTACAATTACAGCACCTAAACTAAACTATGGAAGGCGTGAAGTCAGAATCGTTATGTATTCTACTTACCTTCAGGCAGGTCAGATTTCGGTTAGGTTAGGTACGACGACGAGCGAAGCGAGGAGGAGTGTTAGGTAGAACTGTGACCCTAACGAGCAAGCGAAACGCCAGAACCAACAAGTTTGACAAGGTTAGGTTTGTAAATAAAAAAAAAAAATTTACAATAATTTATGCTTAATGACATGTAGTCAAAACAATTTTAGCACATTAAATATTAGGAATATTACAATTATGCACATCAATCATTCGACAGTTGAATCTTAGCCACATCAAACGATAGGACAAATAATATTTAGGACAAACGATAATAGGAGCAACAATTTCGGACAATCTAAAATATGCGGAACAAAGTGTATGCCACACGTTATTAGGGCAAAAGACGTTATACGACACAACGATAGGACTAATAATTGTATGCCATTCGATATAGACCCGTGGTAGGGTCTTTGTGCAGGGTCCGTCCGGATTCCTACCACCATCTTATCCATTCACACACCAAGCAGCATTCGCATTGTTGTGTTCTTGTGACAACCGGTGAAGTTACAGGCAGAGAGGCAATCATTTAATAAATAGCTTTGGTTGATATGACTAATATTATAACTATTGTATTCATTTTGACGACGCGATAGCCTAGTTGGTAGTGACCCTGCCGACGAAGCTAGAGGTCCTGGGTTCAAATCCCGGTAAGGGCAGATATTTGTGTGATGAGCGCAAATATTTGTTCCCGTGTCATGGATGTTTTCTATGTATTTAAGTAAATATTTCTGTATATAAGTATTTATATCGTTGTCTAGTACCCATAGTACAAGCCTAGAGCTTAGTATCGGACTAGGTCAATTGGTGTGACATAGTCCCCTGATATTATTATTATTATTTTTGACAACTAAAAGAAAATCTCATAGTTGGCTCCCATTTTTTTTAGTGTTTAATCCCTGACCCTTTTCATCGAATTTTCATTTCATCGACACGTGCAAGAGTTATAATTTTTTTGGTGGTCACAGATCTAATCTAACCTACGTATCATGCTTATTAGATAACCTAAAACCCAATAATTTTTCGATCAAATCAGTAACTAGGGGATCTCTAAAGTTTCACATTTTTCATCATTATTAAACTGCTCTCTTTAAGCACTAGTGTCGTAACACGTTTTAACCATTTTGTCATACACCGCTAAGTTTCGGTTAGCGAGATTAGCGTGCGCGTGAGTTTCCTCTCGTTAGTGTCTTTTAACAAAACTGTGCGTGGCATTGGGGCGCACTAACATCTTCGGTTAAATTAAGAGTGTTATAATAACATAAAGATACTACAGAATATACTTTTATCTACTCTCATATTGTAAAGTTCAAATTATAAACTTCAAAACGAATTTATATTGGCATACTTTATAAACACAATACCGAAATGAAAAAAAATCTTTTGTTAGAGAAATAATGTTATAAAGTATTTTTTTTACCATTACGATACAAGTTTATCAAAATATAATTTTTTTTATATTATAATGGATCGCACATGCGGTTCGCGTCATTTTTACAGGATTACAAAAAGTTTTCATTCCAATTTTTACTTGTCTGTGACAGCGCCCGCTTTAACGCATGCGCGGTGATGTGCTAGGTTTTGGCGCTACTTAATATAATAAATCAAACGATATTATCTACTCTGTGCATTGGTAGTAAAAATAAAAACCTGTTATATGAAACTAATAAAATATCATATAAAACTAACATCTAAAATAATATTTTACCCATTTACTATCCGCCTACCACACTTTTACTTCAAAACCAACTATTATTCAAAATTGACGTTAAAATTCAACTAGTTTTTATTATCAGTTAACTAACTGAACCAATATACACGTAACTGTAACATTAATGATATGCGTTCAAATTTAACTTAATTTAAATAAAGCTTTCTCGACAACTTACCAAAAAACCACTTTGAAACCCATCGCTGCTTAAACACCAGCCTCTTTTAACTCGGTTCATGGTTAGCCAGCAATCGAAAGGTAATGTTTCATAAGGCCGCTATAAAGGTGTTTTAACGGCGAGTGTTCTCCACAATTGTGTGCATTCTTTACACGTGGCCGTGAAAAGTGGCGGACCACTAATTTATTCGATGATCGGTCATTTCTGATGTTTTCGGCTTAATTATCCATTCCAGTGTTTGTTTTGGTCATTCACCCCTTTAGACGTCTGTCATCGAAGTTTACAGCTGTTTATTTTGTGCTAAAAACACATAATGCAATGAACGACATGATTATTGACTAAAGTCACCGTCAATAGAACTTGCAAAAGATGTAAACAAAATCAAACGAAGCAAGTCACCATGATTCTCGATAATCACGTACTTTTAAATATCAAGTGAGGTCTTTGCAATGATTTATACACTAGATCATTATTTTCATATTAAGTTTAAAATGAAACAACTATTCATTATACGTTATTTTTAATAAAAACACGCTTGGTGAATGTTTGAGGTTATGTGTCAAACAGTACTAATTTGTGTTGCAACCTGTCACTAATACACTGGTAAACATCTTAGCCTAAAAGTGCAAAATGTGGTTACAGAATTATTAACAAGTTTTTACAGTTGTTGGTAATTCTGTAGCTCTGCCTACCCCACTTTGGGAATAAAGGTGTGAGTTTATGTATGTATGTACGTAGTACTAATTTGTTTACATCGTTCACAAGTTCTATTGACGGCGACTTTACGAGTGACTTCGAAGCTAACGGTCCCGGGTTCTAATCCCGGTAACGGCAGATATTTGTGTGATGAGCGCGATATTAGTTCCTGATTCTTGGATGTATATGTATGTTTTTTATATAAGTAAGTTTATCGTTATCTTAGAGCGTAGTTTTGGACTAGGTCACGTTGTGTTACATTGTCCCCGTATTTATTATTTATTATTATTTATACACATACATACACATACAATCGCGCCTGTTTCCGAGAGGGGTAGGCAGAGCCACTTCTTTCCACTTGCTACGATCTTGACAAATTTCTTTCGCTTCTTCCACATTCATACAACGAGTCATGCACGCACGTCGGTTTCGGGTACTTAAGATTCGGCCCTTTTTCCAGTATTTCTCCGATTTGACTCTTTTTGATTTATTATTTATATTTAAGCATAAATAATAGTAGATAAAAAGTTTCAATCAAATCAAATCAAATCAAATCAAATCAAATCATTTATTTGTGAACAATAGGTACACACATAATGTAAATTATGTTAGATGGTGAGTAAACATACAGGTTGGTTCAGCTATGTTCTGCCTCAGGGCTCAATTGTCATAATAAAACGAAATATCGATTACTTACGTAAAACCTAATTGCTTTTAAAATGTTATAGTATTGTTTTAATTCGGCCATTACTGTGAAGTAGCTAGTAGTAAGAGCTATCATATCGTTGAGAATACGATAACATGTCAAAAGGCATTAGGTTTTGCCGAGCAGACCAGAAATCCAGTTCTCCAAACAAAGAGTGAACGCTAAGCAATATCGCTTCAAATACTAGATAATAAAGATTACCTATGTTTTTTTTTTATGGCATAGAGAAGACAAACGAGCACACAGGCCACCTGATGGTAAGTGGAAACTGTGACTCATAGACATTCGCATTCACAAGACTGCAATGCAATCCTAAGACTGCAAACGCGTTGCCAACCCTGAGAACTAAGATGGAATGCCTCTATGCTACTCATTTCACCGGCTGTCTTATCCCCAAACCGGAACACAACAATGCGAACACTGCTGTTTGGCGGTAGGTTAATGGATAAGATGGTGGTAGCGATCCGGACGGACCCTGCACAAGGTCCTACCACCCGCAAAAATACCTCCAGAAACGAGCATAAACTCATTTTTTTACTTATGTATGTAATAATCAAGAAAAACTAACATCAATAGACATACCCCGGTAAAAAACTCGTTTAAAATTAAACGAAAATTAACTCTTATGTAACACTAAATCTTACATTTTGTCCACTTCCCGCGGGCCCCGAGGTCATACAGTAGAAACCTCAGCGGCTCTTATACAACTACTAATCTGCTCAATCGGAGCTAGTTCACTCAATTGAACCAACTAATGGAACTATACGATTTATTTACGACCTTTGGAAAAACACGAGCATAAAGTTGCTTTGCATGTTGTCATATTAAACCTTTATTAAATACCTTTAAACGGCAAGGTTAATGAACTCAGTTTTAAGATAAGACATATAAATTTGATCTAATTTACATAAATATAAGGATAAAATTACTTATTGGCATTAAGTCTAATGCTTTAACATGTACAGCCTAATTTCATTAATCGCAAAAAATCGAAACAAGCAACCAGTTTAACTGTTCGTACCGGCACAAACCAAATTGAGTTGTAATAAAACCATTCTAAAATCGAATTAAAAGTACAACAACCTAATCGATTAAATAATCGATTAATTTATCGAACTCGCCCAGAATTAGAATAGCTAATTCATAAACAGTTTTGAATGTAGGTGTAAAACATTGTAATATTGATAAATATTCTTTATCACACAATAAACATTAGAAATATAGAAGAAGCCGTGTTTTTAATTGCTATAATTAACAAATTCTTAATAAATTATATCTCTATCGCCTCGGGAGCGCACGGTATAATAATTTATAGAGCAGGATAGAGCTGTGTAATGGGAACATAAGAGCGGGATAGGAGACTGGGAACGTTCGGTCCGGTGGGAGGTTGCGAGTCGATAATCGATGATTTTATCAAACAATCGATTTGTCATTCGATATCTAGGCAGTGAGTTGGCCGGCGGCGTCGTTTGATTTTTCCAATATGTTCTAATTAGTGCCCAGGTTAATGGCATGTGAATTCCGTTATTACCTTTTTTGTAGCGCCATTTGTATTTTTTTTAATAACATATCTAATAAAACTCGATTCTTTATAAATGTAACAAAGAGGATTTAATTAATTAATCAAACAATAACTCTATCTGAAATTTACCAGTTTAAAAAAATATGTTTTCACCTTAGAAATTGTCTTCTTTATCTTCTTTTTTTGGTATTGTCGGTCCACATGCGTGGATTACATCAATAAACAGAATAAATCCATAGCAAAAACCGATCATCTTTCAATCGGCCTTCTTCCCTCCCAACGCCTAAAATTATCCCAATAATAAACCCTAAAAAACCATATCACGAAAACGAACAATAACCCTATCAAATCTAGAGCTCCCCGGTCGCACGGCAATAACCCTGCGCCCGCCGGACGCCTAGAGTTCAGTAAATGGGAAACACTATTTGCCTATTACGGACCCCACCGGATATCAGAATTACGGGAACGATCTGGATATAAACCGGCCGGATTTTGCCAGGGGCCCGTGTAGTCAACTATAACAATATAATTCTTGTTTGTTAGTTATTTTGTCCTTGTAGAATTGTGGAGTGTATAGTATTGTTTGGCTTGCCTTCGTGCTTTTTAGGGTTCCGTAGTCAACATGGAATGTTTATAATTTCGCCAAGTCTGTCTGTCTGCAGTTTAACTTAGAGATTCTTTACACTACCAAAGCTGTGATATGGTATAATTACGACGACAAAATTGTAGAACAAGAGACTAAAACAAGCCATAATAACACGAGAGGTTAAGCCACGCGAGCTGTGCGAGGGTGGCTATAGTTCAATTGTCATTGTGGTTGTTTAGTCTTGCGTTAAACACTCTACTTTTCAATTTGAATTCGAGGAAAAAAAACTAAGTTCTATACAAAATTAGAATATTTAGCAAAAAATCAACTTTCTTAATATTGTTCCACGGTTGTTTTTTTTTGTAAAGTGACGCTTTAAATCCTTGCATATTTAGCCAACAGATTCAAACTTGAAAAAACTATTAAAAATCATTGAAAATGGCTTTAACCCTCCATTTAATCCGCCATTTAAATCACATCGTCTTTTTTTTGTGTGGGAAACAGTATTATTGGTTGTGAAAGTAGGATTTCCAATAACACAGGGCTTTTTAATCTATTACGAGAATCAACTAAAAAAAATCATGCTTAAGTCAAAAACTGAATGGACCCATTTACCGGTCAGTCATTTGTACGATACTTACCAGCAACTGACTGACTGACGAACGTTAAATCCTAACATACAGTCAGTGGCCTAGTGGCTAACCCCCCTACTTATAAACGTGGATAGGCTTGAAATAGTTAATGCCATGCTTTGTCACTTTCTGTCAGATGCAAATGTCACAATTACAGATAAGGACAAAGCATGGCATAAACTACTCCAAGCTTATTCCACGATTATAAGTAAGGGGGTAAGGGTATAGGCTCCTTACCGTAAGATACCGAGTTTGAACTTTAGCAGTAACCATGTAGCAATACATACATACATACATTAAATCACGCATGTTTCCCAGAGGGGTAGGCAGAGACCACTTCTTTCCATTTGCTACGATCTTGACAAATTTCTTTCGCTTCTTCCACATTCATACATCGAGTCATGCACGCACGTCGGTTTCGGGTACTTAAGATTCGGCCCTTTTCCAGTATTTCTCCGATTCGACTCGAAAAAGTACGCCTAGGGCGGCCCCTTCCGACCCGTCCACTCACTTTCGATCTGTATATCTCTTTCGTCAATCTTCTTTCATCCATCCTTTCCAAATGACCGAACCATCTAAGCATGCTCAATGTACAGTACATTACCTGGACCTCTATTCCACTGGTTAAAACCATATTGTTTTTGACACGCTATCGCATTGTCAACGTAACGATAGCTCTTATTTACTTGACAGTAATGGCGGCCAAGTTAAAAACAATTTAGTTTTACCAAGTAGAATAAAGGTCCTGCGTTCTATCGGGGATGAAAAACCATCGTGAGGAAATCTGCACATTTGACCGAAAGGGCCTAAAGATAAGATAAGATATTTTATTTTTATGTTAGTAATGCAGTACAAATGTAAAGTATGTACGTATGTAATCTAAATCGATTCATCGTAAATTTCTCGACTTTGTTACACATTGGCACATCGTTAATGTGAGCCTTAAGGCTAGTAAAGCCTTTCTTGCAATAAAGCCTCATCTCTCATTAAGCGTTTATTGCATTTGCATCCTTGTTCATAACACGAAACAGTTGAATATACATCAACTGTGGAATTAAACTTGTGTCGTTTTGTTTTGCGAACGCATAACGAATAAATGCAGCGAATAAAGTATAGATGGAGCCCTTTTGTTAATTAACTTAGAGTCGTTGCATATCCTGCCGAGAATAAGGACGCTGTTGAGTCGGCGATTTTTAGTTTTTTTTTTACTGAAAAATTACTGAGTAACTGTTAAAAACGGTTGAATTTCTTGCAGCATTTATTCTAACAGTAGTTAGTAGACAAATGATTTGTAAAAAAAAAAAAAATTGCGACTTCGTCAGCGTAAAGCTGTTTATAAGCTTTTCCCTTTAATCTATACAATTTTCCAGGATAAAAAGTATTCCATGTCAGTCTCAGGATACAATTTATCGCCTTTTAGCTACTTTGTCGAGAAAAGATAACAAACAAAGAAATAAATAAACAACGGTTACTATTAGCTAGGTGAGTGATTTTTCGTAACATTGTTTTTATTAAGGGCGTACCCCGTCTCAATGACCTCGAGCATTTCAACTTCTTCCCTCCCCACTTCCTTTCCTCACCTCTGCAAGTTTACGTACGTATGCGCCATCGCTTTTTCGTAACGCCATCTAGTATAAAGTAAATGTACTATAATGGCCAACTTTTTAGGCCGCTAACGACATCTTACGGATTGTTGGCGTACTACTATAACTTGCAGTTGGTATTGAGACTTTTTAGGCCAGGAGCTGGCAACCCAATCGAACATAAAATTTTATTCATTAAATACTTACCAAAAAATCGTGAAAACATTTGTTTTGCACTTTAAATCCCATTAAATTCGTCAATCTTGTTGGCATTGCTTATGACACAGTAAAGCGACAAGGTACTAAAGTGATCAGTTACTTTTGACGATGACTTTACGGATATACAGGGTGTTTGGCAGTCGGGTGTAGGGGTTTTAAGGGATGATAGTAAGGGTCATTCTGAACATTTTTGACCACATTTACTATTATGCTAAGTTTCACGGTTTCCGAGATATTGATCATTTTAATAGGATTTTTTGTAATTTTTCCTTATGTCCGTGATACAAAAAACCCCTTAATTCAAGTATTAATTTAAAAAAAAAACAGTGTTTTCTTGCATGACTTGAATCACTATGAAATAAGGAAGTTTTAAAGCTACATGCCATTTTTTTTTCCTTACAACTTTTTGAGTAAACGCGCAAGAGTTACTTTCTCCATACTAAGAGAACCCCGCGTTTGTTTTTCACCAAGTATGGAAAAACCAATTTTGTAAGGAAAAAAAAATGGCATGTAGCTTCCTTATTTCATAGTGATTCAAGTCATGCAAGAAAACACTGTTTTTTATTTAAATTAATACTTGAATTAAGGGGTTTTTCGTATCACGGACATAAGGAAAAATTACAAAAAAAACCTATTAAAATGATCAATATCTCGGAAACCGTGAAACTTAGCATAATAGTAAATGTGGTCAAAAATTTTCGGAATGACCCTTATACTATCACCCTTAAAACCTACACCCGACTGCCAAACACCCTGTATATTTACCAGAAATTATAACAAACTCGTCAGTGGAGTACAACAGTGCGTCGTGTACCTTGCTCGTAAAGTACTCGTAGTTGGACGCAGTGAGTCGCGTTGTTGAGTGAGAGTAGTGTTGCACACTGTAGACACCAGGCATAGAGATATGACAGAATGCTAGTGGTGCACAGTGGTATAAGTCGGCTTGCTGTGAGACTGCGTCATTTGCTTGGAAGGTCGTCAGGTTGCGTAATTGTCCATTGTCGAGGGTCACCAATGTAGTTAGAGAGGGCAATAGAGAGATCTCTCTCCAGGCGGGTGTTATGCCTGGGGACGGAAGTCCATTGGGATGAAGTTGGAAGTGCTACATATATCAACTGACTGTTGAAATTTCGCTTGCGCGTTGTAGAACAGTTTAGTTCCGCTGTCTGACGTTGTGACGCTGTTGGCGCTGGCGAGTTGGTGGTACATGGTTTGCCGTTAGATGTCGCCATGTCGCCATGTCGCGCGTGGCTCCGAGCGGCACGGGTTCCCCGTTCGACGGCCAAGCGGCGTATGCCGCCCGTCGCCCCCGCAGAGACCCGCGTGTGGGGATTAGCGCGCAAACATGAATATTTTATTTTCCTCAAAAACTACAGAATCAATTAAAAAAACATCCGGCCAAATTAAAGTTCACATTATTGTCCAATTATAAGTTAAGTCTCATGTGTAAATATCGCATAATTAGGCAGTTATAATGGATTATAGATCGAGAAAAGGGTTCACGGGAAATTATTATACTCTTAAGATATAAACATTTGCGAAATATTTTTCCGTGAAAAATAAAGAACAAATGCCAAGCTAAAATATATGTTTTTTACAGATTTTTGTACTACATTTTGGCTTATTTGAATCGACTTGAAAATCGCTAAAATACGCCGGGTAGCCCCTTAACTCCCTAACATTACAGCTAGCTCAGTATCATTGCTGTTAACGAAAAAATAAACAGTCATGACTTTTAAACGATCAATTTAACACGCTTAGTTAAAGTAACGTAACGTTGGTCCCAACTCAATTGACGATAGCTATTAAATAGATAACTATTACTAGTCATTTATCGCTATTCCCAGAGGAACGTTAAAAAATTCCAGAGTAAAAAGTACTTCAATTTTATTTAAATCAATTTAGCAGTTTAGCTCTAAATGTGTTACGAACAAGCACACAAAAAAATGCCGTCAGTAGAACTTGCAAAATATGTAAACAAAACCAAACGAACCCATTCTCCATGATTACTCGATAATCACGTACTTTTAAAGATCAAGTGAGGTATTTGCAATAATTTATACACTAGATCATTATTTTCATATTAAGTTTGAGATGAAATAACCATTTACTGTACGTTATTTTAAAAACACGTTTGGTGATTATTTGAGGTTATGTGTCAAACAGTACTAATATGTTTACATCGTTCACAAGTTCTATTGACGGCAACTTTAACTTGTAAAAAACTATCGTAAAAGTGGTTCCGTCCGTCAGACACAAATTTAATAGCTGCGTTTTACCTGAAATAAAACGCTTATTAAATACTTACCTTATTTGAAGCATATATAGCTAGAGATAGGCACTTCCGGTTTCCGCTTTATCTTACCTCCTTGTCTACCTTGTGTAATGCTGTCTCCCTCACTTTTCCCGCCATACCACCACCAGGCAGGGAGTGGGGGTTTAAAACCCACAATTATTTCTGATCATTGAGTCGAAAGACCAACAGGCAGGAATTAAAGTTATGCTTCAAATAAGGTAAGTATTTAATAAGCGTTTTATTTCAGGTAAAACGCAGCTATTAAAGACTTGACCGTTATTTGAAGCATATATAGCTTGAGACGTGTTTGTTATCGCCTGGTGGTGATGGACGCCAATGTGACCTGTTATGTATGATTGATTAGGTACATTGTTCCCTATAATGGATAGGGTGAGCAGATGATGTGTAAGTACTAGCATGTATTTAGGTACAGACCTAGTATTCACCAACATCAGTAATTTTACAACAAAGTAAAACCAAAAGATCATAGACAAAACTAAATTTATTTTAAATCACCGTGTATTACTTAACACGAGTTCAGTATAAACGTATTATTTATTTCGAGACAGCATTGGAACGATATCCTTAAAAACAATAATAACAAAACTAATAAGACACATTATCTCCTGATAACTAGAAAATGTGATTGAAAAATAGCTTAATCAACAGGGACAAAAGAATTTCTTATACTGTTACTTCGAGTTGGCATCACTTCTCGCCTATAGAAATTCCGAAAGGTATTGCCGGATTTCCAATTACCTCGAGAAAGAATCTCGTCTACTGACACATTATCCGACCAGCTTTTTGAAGCCACGGCTGACCGTACGCTGCCAGGAGGGGCTGAAATATTCGCCTCTGAAAATAAGGTTTTGACCCATCCAGCAACCACAGTTCTGGAAGCGGCTTTCGGTTGTCCTCTCAAGCTGACAAATAAATTCGCGCAACTGGCTTCGTTACGTCTGCTTTGAAGAAGTTGAATACAACGTTTCACCCAGTAAACTGTGTTAAGTTGCTTGTTGTTTGAATTGGTTAGTATCTTCCACCCCGATTGCCTGAAATCGCATTTATCAGTTTTAGAACCGAAAATGGGCCACATTATGACATGGTCGTCGAATTCCATGTAATGTTGCTTATCTACCGCTAGGAGGGTAAGATCATGAACACGTCTACCCGAGCATAATAAAAGTAAAATAGCTGTATGTCGGGAAACCGAAAAGTTGTTACATTCGTCAACAGTATATTTAGCTAAAAAGGTAGCTAAAGTATCCGTGTCCCATATTGTAGTTTTATGCTGTACCGGCCTTTTTAGAGAAATTGATTTAAGTACATGCCTAACTAAAACGTGGGAGCTTAACACTCCCGAGACTTCAGTATCACACAGAGTGGAGACTACAGATTTATGCAATAAAATAGTGTTGTAAGCAAATTTATCTTTTAAAAATAATTCTGCCAGGAATTTAGCTAGATTGGAACCAGTAGGCCTAAAAGCTTCAAGTTTGTGTAACTTACACCACACCAACCATCTATTCCAGGCAGCTTTATATGTCTTTAGCGTGGATGGACGCCATGATGACATTAATAAGTTCAATTCGACCTCATTCCAATCAGTTAAGTTACGCGACCACCCCCACATGTCCAGACCTCGAGGGTCATCTGTTGAACTTTTGGAGGTGGAAGGCCCGTCGATATGTCTATCAAATGTTTGCTGAGGTGTCGAATTGTGAACGGAGCTGCAATGGCCCTCGACTTGAGGTCTGCTCTCCAAAATACGCGTTCCCAACGAGGGACTACAATTAAAAAATTGCCTTTGGCGTGATTGAGGTGAGCAAGAACCTTGGGTATCAAATAAGGTGGTGGGAAAATCCACCCTAGATGGTAGTCCCATTGACGAGAAAAAGCATCGTGATAAATTGCTAGTCGATCGTTTATATCGAGAGTTACGTAATTCGCAACTACATGCGCACTGGCCGAGGCAAAGAGGTCTATGACAGGCACTCCGAATTTTTGGAAAATCTTCTGCGTACACATGGGTAACAGATGCCACTCTGGGGGAGAGCGGTAGCGAGATAGATGATCTGCGTGGCCGTTGAACTTTCCCGGAATATGATGAGCAGCAATGTGAATTTTGTGTTTGTCTAGCAATTGAAAAATCTGTGTAGTTAAGTGCATCAGAGCTTTTGACCTTGTCCCCCCCTCGTTTCGAATGTAAGCGATCGCTGTTCGATTGTCGCTCTGCCAAAGAACCGTGGAATGAGACAACATTTGGCATTTTTCTCGTAAAATTTTGAACAGAGCAAGAAGCTCTTTTTGATTGCAGTGCATTACACTCTCCTGCTCGTTCCACGTTCCCGAGACTGCAAGATCGTCTAGCTGTGCCCCCCAAGCTAGATCCGATGCATCTGTCACCAGAAAGTGCGAGGGAGGAGCCCAATGGATTGGAGAAGAAAGATGGTGATTGTGAAGCCACCAGCGTAGGTCTTGTGCAGCTGGGTTCGAAAGTGGAAAGCGTTGGGTCGTCTGAGACACATCTAGATCGATAAGGAGGGAAAGCAGATCTCGGTGATGTAATCTGCCTTTCGGAACTACAAAACTGGCAAAGTTCAATAGTCCGACAATACTTTGTAACGTCTTTATGACTAAAAAACCGTTTGTCAGAATTGGTATGATCTTTGAGCGAATCAAACTTATTTTGTCGTCTGGAAGGACTTTTTCGTTGGAAAAGGTTTTCCAGCGAACACCAAGGAAAACTAGGTCCCGCTGTGGTACTAGAACCGATTTCTCCACATTTATTTGCCAACCGAGATAATGAAGTCTCTGAAGTAGGATATGAACATGCGATTCTAGAACCTGTCGACTCTGATTGACGAGGAGAAAGTCGGCCAAATAAACTATAATGCGTAGCCCTTGTTCTCTGAGGGTCTGAGCAACCCAATTTGTCAACGACGCGAATACTTTCGGCGCTGTGCTGAGTCCGAAAGGCAGGCATGTCATTTGCATCAACTGCCCTTCGTACACTAGTCTCAGGAAGCGCCTGTGAGACCGAGCAATCGGCAGGTGAAAGTATGCCTGAGACAAATCTATTTTGCACATCCAGTCGTTGAGTTGTAGAAAGTCCGGGATGCGTTGAACGTTTATTAGACTGAAACGTTGTGTTATCACAAAGTCGTTCAGAGTCGACAGATTGAAGATAGGACGGAAGGACCCGTCGCTCTTGGGTACAAGAAACATTGTTGAAATAAAACTTGGGGACGGCCTCACTACTTCTAATATGCGTTGGTGCAACATTTGATGAATTAGGGCAGACATTTCTTTTGATACAGTGGTACAAAACCTGTTTTGACTTAAGTTGGGCATTATGAGAGGAGGCCTCTCGGCAAAGGGTATGCGATATCCCTTTATTATCTTCAAAAGATACTTTGGTGCACCTAAGTGTTGCCATTGGCTGCGAAATAGAAGTAGTCGGCCCGCCCTGAATCTCTGGTTGTCAATACTTACGTTTTTTATTGAAAGTGTTGTAGTCCGAGGGGGAGCCGGCCCGCTTGCGATTATTTCCCTGGTGTCGTCCTCTATAATTTTGCCGCCCTCCTCGAGGGCGAAAGGAACCTCTTGTACTGCCGTCAAAGGAGGAGTGAAACTCACTGCTATAAGCTCTCTGTCCCTGCGAGGGACGGGGGTGAGAACAGCCCTGCGAGGGCTGAGGAGCATGGGTAATATGCGATGAAGCACAACATCCATGTGAAGTACCCTGCGGGGGTACGTAACGTCCAGCCTGCCGTTGCGAGGGGAGGCGACTTGGTTTGTTAATGTTCAAACTCGCTTGCGAAGCGGGAGCAGTACTCTGCTTATACATCGGGAAAAATACTTTCCGGACACCTCCGGCTTTCTCAAGAGTTGATGAAAGCGATTCAGAGTTAAAAACTTGTTCACACGAAGGGGGGATTTTACGCAATGCAGTTTTATGAATTGGGTCTCGAATGTAGTTAATAATACCGTCGCGCCTCATTTGTATCACTTCGGCCCTATGACCACAAACTAGCTGAAGCAAATCAGACGACACTTTAAACAGATCGCCCTTAAGAAACAATTCATCGACTTTTTCGTTAATACCCTCGAAAGTTGAATCCGAATTTGTTGCCCATTGTAATGAGTTTTTAAGGGCCGTTTGCAAAGCTTCGCGCTGTTTAAGTATACAATATGTCAATGCTGCATATGATTTATCCGTATAAGATAAATGTTTTAAAGAGTCATAGCCTTTAAGTTCGTCATTAACATCTAAATCAACAAATCCGGGGGTACAATTGTATAACTTTTGTACTTCGGCATAGCGAACCTCGGACCAATCGTTACTATTAAAGCGCTGAATGTCATTCAAAGTCTTCAAGAAAACGTGAGGCGTTTTCGGAATAGCGGGTTCTTTTAGTTTAGTTTCGATATCGAAAATAACGTTCGGCTGAGTAGAATCGTTACAAATTGAATTGGTTTCACACGGATTTTTTACAGGGGAACCGTACAACTCACCACTGATATTGCCATCAATACTACAACAGTCTGTACCTATCGGGTTTTGAACTAATTGGCTGCCGCCGTCACAAAAGGTGACCTGTTTACGCAGTTCGTTTATTTGTTGCGTCAATTTATTAAGGCGGTAATCGTGACGACGACTACGTTTGGCCCCCCTTCTCTTGTGCCGGCGGCGCTTATGCTTGCGTTTGCCATGCGAAGCAGAGCCGGAGGACGAGCTGCTGTCCGAGCTGGACGACGATGAACTAGTACTTGATGTAGTACGTGGTATTCCGGTATTTAACTCCCGTACTTCACTATTTTCACAGCTCATTTTCGTTGGTTTAAAACGCACAACCTACAGTAAAAAACGTAATCGTATACTTAAAGTAACACGTTTGCAAATTACAATGCAAATCAATAAGTTCCTAAGAACCGAACGGTAAAACCGTTAAATTTTATTATTTAAAAATAATTGGAGGTAAGAATAAAAACACTTACATGAACCAGACAGCACTGATGTTACACTATGTAAGTATTTAGAAACTCCTGAGCACGACTGTGCGGTGCGGAAAACAGGACGCCAATGATCAGAAATAATTGTGGGTTTTAAACCCCCACTCCCTGCCTGGTGGTGGTATGGCGGGAAAAGTGAGGGAGACAGCATTACACAAGGTAGACAAGGAGGTAAGATAAAGCGGAAACCGGAAGTGCCTATCTCTAGCTATATATGCTTCAAATAACGGTCAAGTCTTTAATAGCTTATTTTTAAATTTACAAACAAACAAAGACCTTTTTCGCAGTTGAATGCGTGTGTATAAACCATGAAACTAAATTCCAAGAGGAATCAAATTATGAAGGGGATATAATGTTCAATGTGCCTTTAATTGAAGAGTTGCCATTTGATACATTGTTTTAAAATATAATAGTACCTCGGGTTAAAAACGAATTTACCCGAAGATGACGATGTTCCAAAGTTTTATTTGTCAATCCTTTAATTTGTCAGAATATTCATTAATTAGTTTTTTTTTAATATACTTTTAAAATCTTGTAAAGGTTTGTAAGGTTTGTTTTATAATAATCATGAAAAGTTTAATGGTTTCAGTTATTAAATTCAATTCTCAGTTCTGAATATTCGGACAAAAATGAACCAGATGGTAACAAAAATTCGATACGCTGTTTTAAGTTATATGCCAAAATAAAGCATAGGTAAAAATAATTATGATCTATTCACAGAGATATGACACACGAAATCGGAACAACGTCTAATTTCCAAATATGGAATGTCGTACTGTTTATACGGACATGTAGATATACATATATACATACATATATATACATCTACATGTAAGGTATTTTAAAAAAATTGATTCATTCGTTGCCTCTATATTAACAACTATAAAAGTTTCCCAATGAAGATTTTTATCCTTAACAGCGACTCCACAACTTTTAACTCAAGTATTTTCTGTTGTGCAGAGCCAGCCAGTCTAGGAAAGAGCTATTAATATTCAAAAGCTCGCATCGATTTGCTACACAATACAACCGAGTCAATTCGTTAACTTTCGTATTCCATAAATATGAGCGTAGGAAAAATTAAAAAAACATCTCTACGGATTTAATGTGCGTATAATTTCTTTGTGGCACCGCGCAGAATGTTCGCAGACGTCATAAAATATGCATTTCTTTGGGATGCGTACGCGTTGCACGCACACATGTAAACTCACACACACTTGTGTGCTCCTACATTGTTGGTATAACTGCGTGTGCGCACACATGCGTGCGATTACAATAACTCAATCGTACTACATTCTCATCGGCTTGCATATTCATTTGAGCCTTTGCAGTTTGTATCTTTGTATAAAATTATAATGCATTATGTGACCTGGAGCGTCGTAGTCCTTTTTCGTTATAAAACTCAGATACTAGCATTCTTTGTTCTTTTTTTTAGCGTGCTAAATCAGAATGGATTGTTTCTGGAAACGGCTGAGATTAAAGCTATTTTTATTTGAGGCCGGTTTGAAATTGTGGCTTAAGTTCTGAAGGCGTGCGGAGAAACATTGCAGGGATATTTCCAAAAAGAAGACTTCATGCAAAACTGGCGTATAAAGTTATGTGACTTAACAAAGATGAAATTGATTAAAGAATATTTCTTTATAATAATACAAAAGGACCCTAGCGCTTTGTTCTAAGGTCTCGAAGCTCACTCGGTAGGTCAGTCCCACAAGTTCCAACTTTGGTATCAGGGTGACCTGCAAACTTATACGCCTTTGTTCCCCACAAATAAATCTATGTCTCAGAAAACGCTTCAAAATGTAAGCAGACTTAGCTTCTAGTCGCTTTTATTTGAGAAAATGTTTCTTCAATACCAGCACATCAAAGAATACATCTTTATTCCAGAAAAAAGGCAAAAAAAGACTAAAATCTCAATATTTGATTCACACATCAAGTTTCACATAGCTTTCAAATTCATAATAATGGCAAATACATATTTAAATGACAGACGCATCGTGACCCCGACTTTTGCCAGTGTACGTAGAATGACAATGATGTGCAGATTTCATATTAGACGTGTTACTATTTCTATATTTATGTGAACAGTTTGTTATAACAACGCTTGATTAGGAATATTAAACGTTGTAAACGTGTTTTGGCGACATTTATAATATATCGGGATTTTGGTAATATTTGGGAAAGGTCTATGTTCTGACGATTTTCCCGCTAGTCTCCCTATTTGTTCCAGTTTCATTTATTTTCAAAACAAAATGCATAAATATAGATATTTTGATACTAAAGCTGGCGTTTACGGGAAAAGTCCATCCAGTTTTTCTTTTTTATCAATCATCTGATTTTTTTGAAGAACAGTTGAACAGCTTACACTGGAACTGCATTGAAGTTTGTTATAACATAACTTACGATATTTTGCAACAAGCACAGGTAATAATCTTAAACAGTGTCTCCTAATATATATAAAGTATTAATTTTATTGTAAATAGTTACTTTCATATATTTTTATTAACAAATATCAACCATCGAACAAAAGTTCCATCAAAAACTGAACAAAACAACACTCAGATGCATCTTAATAGTCTCAAAGATTCCCTCTGCTTTCAAGATGCCTTTAAAGTTTTAAACTTATTGAAATTAAAACAAAACCTCGTACCTTTGTACATCACCTGCACAAAAAGAATCGACTAAAAAACGAGCCAAGTCCTCGATTATCGCCACATTAATCCACATAATCGATTCGGTCGTATCGATGCGATCGGTCCGGCGTCTATCCATCATTGTACGTTTACCTTTATTTTATTAAGGGGATGAGACAGTAAGTTACATGGGAAATCGTAATTAACATTCAGTTTAAAGCTTTCAAAGTCATTTAAAAACGTTTTGTATTTATTGCACATAAACAATGAGAAAACATAATAATATATGACATTTATATTAAGAGAACGAATCGAAAAGCGTCATTTTTGCCAATTTAAAATTTATATCAAATTGCCAATAAAAAAAATACGGACGTAAAAGTTTCCTGTCCTCATATCCGGACGCGAAATCCGGCAAAAACTTGCGGAAACGCAACTTGCTAATGCATCGTTAAACTAAAAAAAAAAGCTTTGACTTTCGAAAAACAACTCTAATTGACTACTGAGGCAGGTAAAAACAACCAAAGCAACGGACCATCAAGTGAGACAGCGTAAACAGAGCAAAAACCAAACAAGATCATGCGGAATCATTTACTCCAATCACCGCTGCGCGGGCGCAGGCCGACCCGCGCCGGAGACGCCCGAACAAAGCCGAGGGCTCAGACAGATGCCGATTACGTTTAATGGCCAGGACGATGGCGATTAACATTGCCATAGGGTCGTATATAAATACTGCTTTTGGATGTGAAAAAGTTCCTTATTCAACTGTAATAGATAAAACACTCTTACGCAGTTAACAGATAGGAACATAAATAAAGTATAAAATAGAAAAATAACTCCCAAAGACAATTGTTGCGAAAATATCAGCATGATCAGCAGCTGAATATGTCCATTTCACTATTCTTATTTCATTCTCATCATTATTTAGTACGTGATTGATTCCATCAAGACAGACCGAACAGAACAAACTGCATTACCAATCCGAAGCAATATTAAGAATGTTAAAATAATACGAGTATTGTTTCTCAGTTACGCCCTTTTACAATTCCAGCAGCATCACCCAATGACTCTTGATTGTCCATAGCAACATGTGCAATTCGCATCAAACGTAACAGAGCCAGATCGCCGGCGCAACACATCTAGATCCTTTATCTATCGACGGACCCGATTTGATCTACGCATGCGTACGTTCATAATTATCAAGCTCTTTCATCCGCCGACTCACTTTATGGACTAGGGACCCGTGTAAATGTCTCAAATCATATTGGCAACTAACTAATGGATCGGTTGATGTATATAATTAACTATGGTGTACACAATGCTGTAATTATTGTCCAATTAAAGCTTAATGTCAGCCGTTCATCGTTGTTAGAAGGAGTTGTGATGGTAGTTAGATGTGTTTGATTAGAAGAAAGGAAAGTCTAATTTATAAATGTAGAAGCAAGTCTTGCGAATCTAGCAAAGAATGTACTAGTAAAGAGCAAATTTATAGCAGTGTCAAAAAAACAAAAAACAGCAAGTGTGCTTCTTGGAAATAACTTAGATACGAATCAGAAGACGTCAGAAAAACAAATACGTAAAGCGACAATAACTGGTATTCAAAACTCATACAAAAAGATTGATGATAAAGATGGAAATACCAAAAATGACAATAGAACAAATTGTATCTGTACAGGAAAACTTTAAAAACATTCCCAATCTTGTAGCGACAATACAAAAATCGATATATGGAAAAATTTAACTAGACGTGTCTGTCCTTATCGGAGTATCTCCAAAACGAAATATTGTTACAAAAAGTGCGTTGTTACCGCAAACAATTTTACCGTTGGTCACAATTTCTGGTTCTTCATTTACAATTGTATCTGCTGGTAATAAAGGTGGTTTTGCGTTAATATTCGGTTGATCAAGTATTTTTATAACTTGGTCATCGATCACATATATTGACGTAATATTCCGGATCGCATGATTCATCTCGTTTTGGAGTACGTACAAATTAGGAGTACAGGATACAATAAGACTTTTGATTCAATTAGATGAACTACCTTTTACGTATTTCGCTCAAAATACTTCCTCCTTCAACACTAGAAAAGGTAAAACATACTTGTTTAACAACATTTGTAATAGAAATATAGAAACCAGATACCGTAGAAACAATAGTTTATTAAGTCCGCACAACTCGTTTTTAAAAGTAGTTAATAAGCTTAAAGGTGCTTAAAGATACATACATAGATGATCTTACAGCATGTCAATAGCCATATCTTTGTCCGTACGTACACCCATCGCCCCGCCTCATTACCTCCTCTATACGATACACAGCCTTATAAAATGTACTATTATACTGAACATCTTCCAGCATAACATGAGCCCTTGCATTCAATAAAATTACACGTCAACAAGTCAGCATTAAGTATCGAGTTAGGCTGGACATGTAAGTTTGAAGACAAGGATAACTTTGCAGTTGATGATACGAAATGAAGTCTTATTGCTGTTGATTGTGATTCAAAATTTACTGACGATAATATTATAAGTGAAGATGGTAACGTTGTAGATGTCTGTAGACCGCATTTACATTTTAGAGATAGTTGCAGAGAATAAAATGTCAATTGAGAGACGAACGAGGAATTGAAGACGCAGTTATTGAACTCATGATGACCTGATTGTTGACGGCTGTAACATGGAGTTGTTAAATCAGAATGTTCTATTTTTAGAGATAAATATAACAAAGATAGAACAGAATGCGTGCTTGCGGTTAAAGCACCTACAAAAACAAAAAATACAAACTTCTATAGAAAATATTAATGAAGTAATACTTAAGATTAACAAAGACGCTTTTAAAACCCACGCGGCTCTTCCAAAGCAAACATTTCCGAGCATTTATCTAAATCTCGAATGACATTTTACTTCAATTAGTGACAGAATTGTAAAGCCGTACAAGCCAAGTGACATTTGAACATTTTTCACTCAAGTAAATGCCAGTGAGGGATTATAACAGCACCGTGGTTAGTTTTCGGTATTAACGGTCAAAGACTTGCCACTAAACGTCTTGAAGGTAATAGCCGTGTGAACAAGTTTAGATTGGTTGTTACTATTAGGAATAATAATAACACGGAAGTGGACTTGAGAGTAAATAGCGGAAACATTGATTGCGAAACAGCTTTTGATATAATATTTACTAGTTGATGTGGTTGAAAATAAAGTTTGAACAATCGGTGAAGTTAACGCTCGTGATGGTTATCAAGGCACGGATACATTCTTCGAGGAAGGAAGTCGCGCCCTTTTCTCTCTGAATCATAAATCCCAACTTTCGTCAGTCACCGCTGAGTTCCATTGAGCGAGCTCCGAAACCCATTATGTAGAGCATTATGGGGAACCCATTGTTTCGGCTGAATGAGCCAGCACAATATCTTACGAAATTTCCTAAAAACCACCTTCGTATTATAAATGTTTATTATGTCGAACCGGCATTATCTGATCGTTCCATTGTCTTTTTATTTTTCATCAGTACTTGCAACGAATCAAAAATTTCATTCTCGTTCTTTCACGATCTCACTTCAACGTTTCGTCAAATACTTATCGCATCACTTAATCTTTAATCTCCATATATTAAAGGCAATAAATTTGATTCTTACCACTTATTGACGTGTAACAATGCTTATTTTTCTCTATCAATTTGGCAGTGTTACAGAATCGTGAGCTATTAACGTGTAGAAAGATCTCGGAAACCGGTGATCTGTTTCATTATTAATACTTGCTCTCTAATACTGTTAGCATCACGAGTATTCATGCACGACTTATGTAACGAACCAAATTATCAAGCCGTATGTTACCATCCATTGTGTCGGCGCTAATCTACATAAGTATAGGTATTAATTCGTGTTTCAAAACGAATTTGTAAAAAAGGCAGAGGTGGTGTGTCGACACAGCTTTGCCGCTCAAACATAAGTTTAATCTCTACGGGAATAATCCCAATTTTCAATACAATATGATACGTGTGTGTATGATGTAACGCCGCACGCAAAAGTGTTTCGCGTGAGAAAATTACGATGTTAAGATAAAACTTTATTAACAATGTGACAAAAACTTTCAACATTGATGTTTATAAACGGTTTTTTGTGTTGAATGGAGTTGATAAAATACTGGTACTAATTTGTTGTAATTGTTCCTTCCCAAATGATTGCGGCGATGTAAAGAGCCGGTTGGAACGCTTTCGTGTTACAATGTACGCACTAGAGCAGAGTCGACGATCACTCACAATGGCTGCTCTAGAGTGACTCGGAGAAAACATTGATTAATTACCATAATAATTTATTTGATACTCTAAAACTTGATACGGGGAGGGGCCGGTTACACAACCAAAGATTTAGTTTTTTCTCAACCTAAACTTCTTAACGATAGAAACTAAAACGTAAATGTATAGCATGACGTTAATATTTCCTATACGATGAAAACATTACATTGTTCGGTTGAATATGATGCATTGAGGTGATTTGCCTGTTCCAAACAAAAGAATAAGTTTGACGGAAAAGGAATGCTTGAATGTATCGTTAGCTATGATTGTTTCCAAGAATATTAGCATATGTTTTTTTGTTTTCTAGGTTTGCTGTCAGCTCTGAACCACTTGGACCAGGCTCGGAAGAACTCTCTGCATACAACGGTGGATTACTCGAGATATGTCAAGAGGTAGTTTATATTTGTAATATTATTTTTTAAACAGCCATACAACCCACAGTGATATGGATTAGCAGTTTCAAAATAGATAATACAGTTGAGGAATACAATGAATGTCTTTGTTTCACATTGCAATTTAGATTAGGCAACATCAAATTTTGTTCAATAGGTGTTATATTTTGCGAGGGAGTTAATGTAAATAATGACTTTGGAATATTTAAGTTTCTTGAGGCAGCATTGGAGTATGATAACTTACTGTCTTTTCCTGTGACTGTTGAATGTGGACCAGGAAACGTGTCAGAGTCCCTTAATACACGGAATAACATTTTGTGTACTATTGAATCATCAATTTAAAGATCATCATTTTTTATGTCACTCTATATAAGTGACACCAATTGCGTAATCAACATTAAGGAAGGAATACTGTTGACGACGCTTCAGCGTGTTTATATTGTTCCAAATACCGCTTGATGTTCGGTCATGATTTTGATCTTAACAATGAAATACTGTGTGTGAACTCAGATTTTGTTGACAGCGACATTTTTCTTAATAATAACGTCTTTAAAATTAAAGAAGCACCACACGAACATGTCGACGACAAAAATGTTGGAACGAAACTTCTGCACAAGGTTCTAAATAGCAATCAAGAAGGTGTAGTTAAATTGCTTCAAGCTTATGTTAGCATACCGCCGTAAGTTCGTCGTGTCGCAGAAAGTCAATGTTAATGTAAGGGTAATTATTTTCTTGTTTTTGACGCTGTCAGTATGACAGAGTTCTATGTAGCTCGATAATTAAAGATAAATATAGTAGAAATAGAAAATTGCATAGAGTTTTGCTCAAGCACAGCTCCAAGCGATACTTTAGCCTAGTTGGCTTGGTAGTGACCCTGCCTACGATTATGGCGGTCCTGGGTTCAAATTGAGTGATGAGTGCGAGTATTTGTTCCTAAGGTTTCGATGTGTTCTATGTATTTTTGCTATATAATAAAGGTTATCGTGGTCTAGTACCCATATTATATACAAGCATAGAGCTTAATTTGGGACTAGGTCCATTTGTGCGACAATGTCCCTTTATAAAAAATATATTGTTCCCTCACTCTACCCTCCATTAATTTCACCTCTATTCTTTTATTACAGGTACAGCTCTACCTTGGAATGCGGATCCTCATACTGCAAGGACCTGGGCTACCGGGAGCATTTCCACTGCATGGATTGCCCTGCCCGTGTCTTCTGCAAGAAAGAGGAGATGATAAGACACTTCAAGGTCAGTTGTATTGCGGTCTTCATCATTGTTGAGACTTTGTTTTCTGTATCTGACTTATCAATAGTTAAATTCGTTCATTGAATACAAGATGGACACAATCCGAAATGAGTTAGTGTTGCATTTTAAAATTAGAAGCGGTTGGAATACGATTTTTAATGGAAGAGCAAATTATTTTGGAATGTGTCAGTTTTGTACTCAATGAGCGAATTGTTCACGTTTCTTTTCCTTACAGTGGCACAAGAAACGCGACGAGTCTTTAGCCCACGGGTTCATGAGATACTCCCCTTTAGATGACTGTTCTGAGAGATTCAGTGACTGTCCCCACAATCGAAGCCAGACCCACTACCACTGTATACAAGATGGGTGCGATAAGGTAAGGATAAAACAACATACTTGAAGACAGTTCGAAAACATTAGGTTATCGTATTATTTTGGATTAAGTACATAATCAATTTTGTCCCCCGAGGCAAAAAGAGGGGTGTTATAATGGGGAGGGGCGCAATATGTGTGTTAATGTGGGTTAATCGATTTTGAAACCAAATTTTCTAGCGGTAGTTTTGAGCTAGGTTTAATTAAAACTGTGCCGCTTAAGACATAGGGTAAAGTCACCAGTAGTCAGCCAGAAACCAGTAGTCGACCTTATTATGAGTGCATAGAGTGGAAAATATATCTTTCGTGCTCTTCCCACTCATACAAAGTATAGGCAGAGGCTGACTACAGGTCTCCGGCTGGGGTGCGCCAAAGTTCATATAAAATTGGAAATTAGATTATCGGAATATAATCTTCATACTCTTCATTTTTTTTTTAATACTAATGATCGGAACTTATAATCATCTGAACTTATAACGCCAATATTCATGGAACCGTACACTTTTCAGAATTTCTTCAGTATCTTACGTGTAGATAAAATTAGGTTAGTTTAGATTTGTGAACAAAAAAGTATTAGCAAAATTTTTCGGAGTAATGATGAGTATTATAGTCACAAATCGTTATTTGTATAAAAATTCGAAAGACCAATGTTATTATGAGCCAATATGGACCCCTCTGGCAGACTACTGATGACTGAAAGAAGGGTCATTATTATATCGGGGGGTTTTAATAGTCACCTATCATGTTCTAGGTCTACATCTCCACGTCGGATGTCCAAATGCATGCTAACTACCACCGCAAAGACTCAGCCATCCTCCAGGAAGGCTTCCAGCGGTTCAGGGCGACTGAGAGCTGCGCCGCCCCCCACTGTGTCTTTGCTGGTCAGCGAACCACTCATTTCCATTGCAGAAGACCTGGTTGCCAGTACACCTTCAAAAACAAGGCTGATATGGGTAACTAACTAAATAATTTTACTACTCTTGTTAACAACATTCTTGTTACTTTGTGCTTTTGTTTTTGTGTATGAGACAGTTAAGAAGAAATTGTTAGCATAGAGACAATACAATACAAAAAAATTGAAATACGCTTTATTGAACATGAAAAAACAAAACATAGGTGTGCAACAGGTGGACTTATCGCTAAATAGCAATCTCTTCCAGACAACTATAACCAATAAGAAATAGCTAAGGACACGAGATACATGGCAGGCGGTAAAATACTTCATAACAGAGTCGCATTTCAAAATTTGAGATTGCATATCGTCCTTCTACTTTCTCAACCTCGTATTTATCGAATAGTTAGATAGAAAAGTAGTATTTATTCTTTAGGGAATATAAGTGCTTTTCCTTTCTAACTATTTGATCAGATACGAGGTTGAGAAAGTAAAGGAAGGAACCCACTAAGCATCGATCGGCCTAAGAAAAAGGATTTTATCAAGGAATCTTGACCTCTAAACTCAGACTGCTAATGACATATTTTATTTACAGAAAAACACAAGACTTATCATATAAAAGACGAAGCGTTATCCAAAGACGGCTTCAAGAAGTACATGAAGAATGAGGCTTGTCCGTACCGCGACTGTCGGTTCAGCAGGACCTGCAACCACATCCACTGCATCAGACCGCACTGCAACTATGTTCTGCACTCCAGCAGCCAGATCTTCACCCATAAGAGGAAGCACGAGAGAAAGGAGCAAGAGATGAGTTTCGGGTCAGTTTGGTATCTTGCCTTGTGTAAAACTACTTCTAATAATTTTACGAGTACTTACAAAATTCTAAATATTAATTCAGTAAATTGATCACATGAGGGCTCTTTTACACGTTCGTAATATGGAATGAATCTACTAAGGCTGCTTTGGACAAGACCATCATTCTGCCGTCCTAAACAAAAACGCAGTAACTCAGATAAACCTCCTGTAGTAACATCAACTTTATTATTAAAGATATAGAATTGAATTTGCTTTGGTGATCCAATTTAAGATACTGCTTATTGGCTTAGGAGGGCGGCATTGCGCAGAAGCACTGTAAGATTTTCAATCATAAATATACTATTTGACGACGCGTTGGCCTAGCGGTCAGTGACCCTGCCTACGAAGCTAGTGGTCCTGGGTTCGAATCCCGGTAAGGGCAGATATTTGTGTGATGAACGCGAATATTTATTCCTGAGTCATGGATGTTTTCTATGTATATACGTATATTATTCTCTTTATAAGTATTTATATCGTTGTCTAGTACCCATAGTACAAGCCTAGAGCTTAGTTTGGGACTTGTTCAATTGGTGTGAGATTATCTCCTTATATATTTATTTATTTATTTTATTTTATACTTAAAAATAAGTTACATTACAAGATAATAAAGTAATAAATATTTTTTATTCAAACTATCACAAATTAAATCATTACAAATGTGAAGTCAATAGCAAAATGAAAAATAATGACTAGGAGAACAGCACGATGAAGTATCTACGTCAGGTACGATAACTAAAAGGAACTAACTGGAAAACAGAACCCCACAGACGGCATCCGTTCAAGAGTATCACAGCCATCGCGTCTCTCAACGAGAAGGTGGCGTTTACTCGTAATTATGATAAATAACATATCTAACTTTTTCCTACAGTTTGCCGACATCTGTGATCCAAAGTGCGTTGATGCAGCAAGGTGCTGATCTCAGCATGTACTCCCCGGGAGCCAACCTTCATATTGACGATGACATGTCCAATTCTATGATGGATTCTGAATACTCCTATCCTTTCGTGAGTATGCCTTGCTTCTTAAATGCTAACTACCTTATTTATAAACTTACTATAAACCTATTTTAGTTAAAGTATTCTTCGTCCCTTTCTGAATTGACATCCTCATCATCATCAACCTTCATGACGACAGATAAAAACAGAGCAAATTTCAAATGCAAAGTTAATTTCATGGCTTTTCACAGAACCCAGCCGTAGTTGCAGAGGTGTCTCGAAAATATATAGAAACCTTCAATGGAGGTACTGAGGCTGAAGATAAATGCGGCAAATGCAGTGCCTTCAATAAGCACTACCACTGCTTGGCTGAAAACTGCAAAATGGCTCACAGGTAATCCTTCTGTAATAATCTAGACATTCTTTACCCAAAATTATGCTAAAAAACGTAGACATTTTGTAAAGAATGATTACATGAATCTTTAAATTTATTATTATTTCCACAGCTGCCACAACACAATGATAAAACATGCCATGGAGCATGACCAGCAGAATCAAGTAACTGAAGCCTACTTCATGACCTTCTCTCCCAATAGTCCGTGCAGCAACTCCGCCTGTCAGCATATCAGGGATATTACACATTACCACTGCACTTGGGTAAGTCTACGTCTTATAGACTAAAAATCCAATATTATTCACAATAATTTGGAATGATCGGCTATGGTCATTTGAAAGTTCATGCATGTTCTTCTATATTCATTTTGAATTTTATAATTTTCAGGAAAATTGTGGAGCTGTTATTCTATCATCAGAAGAACACCCGTTCAGACGTTTGGAGCACCATCGTCAGCATGCAATCCTTAGCCCTATGTCTCCTAACTTAGCGGCACGATTCGCTCCTAACTTCACGCCACAACTCTCAGCTCAGTTACACCCGAATGTGGCAGCACAACTTGGCCAAGTGCCCAACATGCCCAATCTCCCACCTAATCTAGCTCAGTTGGCCCAAATGACGCCAAACCTAAGCTCCCAACTTACGCCAAACCTGCAAGCTCAGCTCAATCTTGGCCCCAACCATGGCCTGGTTCCTCAACATGTTAATCCTTCGAGCTCATTGGATGAAATGTTCAGCAGAAAAAGAGGCAGACCACCCAAGAATCGAGTAGTTGAAGTTTGGACAGACAACGTAAGTTTATTTTTTTACTAGCCTGTTTTTGTGTCCCAAAGCTGGGCAAAGGCCTCCTCTTTTTCGCCACTCGTCCCTATCCAGAGCGCACTCGTCCCTATCCCTCGCAAACGAATATAGGTCATCTCGCCATCTCCTTTTGGGTCTACCTCTGCTACGATGTCAATCGTGTGGAAGCCAATGGGTGATATTTTTGGCCCATCTCCCATCGTGCATGTGGCAGATATGGCCAGCCACTGGCCATAACTGCCACTTTACTTTAACTTTAGCACTTTTTCTTTTGTTTTTAACGTAAGTTAACGAAAATTAAAATAGGTTAATATCTTAATATTTTAACAACTAACATGACATGACTAATTTAATTTAATTTTCAGGTGACACCCCAAGCTATATTCACGTCATTTAAATTGCCGAAATGCAATCAACTGCCGCCTCTTCCTCAACCACCGGTTATTGCTACTGTTGAAGAGTTTCCGGTTAGTACGAATACATCACCATTAAAAATCTAATTAGTGTAAGGAATCAGCAATATTTATATTCTTTTCTCTTTCAGCGTATCAAATTCCAGCACTTTGAAGTATTCACAACACCAGAAGCTTGTACACAGTCGTATCCAAACTGTCAATTGAGATTGACGAGACTCCATCTCCATTGCTTCAACTGCAGTTTCGCGGGAGAATCTCACGTGATGATGGAAACACACATGCGGGAATCTCACTCTGTAAGCCCTCTGCTAGATGGCTTTGATTACTTCGCGTCGTTTGATCATTGCGGTGGAAAAAGTTGTTTCAAGAACCAACTTAGGAATCATTTCCATTGCGCACAAGGCAACAATTGCCCAGCAATTCTGACGCAATACTCGGCTTTAGCTACTCATAAGCATGGCAGAGGAACTCCAGTGATCAAAAGTGAGACTGAACACGATAAACCTTACGAAGAAGTAAAAGACTATTCCTTGAAAGAAAGAGCTTCCGTAGACAGCGTTGGCTCAATGAAAGACCCAAGCGAATCATATACCCCTACCAATTTCTCAATTAAGAATGAATTTGAGAGGGAACAAGATAATAATTCCGGTGAGTATTTATCCGTAGAATTTTTTGATGAAATAAATATTAGAAATACTTATAGCCAGTTTCTTAATTCCGCAAAATTTACTTCCAGTAGTAAAAGCGACGGGAACCTTTTATCCGTCGTCTCATCTCCGAAGCAACACTTCATCACCACGCAGTATCTACGATGCTTCACCTTCGAAGGACCTTAAACTTCGGATGGACTACGATCAGAAGAAGTGCTACGATCCTCCAAAGTCCTCAGGACCTACCATTCCTCCATCCTGTCATGATCAGACTTGTCCTCTTAATAAAAATGCTGGCGGAATGAATCTACATTATCATTGTCCTCATTGTAGTCAACCTTATGTTGATTTGAAGGTTCTGTTCAGTCACATGGTCAAGAAACATAGTAATTCCATGGACCCAGGACCAGCTGGATTAGCTGCTACAAAGGTAATTACAATTCTATCCATGTTCTTGTCATTAAAATATAGAATATCTGCAGCAATTGTATGTTATTTTCGCTTCTAACATTATATTTGCACATTTGTAGGAAACCTTGGAAAGGGAATATCCAGAAATTTCAATATTGCCGTCAACGGCGTCATCATCTGGAAGCCAAGTGCCATCTCCTGGACTCAGACCACCGAATCCTGCTGAACAGGTAACCAAAACTTTCCTTGGTTTAATTTCATACTGCTACATTATCTGGTACGCTTGCTGAGGTACCTTTGCAAAAGTCTGTCCCCAAGTGTTACATATTTTGTTTTATACAAAGCTTGCAAATTTTATTGTTAAAACGTTTGAAGCACCGGGTGAAAATAAGGAAAACATTAAATGCGTTGCCAGCAATAAATGCGTCAGTGTAGCTTACGCTCTGACTATTATCATCACAATTTTTATCAGTTTTGACAGCAATTTCATGGTTCTGTTTATTTTCACCAGGTTCAAGCAGTGCAGAGTATTCTTCTGCAACAGTATCTAGCAGGAGGTCGGAAGGGCAGTCTGCAGGAACAGCTCAAGATGCAGCAACAGTATACTGCATCTTTAGCCGGCTTGCCTGGGTTGGCGCAAGTTGCTCTGTTTTCGCAGGGGTATGTATTTATCTATATGTATGGCTCGCTGATAAAAAAAAAATAGCAAATATCATAAAACAAGGCTCTTTCCTTGCTACTACTACTTATAACCACTGTGTTTGTTTGTTAGTTTGCTCCGCCTTCACGGGTCAATGCCATATCGTTATTATTTGCACAGGGATAATTTTTAGCCTGAAAACGGACAAAGGGTACCAATTTTGCTCATACGGACTCTTCGGTAATCAAGTCCTAAATGTTTTAAATCAAATAATAGTACATTGTGCATCAAGGGCGGTAAGAAGAGGATTGCTAACGAGAGACTATTAGAAGCACGACGCCGAAGGCGGAGGGCTTTTAATGACTCGAGTTTGCAATCTCCTTACTGCCCATGATACACACAATGATTTTCATCACATTAGCGAGGAAATAAAAAACAAATAGAAAAAAAAACCTTTTCTTTAGATTTCGCTGGCAGCAAATCATTGTTGATTAGTTGAGCCGCATTTAACAAATCAGGTGGTGTTGATGTCACTACAGATTCTTCCGATGAGGAAGTCATATTTAGTTTGTTATTTTCGTACCTTTAAACAAAATACGCTTCGGAAACAACAATCAAACAAAATTAAACGAACTCGATTCGCTAAGCTAAAAGAGTTTGACAACTTTTTTTTAGTCTTCCACAGATAATGCTTAGAATTGCTTTTTTTTTAAACTTGACAAATACAGGCCATTCTGCCAGATTGTACAAATTTTCAAAATGAAATTTAATAAAATAATTGCGAATGTCTCTGAAATAATGGTAAAATAGAAATATAATGTAGACAAATGTGCCGTATAAGTTTAATTAAACAGTAAAATTGGTTTGTAGCCAAGTTTTGAATATAGGAAATAAACCTTGGCTGATTTTACACCTCCTTGGTCTGAAATGATGTACAAGTGGATTCTATATTTTAAAACTAAACTCATAACTCCCTAGGGAGTTATGAAAATCTATAACTCCCGCGGGAGCTAAGTCGGCTATAACTGCCCTAAACGCCTGCGTGTTATAAAACCCTTTCCGAGCAAGTGTGATGAAAATTGGTTTTATCATTTCCCTGCTCTAGCGTTAAACGACAGCACAGTCAGTTAATTGCAATGAAGTAATTTCTTATTGTCGTTTTTTCATATGTACGGCAGAAATTATTGAATATCTACCATAAAATTTACATCATATCTAACATAGATTTACGTAACATTTTTAATAATGTTTTTTTTTTCAGTGGCTCCCCCTTCCCTCTGTACCCGACGATGTTGTACCCACCAGAGTTGTTACTGGAGCAAAGTCTTCTGCAAGGCCACGGCTTGCCGCCAGGAATGGACAAAGAGGCTGAAATGATTGCTAAGACGTGAGTGTTCATAACTAGGTCATCTTATCGTTTTCTCAATGAGGAATTTCTGAGATATTCTGATGTTTATTCATTACTTTGACGCCATTGTAGTACTTACTATATTGATTAATTCAGTTAAAAATAATCATCTTTAAAAGTTCTAGTAATGCTTACTTGTTATTTGAAATTGTCTTCATGCCATGCCTTTTAAGCAACTTAGTTCAGTCTTGAAACCAAAATATGAACAGAAACTAAGCAACCAACACCTAGTTCTAGACTGTTAAAGGGATAGATATGACTGCTATAACTTTGTCCCTTTCACTATCCAGAAATTGACAGAGTTTGAGAGTTTACGAGTCTAAATGTTGAAACAGTTATTTTTTTCCCAAGACAATCATAGGGGCTATTCAACAGTCAAAGTAAGACCACTAATTTCTATTAATCACACATAGATACATACACTCACGCTACATAATTACCACTCTACTGTAAAAAGTTGTTTACCATGTGTATATTATAATGACAGGTTGCAAGCCCATCGCTTAACAATACTACAAGCCTTTAAGGTAGGGACACACTTGTCCCACGTACGCAACGTATGCAATGCATTATGAAATCTGGACCCTGATATTTGTATGCTTAGAAACATACTTGTCATACGCAATGCTACCCCACGCGTCCCATGCAACGTTCGACCTGTCGCGACAGATCGGCGTGGGAACGTGGAGGGGATAAGCACACGCTTACTTATTGGTTTCCGAAACTTGTTATGTTCTTTCTTTATGTCACACTGAATTATACTGTGAATCTCCTCAAATTGTACTTTAGACATACGGAAGTACATAAAGAATCGGTCGTCATCACATTCCAACCTCTGCAATAACGTGTGGTATTCGCCAACATTTTCTCTCTCTTTATTTATATCATGAACCCAATATCTTCTGTTCTTTCTTTTTTGTTTCTTTGTGACGCGGAGATATTCATTTAAAAATAAAAAAAGCTAAATCGTCTTCAAATTCACTCTCAGAGTCGGAAAACATTGTACATTAGTGCACCCGGAGAACTAACAACAGCGTCTGATGTCAATACACGTCGTATACGTAGGACAGGTGTGCACACAATCTCTCCCACGTTGCATTGCATACGTTGCGTACGTGGGACAAGTGTGTCCTTACCTTTATTCCCATCGCCTCTTACGACTTCCTCGGAAAGACATGGAGTGGAACTATTCTAAGCCGGCAACCATACGGCAAAATCTAATCGCAATAGTGAATCTCTAATAATCTCTCTTGATCTTAATAAGGTAATTTCCATAATTTCAGGAGACGTACGCATACTACCAGAGGGCCGCACATGCGTGTTCTGAAAGACGAGCCTATTCCTGAAGGCTATCTTCGTTTCCGGTTCAACGAAGATTGCGCCTACCAACACTGTGGTTACAGGTACGAATTTATTATTATTATTTATTTATTATAAAAATAAGATGAAATTACATCATATATAGGAACATATGTCCCACAAAACCGTTTGCACAGTATGACTGTGGGATCGAGCAGTCTCTACTCTCTTATTATTAAGAATATAAATCTATAATGAATCTAAGCACAATAAAGTATCGTAAATTACTATATGTTTTTAATAAGGTAACTAATACAGCTTTCTACCAATCTTTGCTTTAATGGCTTCCTGCCTGATTTCAGAGGGCAATAAAAGTAAGTAATTAGTAAAGTATTTCAACTAACCTTCAAGTTTCATCACATTTACACAGCAAAAAGCGTGCAAAAGTCGTGCCCGGCTGCGTTTATGTAGGAAAAATTACATCTCGCCTCGTTAATATAGTTCGTTCGTACAAAAAGTGTGCAACCATTTTGAAGTGGCTTCTTTTGTAACAATGGTAGTGGTACATCAAAGCATGCAAACTATTTGAGCGAACGAACTATAAATCATGAGAGTTTTGGTTCAAATTGTTGAAACGGACTCATTCCACAAGCTTTGCGCATATTTTTTTTCTATCTTAATCACGTGTTCCGAACTTGTACTTAAGCATTTCTCAATGATTTGCTTGCATTTGCCCTGTCAATGAATCTCTGTTTTCTATCGACTCAAAATGTTGGCATAGGCGGCCAAGACGCAATCATGTCATCATCATCAGCCGACATCAGTCCATTGTTGGATATAGGCCTCTTCCATAGCACGCCACTGAGCTCGGTCTTCAGCTCTTCTCCAGTTGCCACCAGCTACCTTGCGAATATCATCGCTCCACGACGACGCACTGGCCTAGTGGGTAGTGACTCTGCCTACGAAGCTAGTGGTCCTGGGTTCAAATCCGTAAGGGCAGATATTTGTGTGATGAACGCGAATATTTATTCCTGAGTCATAGATGTTTTCTATGTATTTAAGTATATATAAGACAATATCTCGAAACTTATTAGGAATTGTAGACTTTAAATAAACAATTGCGTTGCTCTGAAAACAAAGAAACGACAATTAAAGTATTTTATTCCAATCGTACATTCCTTTTAAATTAACTTTACTTATTATAACATAACCAAACAATTATTCTTTACCACGGTGGTCTAGCTGTCAATTCTAAACGTCACCCACAGCGCCACCTATGAAGTACATGTTTGCAATTTACAACTGTATCTATGGATGGAAGAGCGCTGTGAACATTAAAGAAATATAGTTTCTTTACATCTCCCCCCTCCAAGAAGAATTTTTTTCTTAATAAAAATTCACTAACCTTATATCTACACCTAAGTAATATAAAGTAAAACTAAATCTAACAATAGGTATTATATGAAATGAAACATTATTTCTTTCTTGTATTTTTTCTGTTTTAATGTAGGTATTGGTATGAGTTTCGTTATATGAAAGAGATTCTTATTATTATTATTATGATTATTTTTTGAGATATTTCTCTATATAAGTATTTATATCGTTGTCTAGAGTACCCATAGTACAAGCCTAGAGCTTAGTTTGGGACTTGATTAATTTGAATAATTTTCCTGTTGCAGGGAGCATCAAACGCACTTCCACTGCACCCGTAAAGACTGCGGCTACTCTTTCTGTGATAAAACCCGATTCGTGCAGCACACGGCTCGGCATGAGAGGTAAGGACCACGTTTTTCAAGATAACTCCCCGGTAGACCGAGACTTGACAAGTTCTTGTAGAGCTTAACATTATTTATACTATTTCGTTTTAGCATTAGTTTCGTTTGAATCGTGATGACACATCAGTATTATATAGGGCGTCCCACGACTGTGCAACATGAAGGGGAAGTACCTCAAATATTGTAGTTAGAGGATTTTGCTTTATGAAGACATAATTTTATTTTAAAAAGTTAGTAAGACTGCATTCAAAGATTTTTGAAAAACTGCTTGCCTCACCTGGGAATCGAACAGACCAAATATTTTATTTATTTCAAATGTTTTTTTTTTTTACACGGCATTACAGTTAGGACCAATACACCGAGAAACTTAGACTAATTACAAAAACACAACTAACAAAAAAACGAAAAACAAATCAAATAACCGTAAAAATAGTAAAAATAACAATTGTCATTAAGTAATACTAGAAGGCCTATCATCCATCATCTCGCAAAATATGAGAAAAACGATCCCAGTCAAAAGGGTAACTGATAAGAAATAATTCCCTCCAAGTAACATCGTATCTAAAAATAAAGGAATGGGTGAATGTGAAATTTTACATTTAAGCTACCTACTAGAAAATTTATTAGTATGTAAAATACATGCAAAAACTGAAGTTTTTTTTTTTAAATCTTTGAATGCAAAATTATTTACTTTTAAAAATAAAATAAAGTTTCTAAATAGCAAAGTCTCCTATGGACCATATTTAAGGTACTTTCCTTTCATGTGGCATAGCCGCGGGACACCCGGTATTGTATTGTCTTCCATTGTCTTTTCAATGATGGTAGAATATTTCGATGATGGCAACTACATTGTTTTTCAGACTGGACACACTGATGGGTGGCGACTTCCAGCAGTACCGCGCTAACGTGTACTGCCAGCGGCCGGACTGCCCCCATGCTTCGACTTTCGGTAATTTTTACACCATTTTATAAGAGAAAAACCTTTGAGACCGGATAGAACTCTTTTTTTGATTTTCCTTTGAAAACTGATGATGTACGTGCAAAAAAATATTTTTACAAACCATATTTCACTGTCATATGACGCGGAGGTTGGTTTAGTTGGTTATTGGTTGGTTGGGGCAAATGTTTGTGTAATGAGCACGAGTATTTGTTCTGAGTCTTAAAGGTATTATGTATTGAAGTACCTATATATTTCTCTATATACGAGTATGAAGGTTTATCGTTGCCTGTTGTTGTTCCCATACTACGATCGGACTTAGAAGCTCTACATTTTAGTACCTTGTCGCAGTAACGTACTAAAGTGAGTGAGGTTGAATTTAGTATACCAATAGATACAACAAGGTACTAAAATGCACCACTACTCCTGAGTTCCATCGTACAAGCGTCGAACTTAGTTTGGAATTGAGATTATCTTGAAGGCCGTGATAAAATTCTCAATCTTATAAATATACCTTACAACTTCACTTAGGCAACTACTATAGGCACCTAATGATGGTCATAATATCCACCCTTTACTTCAAATATTTTAACTTTGGCCCAACTGCTGCCACCCTATTGCAAAACTATGTTAAGCTCAGGCTACCTTCCAGGCACTGGTCAGAACAAGGCGTCCCACTTCCACTGCCTGAAGTGTGACTTCGTGTGCACCGACACCAACAAGGTGGTGGCTCACCGGCGGCAGCACCAGAAGCTGGACAGCATCCAGGCTGCTGGCTTCGACAAGTTCCCACCCAGCAAAGGTAAGGTTTTTTTTCCGTTGGTTCATGCAATACCATAAAGGCATTCCATCTTACGGCCGCACGCAGTCAGTTATTGACGTTTACAATTTAAGATGATTCCTGTGACAGCTCATACTGGGTGTCCCAGAAACCAACGTCAACCCGCCTAGAGCTGTTAGAGTAGCTCATAAGCTATCGATTTAACCCCCATGTATGCAATTGTTATTAGTTTCCGAGATATTGATCATTTTAATCGGTTTTTTTATCATTTTTCCTTATGTCCGTGATACGAAAAACCCCTAAATTCACGTATTTATACTTTTTTTTTTCAGTGTTTTCTTACATGATTAGAATCACTGTGAAATAAGGAAGTTTTTAAAGCTATATGACATTTTTTTTTCATTGCAACTTTTTGTGTAAACACACAAAGTTTGTTTTTCCATACTTGGTGAAAATCAAACTCGGGGTTCCCTTAGTATGGAAAAAGTAACTCTGTGCGATTACTCAAAAAGTTGTAATGAAAAAATAATGTCATGTAGCTTTAAAAACTTCCTTATTTCACAGTGATTCTAATCATGCAAGAAAACACTGAAAAAAAAAGTATAAATAAATGAATTTAGGGGTTTTTCGTATCACGGACATAAGGAAAAATGATAAAAAAACCGATTAAAATGAT
Source organism: Acleris laterana (assembly GCA_963966035.1). NCBI lineage: Eukaryota > Metazoa > Arthropoda > Insecta > Lepidoptera > Tortricidae > Acleris > Acleris laterana. The sequence continues at coordinate 9,567,398 of OZ014462.1, read as the reverse complement.
CAATATCTCGGAAACTAATAACAATTGCTGAACATACAAGGGGGTTAAATCGATAGCTTTTGAGCTGCTCTATCAGCCCTAGGCGGGTTGACGTTGGTTTCTGGGACACCCAGTATAAATTTTCTTGTTTCTGTTTACATAAGTACACCATTGGTACAAATCTATCGAGGTCATTTAATAATTTAAATAATTAATCGCCTACTTTTAAATACCTCGCTTGTGAGTATGAAAGTTACGAAATACGGCTGTCAGAAAGAAGAAAGAAAGAGGAAAGAAAGACCAAAAACGATGGGAAAGGATTATTCACTACATCTGTACTCGCTATGATCCATTTTGATTTGTCAACCGTGACCCTGGCAGACTTATCTAAACATTTATATTTCTTTAGAATTTCAAAACCAGTCTTGATTTCCAAAATGTTTAATCTATTTTTTGTTCTAGCATGCGGATACGAGCCCCAATGCATCCACAGCAAGAAGCAAACCCACTACCATTGCCTGCAGTGCGGATTCGCCGTGCTAGGCCTATCGCAGATGACGTCACATAAGTACAAGCACCAGGAAGCGAACCTCGGACCTTCCACCAGCGGCACCCACTGACTAACAACCCTATGAAACAGGGTTAAAGTTCAATTTAGACTGAACGTAACCATTATGTAGTGTAACTAGAGAAACAATGGCATGTGTTAAGATGTGTCTGTCTGTTTTGAACAGAATATGAAAGATACTGTTACTTGTTTGATACAAGTCGGAAAATGGGTCCTTTTAGGACATTTTTAACATGGAATTGACTTTAATGACTTTTTAGTCATGTTTTTGAAAATCATGACGTTTTGAAATCGAGAGCAATGATTGTATTATCGTATAGAAGTGTGTTTGTCCCTCAAAATAGTGCCTTAGACGCTTTCAACGGATTTAGTATGGCGGAAATGTGCCAAAACAAAACAACTATTCAGATTGTTAAAGTAGATTTTTTAATGTAATGCGAATTGTGTATTCCCTTTCCACAAAATAGGCGTATATTTATGACATATTTTGAAAAACAAAAAGTGAATATGATTGCAACACTTATACTCTTTCCTTAAAATCGTACATTTAGAATGTTTTTGAAAGTTTGGATATTTGTCAATGTCTCGTTAAAAAAGATGGAGCGAGAAAGATGATTGCATTGAAAGACAAAAGAGGTGTTGTTTTATATGTTCATAATTTTATAGTAATATTTACGCCTTTATATGGAAAAGGGTGAATTATAAAATATATGCACCGAAAAAATGGTTTCGTAGAAAATGGTGAAATTCTAAAATAGTTAAAAATGCATGTTAATTATATGAAACGTGTGTATTTTCCTAAATCCTGACCAATCTTAGATGATAGTTTATATAAAAATATATTTATTATCCCAAGAAAAGACATTTTTACGAATAGTATTATTAATTTAGGGTTCGTAAAATTAAATTAAGGCATTAGATTTTGGTTAAAACCATCGTGCCTGATCCCGATCGAGACAATATCACGTGGTACATTCTGACAGTCGCAGTACAAAAAAGTACGCCATTTTGAAAAACTTGTCAAAATTTACTACGCAAGTAGGTTAACTCAAAAAGTATAATTTAACAAAAAATATTTAAAAATTGTCAATTTTATAAACATTGTAAATAAGATTAGAGTATATTGAAATCATTGTTAATAAAAATATATATTGGTATAGTATGTTAAAATTGGACAGTGTACAGATTCAAACGTTTGTGATCCATGGGGTATATAGCATAGCCATAGAATGCCATATTCATACAAATATGTTTAGTTGATAGCTGAAATAAGATCAGTATTAGTCAAAAGTATCCTCCTAATACCTTTTGCATTCCTTTTACCGGCGTTTTTAAACATCCATTCCTTTGTAGTTTATAGAAGTCCTAGTTACGTTGGTCTCTAAAGGAAATCGTTACAAATTCACCATTCACCGCTCTAATTGGAACCTAACCTTTATAAAAAACTATCGAAGAAGTTTTTTTTCATGATTTAATATAGCGTATTCCATCACACCACATTTCTTTTCTAAATATTTAAAAGCATTGTCGTGTCAACGAAATTATATGAATTAATATAGAAGTTGTGCCGAAATTGTAAAAAAAATATTACACTTATGAGCAAGAGTAAATCAAAGATTTTAAATTATATTTTAATCCCTAAACTATAACAGTTTTCAGGATAGTATAATTTATATCGTCCCATTACTTTCTCAACCTCGTATCTGATCGAATCGTTAGATAGGAAAGGAGTCTTTATTCTTTAGGAAACAAGAGTGCTTTTCCTATCTAACTATTCGACAAGTTACGAGATTAAGAAAGTAAGGTTGAGAAAGTAAAGGGACATGCTTAGAGATCAATAAAGGACTTTTTACGACCAAACGAGTTCGAATCCTAACCTATCTTATATCAGTATTTCTTAGTTTAAGTTATCTTAAATTGTTCCTATGTCATTTTTCACTTTAAGCCCATTTGCAAAAGAAAAACAAACATCTAAATCTTCGGTAAAAAAATGCCCTTGATATCATAAGCTAATCTAGAGTAAAGTTTAGCTGTCTAATTGTAAATCTTCAGGAAAAATAAATGTCAATCTTACATCCGCGTTTAAAACTAAATGTAGACTCATTGGAACCCTGACCCACCATAGAACCGTGTCACAGTGACGTTATTTTTCAAGTTATAAGAAGTGTCAAGATTGAAAAGGGCATGCTTCGATGGTTCGGTCATTTGGAAAGGATGGATGAAAGAAGATTGACGAAAGAGATATACACATCGATAGTGAGTGGACGGGTCGGAAGGGGCCGCCCTAGGCGTACTTTTTCGAGTCAAATCTGTGAAATACTGGAAAAGGGCCGAATCTTAAGTACCCGAAACTGACGTGCGTGCATGACTCGATGTATGAATGTGGAAGAAGCGAAAGAAATTTGTCAAGATCGTAGCAAGTGGAAGGAAGTGGTCTCTGCCTACCCCTCTGGGAAACAGGCGTGATTTAATGTATGTATGTAAGAAGTGTCAAACAAATAGCTTTATATATTGTCACTGTGACACCGTTCTATGCTGGTTCAGTATTGTATACCGATAGTATAAAATGGTGCCAATTTGGATCACTATCCATACTAATATTATAAATGCGAAAGTGTGTCTGTCTGTCTGTTACCTCTTCACGCTTAAACCGCTGAACCGATTCATGTGAAATTTGGTGCAAAGATAGTTTGAATCCAGAGAAAGAACATAGGCTAGTTTTTTTCCCGAAATTCATCCCCTAAGGGGGTGAAATAGAGGGTGAAAATTTGTATGGAGTCGCAGGCAGAAGCTAGTGTTAAATATCTTCGAACCTAAATTTACAAACTGTATTCTTGTTAGACTAGAATCGAATTTGACAGTTATCGTTTTAGGTTTATAGATGACTAGCGACCCGCCCTCGCTTCGCTTCGGTTTATTTGAGTTTTCTATAACACACTTACATAAAACAAAATTTATCACTACATAGTATAAAACAAAGTCGCTTCCCGCTGTCTGTCCCTATGTATGCTTAGATCTTTAAAACTACGCAACGGATTTTGATGCGGTTTTTTTTAATAGATAGAGTGATTCAAGAGGAAGGTTTTTATGTATAATAAATTTTGTTTTATGTACGTGTGTTATAGAAAACTCAAATAAACCGAAGCGAAGCGAGGGCGGGTCGCTAGTTATACATAAAAACCTTCCTCTTGAATCACTCTATCTACTTAAAAAAACCGCATCAAAATCCGTTGCGTAGTTTTAAAGATCTAAGCATACATAGGGACAGACAGCGGGAAGCCACTTTGTTTTATACTATGTAGTGATTAAAATTCTAGAACACTATCGGATTGGTCTCGAAGTATATCTATCTCTTTATTTTAGTGTTTCTTTTGCAAATGGGAGATTAATTTAGTCTGTTATCTGAATGCTGCGGAAACATTTTTCAGCACGAATTATTTTCTGAATCGTCAAATTATTTCCTGTAAATTTCCGTGCCATAAAAATAGTCAAGAGTACTGTTGATTTGGACAAAATGTAACTTTTTTTTAAGTATTGTGTGCTCCTTTTAGTGATAGATCTTTAAAATTTTCCGTGTTCAACTTTAGACTTTTTTTTATTTATAATAGGCATTGGCAGCTAAAAAGTCACTATTATTTGCAATAAAAAAATAAATTCTCACATTATTGGTTGTTATTTCTCTTGTTTTGTTATCTAATTTTACATTTAATGTTTTTTATTTCAACGCCTTTAAGTTTTCAACTGTCAACACTTTTTAAAATAATTTAATCGCGTATTTATGTATTTTAGTACGTAGCTTAATTAAGTAATTATAATTTTGAATAATTTCTTAATTGCACGAATATACGAGACAGGAGTGTTATTTTAGAATATTAACTGAATAAAAAATAAAAGGATGTTTCGTACAAAATTGATTTTTTTGTGTTGTATTTAGTATCCGAGTATATTCCACCCGTAATTCATGCGTTTGTTTGAGATTAAAAAAATGGAACATAGTACCTATAGTGTTGTTTACCTCATGAGTTCTAGAAATTAAACGAGAATATACGGATACAAGCTTTTTATTATACGAGCCACCCATAATTTATAAATGTAGAAACAACCTTTTTATACACGGTGATTTTTTATCGGTGATCAGGAGTTGAACATTATTAATAAGCAACAACAATGGAATTTAATGGTTGATGTCTCAAACAATTAACTCACTGTTTAATTTATTTAAGTTAATGATATTGTTAAAACCAATCACCACTGGATACATGGACATCCTACATTAATTATTGATGTGAAGTAGTACGTCAAGTGCCATCGCTTTGGCGGGAAAGGAGGGTGGGCTAATTGGCTTAATGACCAATAGGGACAAACTATTACTATGACAGGTGGTTCGAAATATTTGTGTGAAAAAAGTTATTGCCATGCAAAGACCGCGGTTTTTCCAAGTAATTATTCTAACGTCGTCTATGTAGGCGTCCCGTTGTTCCAGATTTTTAAATATTTCACACAGCGATTTAAGATTTCCCGCCATACAAAAAGTTGTAGAATATGAAAAAATCTTTCAAAGGACATATGGCTTGTCATTATTGGTTTTTAGCCCAGTGTCCATACAAAACTGACCATCATTCTTTGACAGATAAACTTATCAGTTAAGTGTTCTTGACTCATAGACTAAACAATTAGTAGGGTGACAATTCATTTCAATTAAAAGTTGGTTTCAAAACATATTTCTTACATAAAAAAATAAGTTTTGTTTCATGTAACTGCGACTTAAACGTGATCGCCATTAATAACTGAATTAGAAAAATTGGTTCCTGATCACCAAAAAAAAATCACCGAGTACAACGGGTTCATGAGGAAGCAAAGACCTCCTACAACATGCGCAGTGACAAAGTATCCTAACTGGCCACTGCAAACTGGGGGGTTATGACATAGCTACGCAGTTCATTTTACGGTGAGGGTAAGGGACGGATCTATAGCAGTTACATAACTCTGTCCTTTTCTCTCAGCGAGAAATTGAATGGCATAATAACCCGCACTGAACAAACATCCCTTTTTTTTTTTTTTTTGTTTTATCTGCTATCAGTGTATTCACTTTTAGCAGGTGTGTTACATGCTTCTCTCATTCAGAGTGTGTCCTCCAGCGAGAACATCTACTCGTAATTCTCTACTCTATAAGATGTCTTTTCTTTTAAGGCGTTTAACATAGCTGGATATTGGGAGCTGTCTTGCTAGGATATTGGGATGGGCTTCTAGCCGTTTCCTGTATGTAGTCTTGGTATTAGTGATTTCTTCTCTCACTGTGAGCATTTCCAGGTGTTCATGGATCTCAGCATTGGTCACATACCAGGGGACATTACTGATTGTTCGGAGAATTGTGTTTTGCATTCTTTGTATTCGTATGACGGAGGAGTTACTAGCACTACCCTACAGCTGGAGGCCGTACATCCATACAGGTTTCAGGATCGACTTGTACACTAGTAATTTGTTGTCTACTGACAGTTTGCTGTTTCGGCCTAGCAACCACAGGAAGCTTTTGTATCTAATATTCAGTTCATCTCGTTTCTTCTTGATGTGCTCATTCCATGTCATACGTCTATCAAGATGAAGACCAAGGTATCTGACAGAGTTTTGGTGAGGAAGGGTGGCATTTTCTAGCTTCACCGAGGGGCAATTACCTTTGCGTAGGGTATAAGTAACGTGCACTGATTTTGAAGTACTAGCTTTAATTCTCCAATTTCGAAGCCATTTAGTTGTCTCGTCTAAGCCTTCTTGTAGAATTTTTGAGGCTATTACTGGGTCCTTGTGACTCGCCAAGATAGCGGTATCATCGGCGAATGTAGCTGTAGTTATGTTATTCGAGCAAGGGAGGTCAGCAGTGTAGATAGTGTAGAGTACAGGGCCCAACACTGACCCCTGGGGAGCACCAGCTTGCACTTTAAGAACTTTCGATGTTGTTTCACCTTCTTTTACCTGGAACAGTCTTCCTGAGAGGTAAGAATTGAATATTAAAAAATAGCTGTGTGGAAGGCAACTTTTAATTTTGCATAACAGGCCTTTGTACCAGACTCTATCAAAAGCCTGTTGTATATCCAAGAAGACTGCAGAGCAGTATTCTTTTCGTTCAAGCGTGTTTCTTATCTTGTCGTAGACTCTATGAACCTGTTCCACAGTGGAGTGATGCAGCCTAAAGCCAAATTGATGGCTGGGTATGATACCATTTTCTTTTAAAATAGGAAGAATTCGACGAAGAAGAAGTTTTTCGAAAATTTTCGATAATATCGGGAGCAGACTTATAGGTCTGTAGGATGTGATGTCACCTGGTGGTTTTCCATCTTTGTAGATCATAGTTATTTGAGATACTTTCCATATTGCAGGGAAATGTTGGACTTTTAATATTCCATTACACATAATAAATAAATAAAAATAAAAATAAAAATATTTTATTTTCAGATATCTCAGTTCCATAGGTTGTTAGTTACAAAAACACTTATAAAAACTAAGTTAGTACAGTAATAAATAATATTAATATTTCAGTGTCGTAAGACATGAAGGTCGGTGTATCGGCGGAGAATATCCGAATCCCACCTCCCTGCTATCATTTTCAGAATGCTATTTGTGAATGAGCTTACATAGTTGTGATGTAAGTTATAGCTTTAAAGTTTGTTACATATCCCATAAATTGTGTTTTTACTTGCGCTACAAAAACGTATCGTCTGATTCCAAGGAAATTCTTTAGTTAATTAGGAAACAAAATAATAGTAATGAGGGCGCCACTGGACGCTCGGCGTTTGTTCAGTGCAGACTTAATTGTTTTAGTTATGGTAGAACCTCGCAAGGTCCTTTCGGGTTGCTACCACAATCTTATCCTTTACCCTGTCGTCAAGCAGCAATCTTAACATTGTTGTGCTTCAGTGTGGGGATAAGACAACCGGTGAAATTACTAGCATAGAGTTCTTAGCGCCATCTAGCGAGTAATGAGTGCACTACTACGCCGCAAACTCAAATTAAAATTCAAGTAATTTTCATTATGTCTTGCATTGGTGATAAGACTTAGTGCAGGTCCTTCTCTGTATCGATGCCACCATCTTATCTTTTAACCGGTGTGGGGATAAGACAACTGGTGAAATTATTGCAAAGGCGAATCCCATTTTAGGGCTTTATTAATAAAGTCATCTTGGCTGAGATGCCCATCACAAGATACGTCAAAGTAAACGTCAAACCGTTGAACACTGTCAGTTTTGACGCATCTTGAGACGAGCATTAGAGTTGAGATTAGTTTATTAACGCTTAGTCTTCAAGGTAAGCGACGTATTTGCAGTCATAGTATTGTAGTCTTAATATTGTAGTATTGAGAATGCAAATGTCTATACCATAATAGACATACAGTGTGTTACCAGCAGCCAGGCTTTTTTTAAAGTAGTTTAAAATAACGTATCTCTGAAACGTAACTATGACATTAATTTAATTAATAAACAACTTTTTAGGCTTTGTTTACTTCCTAACAAAATGTTAATTGCCAGCAATGTAGAGCACAGCAATTTGACAAGTGTAAATGACAGTCGACGGCTACTTTGATTATAATTATGACCTGCCCCCGTACCACGACACGCCTTGTACCAAGCAACAGCGATACTGATAACGATGAACACGCAGCACATGTCATGCACTACATTAAAAATGGACAGTATCTAAGAAAATTAATTGTGAAGTTATTTTAATTGTTTTTTAATTGATAATACTTGCAAACAATTGCTGAAGCAACGTATTATCGGCAGTTTTAATAAATGCCTGCATGCCGGTAACACACTGTATATTTTAGAAATATCACGTCATTATTCTTAAGATTACGCCTTTCTGAAACGCTGTGCTCTTCGCATAATAATGAACAAACAGATAAAGCTTGATCCCGGCTAATATCCTAATTAAAATCTGAATTAACATGCTAATTTATTAATGAAAGTGTTGTTTAAGTTATGGCGGCGTTACTAAAGGCTCTATTGTACTCGAATTAATTACTTTTGACATTATGGCTCTGGATGTATCGTTTTTTTAAATACATTTGTGTATCATGAATATTTCTGTTTTACTAGCGACCCGCTTCGTTTACACTTACTTAAAGCCCGATATACATTGGTCAAGGAAATCAAGGACAGTCGAGTGATAAAATAGCAGTGGAAAGGCAACTTGACTCGCCACTGTCGGATCGGATTACACTACTGTACTGTCCACTGTCACTGTCCACTGTCCAATGTCCTGGACCAATTTTTACACCCGGGGGTTTTACACCCGTACGTACAGTCAACGTCAAAAGTAAGTGATCAAAATCAACATTTCAAAATATCTATTGTCATGGCATCCCAAATATAACATGTTATATTAAAGTGCTAAATTAATTGATGTTTTAATTAGTCAAAAGAAAGTGATCATAACAGCTGTGCAAAACAGAAGCCTGACATGACATTTCTATCAAAAGCGTCAAACGTGAATTGAATACCAAAATAACGACATTCCAACAATATCGGCAAAAGAAGGATTTATGGCAAATAATTCCAAGATGTAATAAAAACTTATTTTAAATCTTGGCGTAAGGGAGATTGCTATTTTGTCACTTCGCATGTTTTTCGACGAACATAACCGATATTAACCGAAGTACTCCGAGGTTGTCCCAAAACCAAGATTTTATAGTTAAAACTTTAATTCGAAATGTTCAACGATGACTTAAACTGTCATTGAGTTTTTAAAAATCGAAATAATGGTGATCACTTATTATGACACGTTATTGAGCTCATTTACTTTTGATCAACTACAATAGTCCGTAGCATTTGACTTAATGTATTGTATAGATAATTTTGGGACCCTATTTCATCAGTTTCTTTTGCTGTTGACTGTACACAATTCAGAATTTATTATTTGACACTTCCGCATTTCGACCGGAAGCTCAGAATTCAAGATGGCACGTATTGACGTATTTGTTATTGTATTGTTTTAAGCCATTACAGTTAAGCAAATAACGGTTGCTTATGTGACTGGTGCATAATGAGAGGTATTAATACATGAGTGTGGTTTTATGAAACAAGTGTTTTAAAGCCTAATAATACGTACAGTAGCATAACTTTCTCTACATGCATATCATAAGTTTTGTACAATATGTGAGAAACCTGTATCTGTCGTTACCCTGTAGGTATCTTAATATATACCTGTAACTTAATGTTCACATTACAGTATAGGTCGCCGATACTTTAAAGTGAACATTAAGATGCAACTACAGCGATAATCGATACTTTAATGAAGTGCTATGAAAACTGATACTCTATTGTTTAATGCCCGACTCTGCGAGAGATCAACTTTACTTATTTTACGTTTATTCACTCTCGTTACATACATTCTTTAAGTCGGGTGTTTTAAATTATTTTATCCTATTTGAATTACGTTTTAACCGTCGTAGGTTATTAAAAAAAATATGCTTTTATATTGCCGTTAACACAAAGAGACAACGTGAAAATAATTTCAAAGATTATAAGACATCTCGCATCTATAATGTTAAATGTTAAGTGGAATGTGTCCGGATAACTCCGAGTTGAGATCTAGAATTCAATCCTTTGTTACATTATCTAGCTCTTGGGATATTAAATAGTTGTCTGTTCGAATACAAGTTATATTGAATCAATAAAGATTCAGTAGACAATATTCATTACTTTTTTACAGCTTCAATAAACACTGATTCATGTAACAAGCTGTTGAGATAAATCATTTTTTGAATAGCTATATGAATAACCAAGGTAGTCAACAAAGATTTGTTCCCATCTCTTTGTCACAAATCAGAATTTAACATGGAGTTAATAGCCGACCTGTCACATGATAATTACAGTGCATCCGATCTCTCTGTCTAATCGCTCTCTTATTCAGTTCGCTTAATATTTATAGTGCGGTGCCGTTAAGAAGTCAATCCTGACAGCTGTCATCGCAGTACAATTTATAACCTATTCTTGGACTTGACAGAACCGCGTGAATTCTCTTTTACCGAACAATTGTCTTCGCGTGTGATATCCACGGACTTATTGCTCTAATAAGTCCATCGGAGTGTCTATAAATAACTTGACACTGGCGGAATACAACTTAACAGGAGTGAAACCCATTAATTAAAATTAAAAAAAATACCTATTCTTGGCTTTGAGGTTATAATTTGTACTGAAATGACTAGGTGTCAGAATTGACTTCTTAATGGCCGGGCACTATAGTTTAAATTCATAACCTAAGGTTATTAAAGTAACTGGTAGGGGGCGCTGTACGTTCAGCTTCTAATTTTACTCAAGAGCGATGGCAGAAAGTTAGTTTTCAAGGTAGTAAGACAGAAGTAGCTCTGTATTCTATTTTTAGGGTTCCGCACCTCGAAAGGAAAAAGCGGAACCCTCATAGTATCACTTTGTTGTCCGTCCGTCCGTCCGTCCATCTGTCAAGACCCTTTTTCTCAGGAACGGGTGGAGGTATCAAACTGAAATTTATATCATATACTCAAGTTTACTGTTCTGCAGAGATGTGAAAAAATCAAACTTCTAAACCAACGCAATCAAAAGATACAGCCGTTTAAAACGGAAATTTCCCAAAATTTTTGAAACTCGCAAGGGTATCAAAATCTACAGGGTACTTCCCGTGAACTTAGAATCTTGAAATTTGGTACGAAGCAACGTCTCATAGCACAGATAAAGGAAAAATTGCGAAAGCCGTAAAAATTTTAGTTACATCAAATAATAAAAATATTTTTATTAATTTTAAAGTCACTACCTTCCTCATGAACGCGTAGAGGTATTAAATTGAAATTCATATGAAGGTGTGTAGGTGTACGGAACCCTCAGTGCGCAAGTCCAACTCACACTTGGCCGGTTTTTATTTAAAATTATTACAACTTCCAACAGGGTGATGACTTTTGCGCCACCTATAATATATATATATTTTATGGCAAAGAGTAGACAAACGTGCACACAGGCCACCTGATGGTAAGTGGAAACTGTGACCCATAGACATTCGCAATCACAAGACTGCAGTTCAATCCTAAGACTGCAAATGCGTTGCCATGCCAACCCTGAGGCTAAGATGGAATGCCTCTATGCTAGTCATTTCACCGGCTGTCTTATCCCCAAACCGGAACACAACAATGCGAACACTGCTGATTGGCGCTAGGTTAATGGATAAGATGGTTGGTGGTAGCGATCCGGACGGACCCTGCACGATAAACTTACTTAATAGGGTATTTGATAACAGTGAAATTAAATTGTTTTTTCTTTAACAACAGATAAACATTATAAAAATACTAGGAAAACATCAATCTTTTATTTATGTTGCTATTTTAAGATATTTAAATTCATAAAATCCAATAATAAGGACGCTGTTTGATTGTGACGTCACAAGATAGTAATCCCTATAAATTCCATAGTGACGGAGCGGTTTTGATGTTTCATAAAAAGAAGCTGCTTTGACTTTTGTCAAATACAGTATTGCGAATAAACTTACGAATTGAGATGATTTTGAATTTAGAAACCTCCTTAAACGTCACCGAAATAAGGTCTCCCACTCGCTAAATAACGTCCTCTCAAGAGCCCCTCCACATTAACGTACTATGCGAACTAATATCGGCTGCGGGCATACATAGGTACAGCACTCGGCCGAAACGCAGCATTCCGGCCCGGGGCGCTGTTCCACTTGTGCCGATGAACAAACCTTTTTAGCCACGATATTAAGACTGCGCCGAGCAAACGCCGAGCGTCCAGTGGCGCCCTCATTACTATTATTGGGTTTTCTAATTAACTAAAGAATTTCCTTGGAACCAAACAAAATGTGTTTGTAGCGCAAGTATAAACACAGTTACCTAACTTACTTTAGTACCTTACTAAAGTGTATACATATTTTTGCCCTTGACTACTTCTACCCGTTGTCCCAATCGTAAATTGGGACAACACGAAAGCTACTTTCCTATAACTACTCACTCTACCTTAGATGTAGTTCTAAAGTTATAGTTCTTTAGTTACATATTTATTATTTCGACTTTGTTACACAAAACAATGTAAATATATTCAAACGATTGTTTTTGCTTGCAGTTATGAGTGTAAATAAGCCTTACTTTAAAAAGCTATAGGTACTTTTATTGACAAGCATGCAGTTGTTTACTCCAAAAACAACAGCAAGTAAAAACACTTTAACATTTAACCCTTAAATGCATAGCGTTTCGAAAATCGAACGCGTCTTTAAAGTTCATTTCCAAATTTGAATTTTGACAAAGCTACAAATCTTACTGCATAAATTCTAAGGTTGGCTTATAATGTATGTTTGAAATTGAACTTTAAAATATACGATGTATATCTACATCATTATGCATTTAAGGATTAAAGTAAAAAATATTACTTTGTGTCGACACCGATGACCCAATGGAGCGCGCTCCCTCCTGGGGCCGGATCGATACGCGCCTGCGCGCGCCGAGCCGCAGTATTGAATGGACCCATTCATGGATCAACTGGTGCCTGCAGAATGAACATCTACTCTATACCTATAAATGTACAGGATGGCTTAGTTTGAATGATCTGAAGTACTGGTTTTTAATAGTCTAGGTTCTTTTTAGGTCTATGTGCTGTAATAATCGGATCTTGAGTTAGATTTCTGTTTTAAGACACGAGAGATATTTTTGGACTTGATAATAACTTTGACTTTGTGCGTAGAATTATTTTCATCTACTCTCCTGTAAAAACCTTACTTAGTGCACACCTAGGATATTCAAGGATTATTCCCTTCAAATTTCAAATGCCTTGGTCCTGTGTCCATTCTTCTTTTATACGTATAAAATTAGTTTCATAAAATTGTCCTATGTATGTGTGTATATGTACAGTCACGAGATTAAATTTGGTACCCACCTTAGGTCCAAAGTCAATCTAACATTCTACAACAATAAGTTTGAGTTTCCTAAAAGTTACAAATGACTTGACATCTCTAATGATATTGACTTCAAGCATATTTTTCTTGAAATGGGTCCCAAATTAACGCTCGTGACTGTACATACGTCTAAGTTAATAAGACAACAGCTTTCTTTGTGTTTCGACATTAACTGTCAGGTTAAGAAATGGCTGTCGGCCAGCAGACAATCACAATCTGAATCAACTGATTAAAAGACAAAATGACGATGTTCTTGGCTCTAGCTACTGAATTATATCGTATTGTATAATATTATGAGTAGTTTATAATATACTTTATCTAAGTTTAAGTATCCCCGCGTGGTTGCCAGGTTAGAATAGTGCTACTCGATATCCTCCCGTGGATGTCGTAAGAGACGACTAAGGGAATAAAGGCTGTGTAGTACTGTTAGGCGATGGGCTTGCTACCTGTTACTAATACACTGGTAAACATCTTAGCCTAATTAAGCAAAATGTGGTTACAGAATTATTAACAAGTTTGTAGAGTTGTTAGTAATTCTGTAGCTCTCCCTACCCCACTCTGGAAATAAAAGCGTAAGCTTATGTATGTAAGTTTAAGTATCCCTGTAAAGAGTAAATCTGTAGACATACTTCACGCTTTCATTCCCAGAGTATACAGATAGTTAGGCAGGTAGTTAGGCAGAGCTTGTATACAGGGTGTATGGCAGTCGGGTGTAGGGGTTTTAAGGGATGATAGTAAGGGTCATTCTGAACATTTTTGACCACATTTACTATTATGCTAAGTTTCACGGTTTCCGAGATATTGATAATTTTAATAGGATTTTTTGTCATTTTTCCTTATGTCCGTGATACGAAAAATCCCTTAATTCAAGTATTAATTAAAAAAAAAAACAGAGTTTTCTTGCATGACTTGAATCACTATGAAATAAGGAAGTTTTAAAGCTACATGCCATTTTTTTTCCTTACAACTTTTTGAGTAACCTCACAAAATTGGTTTTTCCATACTTGGTGAAAAACAAACGCGGGGTTCTCTTAGTATGGAGAAAGTAACTCTTGCGCGTTTACTCAAAAACTTGTGAGAAAAAAAAATGCCATGTAGCTTTAAAACTTCCTTATTTCATTGTGATTCAAGTCATGCAAGAAAACACTGTTTTTTTTTTTAAATTAATACTTGAATTAAGGGGTTTTTCGTATCACGGACATAAGGAAAAATGACAAAAAATCCTATTAAAATTATCAATATCTCGGAAACCGTGAAACTTAGCATAATAGTAAATGTGGTCAAAAATGTTCAGAATGACCCTTACTATCATCCCTTAAAACCCCTACACCCGACTGCCAAACACCCTGTATAGATGTATAAGTGTATATCAGTGATAGGTTGCGATGCAAGCCCATCGCCTAACAATACTACAAGCCTTTATTCCCTTAGTCGCCTCTTACGACTTCCACGGGAAGACATGGAGTGGCACTATTCTAAGCCGGCAAAATGTTTAGATGTCGTGAAAAAGGCTATAAGTAGACTTATCTCGTAATAAAAAAAGGGTGTCGACATAAACGGAGTATACCAGACTTACACCCTTTTTCATATGATCTTCAGGACACTAAAACCCGTTTTCACCTAGGTCTCCAGAAATATAGTCTGATGCGAGACAGTGGGGCAGTGATATACAGAATGTCTGATATTTGGTTTGTGGAGTAAAAATCAGACGTTTCTCTTAAGCGCTTGATCTCATCTGTTTCTTGAGCAGATTTTTAGTAATAAACTAAAAATCTATGTATCATAATTTCGTAATAGGTAGATATAATTTTAATTAGTAACTTCACTAAATTTATCAAATGATAGCTGGGCTCTAGGGATGTTTGGCATTACGCAACCGTCACGTAAACTACTATTTCATCACACTTGCTCGTAAATAGTGTCCTAACATGCTAGAAAAATCGACCGTAAATCCAAAATAATACCCGCGCCGCGGGCCTTTTTTTACCATTACGCCCTATCGTGCGTAATAGTTTTTTTTTTTTAAATAATATACGTGGACTCAAACTATCACAATACGTCAGGACCCCAATTCTTGTGCCATTCGATATGAAGTTTCATTCGAGATGAAATGTCAGTTGCATACAATTTCCTAAAAATAAAAAATCTCGCATATATTGATCTCGACTGTCACTAGAATCGGACTCCGAACACGTTTGACATTATCTGTGGTAAGTCACAAACAATGATGTAGTCTGCCGCTAATAAGTTAAAAATATGGCTTTTGTCTGATTAAAAAGATAAAGATAAAAGATATTTATTCAGTAAGTAGGCCGCACGGGCACTTTTACACGTCAAGAATCTACCAGCGCTTCCCAAGAGGAGACACTGCTGAGAAGAAACGCCGCAAGAAACTCAGCAGTCAGTCATTTTTTAAACATATTACAATGGTACTACTTAATCTAGCATTATATAAAGCAATAAATATTAAATTCAATATAATATTAAATAACATGCGTAGATCAGCAGGAAAACATGCCAAAAATGTTATGTGAGAGATAAAGGAAGAAATAGGAGAAAAAAAAAAAAAAAAAACTCACTTACATTTGTTTATAACTTATAACACGGTGCAAGATGACCACATAAAAGTTTCGATACGGTTTCCTACATCAATGGTGTCGCCTAGACAAGATAAAGCTTTTGCAATTTATCAAATTATTATTGACTATGTTTCGGGTTTAGACCATGCATTTTTGTCTGTTAGATAGTCCTCGACCCTATAATACGCTTTTGACATTAACGATTTTTTCAAGTAATTTTTAAGTGCTGGAAATGGTAACTTTAAAACTACGTCAGGTAATTTATTATAGAAATGAATGCATTGACCAACAAATGATTTATGTACTTTACGGACGCGGAATTTTCGAATAGCGATTTTATTTTTATTTCTAGTATTTAAATTATGTATATCAGAATTCTTGGTGAAAGAATCTAAATTCTTAATAACATAAATAATATTTTCATAAATAAATTGAGACGCTACAGTTAAGATATTAATTTCTTTAAAAAGTTCTCTTAAGGAGTCACGGGAATTTAAGTTGTAAATAGAGCGAATGGCCCTTTTTTGTAAAACAAATATAGTTTGTATGTCAGCAGCCTTACCCCAAACCAGAATACCGTACGACATGACACTATGGAAATAACTATAATAAACTAAGCGAGCTGTCTCAACATTGGTTAATTGTCTAATTTTCCTAACGGCGTAAGCTGCCGAGCTTAGTTTACCTGCCAGTACAGATATATGGGGACTCCATTGCAAATTTTTATCTATTGTTATGCCTAGGAAAACTGCCTTATCTACCATTTGCAAACACTCGTCATTTAGAAAAATCGTCATTTAGATTTTATTTCATTTCCTCGCAATTGTGATGAAAAACATTGTATGTTACACGAGTGGTAAAGGAAATACAAAGCTCGAGTCATTAAAGCCTGATGGCTTCGGCTTCGGGTTTCTAACAGACTCTCGTTTGTAATTATTTCTTTAATACCACCTTTAATACACAATGTACTATTTTATAATACCTACCCTCTTTAAGCTGCCTGTCCACTGGAGCAGACCGACGCAGCGGAGCGAAAAAAACGTAAGAATTGCATTCTCCTTGTCAGCTCCTTTTATTAACGGAGATATTATGCAACTCTATTGGTAGATTTTGTGCTCCGCTCCAGTGAACACGCTGCTTTATAACGTCGCAAGGCTTAGTCACCTCGAAAGTTTGTTGAAATACGCAGGTAACACGTTGTCGGAGAGTTTGCTTTTCTTGGGTTTCCCATGAAATTAGGTTAATGTAAGCTTTTTTTCCAAGATTTCACAAGCGAATTACGAGTATTATCGTTAATTTCCCGTTAACACCTTGTTGGTGTGAGATTTTTTTTCCATTAGTGATACCTTAAAAAGTCGTGATAAAATCCTGTTTGTAGTCCACTTTGTACTGTAATTTCTAACAATAAAGGTTTTTTAGGTGGCAGTACTCCGGCCTTGAATACTTTTTTAACCTTTGATGCAAAAAGAGGGGTTTTTAACGTAAAAGTTCGTGTTTTCACATAGAGTATGTAAAATTCTAGAAATAGAATATATAGGAGGAGGGTAATGTGTTTATCAGCCTATATATACATCGTATTGACATCGGACGAGGGACCATTTATTAGATGTGTAATTGATGTTCTTATAATTATTATTTATTTTTGTATTCTTTGATTATTAGTATTTATGTTTGACGATCTCAATTACATTTTCGTATTTTTTGACATGCAATGCAATTAATATTGTAATATTACATTGATGAATAAATAAACTAAACTAAACTATATGTATGTTTGTTCCTTTGTGGCGCTCTAGAAACTAAACGCGTGGGCCAATTTTGATGATTTTTGTGTCAATAGATTTGTCTTAATCTTGTGAGTGACTACGGGCCGTATTAATAAACTAATCTCAACTCAAATGCTCGTCTCGAGACGCGTCCAATATGACAGTGTCCTATGTTTTGACTTTGACGTATCTTGTGACGGGCATCTCAGCCAAGATGAGTTTATTAATACGGCTCTAAATATACGACACTAATCAAAATTCAATGGTAAAAAAACAACTCGACTAGGTAATTATTATGCGTGTCATTGAATACTTATTTGAAAATCATCTTCAGCTTTCTTTCATAATTTTTAGGCTGATAGGTGGTAGGTAGGTGGCCTGACCACCTGATGGTAAGTAGGACCTGGGACCCATAGGCATTTGCTTTCTCAAGACTTCAGTCCGTCAACTACCGCCGACGAACGAGCGTAATCGCAGCGGCGAGTTTAAGTAGTCCCGTCAGAGCGAACAAAACACATTTAAGCGCGAGCATTTTCAATTTAACAGCATGGTTTCTGCCGATGGATCGAACGTATAAGGCTGTTTAATTGAAAATTCACGCGCTAAAATATGTTTTGTTCGCTCTGACGGGACTACTTAAACTCGCCGCTGCGATTTCGCTCGTTCGTCCGACCGTCCGTTGTTTTTGAGAGAATAACACCCCAGAAGGGGACGTAATAAGAAAGGGTCAGGTCAGGTGATCCTGAACAGACGCACGTGTGTGATGAGAAGTGAGGGAAGTTGGTCTGAATCGTAGCAAGTGGAAGGAAATGGTCTTTGTCTACCCCTACGGGAAAGAGGCGTAATTGTATCTATACATTTATTTTATTTATTTATGTAAGTATTAATAGTCAGTAGGAGAACAACACGATCAAACGATCGAACAACACGATAGACACACACACACATGTTAAATTTAACATCCCTTTTATTTTGTCTGTGGTTAATAATAACAAAATTGCTTTTAAAACTCGAACATAATGTCTACCCAAAAAATATACATTGTATTACTCTTCACAAAATCAAGATGTCGCAAACAATTCACAGAAATACCATTTCATTCACGTAATCCATTCATTCAGGGCCTCGATGACCTAGAAATGAATAGGGGCAATAGCTATACGTATACGTAGCTATAGGTATCGGTAGCTGCGCGCAGACTTGCGCCGAAAGTTATTTTTAGACAAAAATTGAAGGCTCTTGTTGAATTTTTTCTATTTTATTCACGCTTTAAAAGACTTGGTGCTCGAGCAGATTAAATTACCGCAAGTTTTCAAATATAATAGAATACAATACAATATAATTAATTTAACACCAACAATAAAAATATTCCCCCAGTGGTTACCGTCCCCGTGCTGCCGGGTTAGAATAGTGCCACTCCATGTTTTCTCGTGAATGTCGTAGGAGGCGACTAAGGGAATTAAGGCTTGTAGTACTGTTAGGCGATGGGCTTGCAACCTGTCACTAATATGTACACAGGTAAACATCTTAGCCTGATTATGAAAAATGTGGTAACAGATTTATCTTTAAGTTTTTAGAGTTGTTAGTAATTCTGTAGCTCTGCCTACCCCACGCTGGGGATGACGGCGTGAAAACTCAGAAATATTTGGAATGTACCAGTAGTGGTGCCAAAAAGGTTCAAACTCAGCACATTGTTATGGTCAGGGTTTTCAGTTGGCACCTTTTATTGAACCATCGTTACAATTATTGTACTAGTTCAAATTTAACAAGTTCTTCTGATATTTTTTTATGGTATAGAGAAGGCAAACGAGCACACAGGCCACTTGATGGTAAGTGGAAACTGTGACCCATAGACATTCGCATTCACAAGACTGCAATGCAATCCTAAGACTGCAAATGCGTTGCCAACCCCGAGGACTAAGATGGAATGCCTCTATGCTAGTCATTTCACTGGCTGTCTTATCCCCAAACCGGAATACAACAATGCGAACACTGCTGTTTGGCGGTAGGTTAATGGATAAGATGGTGGATGCAATCCGGACGGACACTGCACAAAAAAAAACATGTTTATTAAATCTATATGAGTACCTTTACCCTATGGACGTCACCATTTTTGCCTTTACTTTTTGAAGGTGAGACTGAGGTCAAACGCAAAACCGTTATAGAAAAAGCCAACAAAAAAACCCATTCTGAACTAATTCTTCAAGTTAAAAGCATATTGCCTTTGAAGTGTTATCAGTATCACATTGTTTGTAACTCGGCCGCCATTACTGTCAAGTAAATAAGAGCTGTCAAAACATTGACAATATGATAACAGATAAAGATAAAACATTACCGCCTAAAATCTCCCAGACTAGATGCACTACGCTAACTAACGTTTCTGTTTCTTTAGTTTTTAAACCAATCGCGTCACTGGTAGATGACGCAATACAAAAAGTCACGTGATCTGCCAGTGACGCGATTGGTTAACCCTTAAATGCATAGCGTTTCGAAAATCGAACGCGTCTTTAAAGTTCATTTCCAAATTTGAATTTTGACAAAGCTACAAATCTTACTGCATAAATTCTAAGATTGAAATTTGCTTAAAATGTATGTTTGTAATTGAACTTTAAAATATACGATGTAAATCTACATCATTATGCATTTAAGGGTTAAAAACGAAACGAATAGAAACGTTAGTTAGCGTAATGCATCTTGTCTGGGCCCTCTGTACAGTTGAGCACAAAGATATGATTACACTTTTTATAAAAATCTTTGTGCTCGACTGTACCTACCTATTCTTAAGTTAATTCTTTTTTTATTAAGTGTACTTTGGTAGATATAATAAACACTTTTTACTTTTACCTTACCTAACATTGTTTTCCAGTCAGTTTTAGTCCTGCGGGCTTAATATGGCTGCGTATATATCGCGTACTGTGGATAAAGCATCCGTCACTTTTTGACGTCTACTTATTTACCTGTCAGATGGTGACGGATATGCCTTATCCAAAATTTATCACACGGTAAACGTAGCCATGTTAGGCCCCCTGATGTACTAGTAGATATTCCTCATCGCGCTGTTCTCCTAGTAACTATTAAAACATAAACTCTAGTTCAAGCCCACCTTGTTTTCATATCGTAAACATATTTTACAGTAAAAGCCATTATGACGTCATCAATATACTAATGAATCGAAATGGAGGCCCTGTAGTGTTATTATGACATTCATTTTACGCTGAGAGAAAAGGACGAACTTATGTAACTGCCATAGCTCCGTCCTTTACTCTCACCGTAAAATGAACTGCATAGCTATATAATAACCCCCCTGAGCTAAAAATAACCTAGCGTCGAACACATTATACGAATTAATTTGATTAAGCCATCACTTAACTCAAAATGACTCTCTCCATTATCGCTCCTGAATTGCGTTAGCGGATAAATTAATATTTTAAACTAGGTGTTGCTCGCGACTTCGTGTAGAATTCACCTTTCGCTACTCCCTTGGAAACTGTCCAATTTACTGAGACGAAAAGTGATGTGCAGCTGTGGAAGTCTTTCGGCTGAAAGGACAGATGCTTTGATATTAGATATGTTTAGACCCCACGTTCTCATGGAAACAACAGTTTTATAATGCGCGCTGACATAGAACTAATAGTTCTGTGAAGGCTATTACAGCATTGTTGTTACTATGTTTAGGTTCCTTACGGATGTCAGTAATCGTGATTTTCGAACGGGTAACGTCATAGATAAGTAAAGTTTTCAAGGCTTCGTACCCAAAGCCATACAGGACCTTATTAATATTTCTACGCTGTCCGTCCGTCCGTCTTACTTTAAAGTACCGTATCTTTTGAACCATAACAGATAGCAGGTTGTTTTTTTTCAGAATTGTTATTAGGATTAATTTACTAACAGATACAAAAGATAAGTAATAAAAGGGTCCCAGGTCAAGTTTGTTTTAACGTATTATTACTTTTGTTCAAATCAAATCAAATCAGGTCAGGGCAAGGTGGCCTGTGTGCTCGTTGGTCTACTCGATGCCATAAAAAAAAAAAAAAAAAAAATCTATTGTGAAGAATTTAGGTATAGTACATAGGTGATCAATAATTTCACTATTATCATAAAGTCTCACTAAGCCCTTACCTTTACAGGGTAGTGATTCTGTAAACAACGCCGGTCGTGCGGACTGTCGAGTGAAACCAAGCGGCGAGATTAAGTAGGTAGTCCCGTCAGTGCGAACAAAACACATTGTAGCGCGTGCATTTTCAATTAAGCAGCCTTATACGTTCGACCCATCGTGCTGCTAAATTGAAAATGCACGCGCTACAATGTGTTTTGTTCGCACTGACGGGACTACCTTTATCTCGCCGCTTGGTTTCACTCGACAGTCCGCACGACCGGCGTTGTTTACAGAATCACTACCCAGGCGTTCACACTTTTTGCTTACATACCGAGATTAAATTAAATGTCACTACTTCCAGCTTCTTAATAGCCTTTATCTACATCCATAACATAACTTCCCTATAATATGTTCATAAACCAAAAGCAAATGGCCTATATTAAGAAACCTGTATCTGTGGTGATACTTTAATGTTAACATTAAAGTATTACGTGTCATTAAAGTATGGGTTATCGATGTAGTTGCATCGTAATGTTCACTTTAATGTTCGCTCTCTCCTATCTGCACGTAGATGAAGTTATTTGTTTGACTGTACGCATAATTACGCATTAAAACACTCGTGTGATCTTATTATGAAACTCACCTTTCGGCTCGTTTCATAAAACCACACCCTTGTATTATTGCTTCTCATTATGCACTAGTCACATAAATAACTTTTAGGTGGCTATTGCTATAATATTTGTACTTTACTCATAAAAAATTTGACGCTTGTAAGAGTATGTTGAACTTTTTATGTGAAAAAAATACGATTATAAAACGTTTCTTCTATGGGGACCCTTTATTTCTTTACTTTTTTTTTCTTACACAAATTTTGAAAAAAAACAATCTTCTACCTCTTACGGTTCAACAGACACAGCCATTTAAAGTAAGGACAGACGAAGGGATGGATGGACGGACGGACAACATAGTAAGCGTCGTGATAGGGTTTGACAGCTTTCGGGTACGGAACCCTTAAAAAAAATCGAGCCCCTATAATTATCTAGCCACGATTAAGGTCGGATTTTTATTCCCACAGAAAAAATGTAAACTAAGTTACGTCACTGTCCAAGTGACATTTCAGGGAATCTCAAAGTTTCGACCAGCAAGAAAAATAATAATAATAATAAGTCATTTATTTCAGGCAAGTGTACCCATACATCATTAAGTTAATAATAATAAGTTAGTTATAATATTAAGTTATTATTTCGCTCGAACCGTGATAAAAAAAAACGAGAAATAATTGAAATTATAATCGCACAAATGAGTCACTGGAAACCGATAACGACGGTAGTACGAAATGTGAAGCGAAGCGAGTGAAGTGTCATGTCACATCTGTCAAGCGGCCCTCAACTTGTTGACACAGGTGTATCGAGTCAATGATACCAGGGAAATAAAATTATGCATACAAAAACAGTTTTCTCGTTTTAAATTAATACAACAAAGAGTTTATATCAAAAGGAAGTTTGCCATCTACAAATTAAATTCTTCACTCTTGATTACAATATATAGTTTTTTTATAGATTTCTTTTAGATGTGGATAGTATAAATATTTTGAATTCTACAAATTTTTGTTACTTAACGGCTACACCTTTGTTTACATTTTATCTGTCTGAATAAAAATCCGACCTTAGAAAGGGATTAATGGTGACATTTTTACCATATACTTACGTCAAAGTGCATATGAGTTGACAGCTATTCCAGTCCCAAACTAATCGCGGTTTATAACACTCAAAGTGTAACTACTTTCAACAGCTCCACAATGTCCTACTTAATGTTAACAATGCCAACGTTAATTTAAACTAAGAACGACTATGACAAACTGGCAACTCATAAAAAACGCTTCCCTCGCTCGTTCCCTGCCCCGAACTACCAATTGTATTGAGTTCGGTCTCGATATCGTGTCAGGGGCACCCAACGTGCTCAGTCAACAGGCGAGGCTGATAGCCAGCGGACTTTGATGGACGACCGCACTCTTTGCCATCCAACCTCGTTTGCATACTGCATAAAGGGCCCCAGTTACAGTTTGTCATCCGATATTAACTGGATATTTTTCTTCTATTCGAAGCTGAAATTCGCGCGAGTTTTTAGATTGATTTTAGACTTCTCTCTTGTTTAGAGTAGGAGATAAGTGTTGGTATCACTATTTTATCACGAAATTATTACCTAATATTAAAACAAATTATTGGTAAAAAATATGGGGCAAGTCGCCGTCGCTGCTGATGGTACCCTCCTGATGGCAGTATTGCCTCTTTGACCAGCAAGGCTTTTCCTGTCTTCCTTACTTTTTTTTTATGGCATAGAGAAGACAAACGAGCACACAGGCCACCCGATGGTAAGCGGAAACTGTGACCCATAGACATTCGCATTCACAAGACTGCAATGCAATCCTAAGACTACAAATGCGTTGCCAACCCTGAGGACTAAGATGGAATGCCTCTATGCTATTCATTTCACCGGCTCTTATCCCCAAACCGGAACACAACAATGCGAACAATGTACACTTTTAATGTAAGACTGTTTGTTTCTTCTTAATAAATAAATTAAAACACTGCTGTATGGTGGTAGGTTAATGGATAAGATGGTGGTACTTTCAGTGTTAAAAAAAAAATCAAAAAAACATTTAAAAAAAAACACCAAGAGCATGCAGTTAAAATAAACCTCTGTCAAAAAAATCATTTTTGGAACAAGCTTTTGGTACCGACTGCTGTTTATCTCTCTATACTGTTTCATTAAGACTAAAACTATCACGATGGATAAGATTTTTTTTTTGCCTTTTGATGTCAACTGAGGGGTTATTATGACGTAGCTATGCAGTTCGTTTTACGTTGAGCGTAAAGGACAGTGATATAGCAGTAAGATAGCTCTGTCCTTTTCTCTCAGCGTAAACAGAACTGCATTGCTATGTGTTATTTTTTTACACAGTCATCTACTTATCGAAACCAAATAACGAATTCAATTTCTATAGGTATAATAAAAATAGAATCCTCAATCATATAGGTCCAAGTAAATCTAACACTGCAAACCTTTTAAGGGTCTTACACTCCCACATCTAGTTAAAGTCTGCAGGGAACTAAGTGGTGCCCTTTAGGAAGGCTGAAAACAATTAAACAGAGCCCTGGATCTATCAGCAAAGAAAAATGTTTACTAACCGACATCTTTTAAAAATACATTTTTCTCCGCCCACGCTGGGTTGCAATATTCATCGCATAGTTTACTACGACGTGGTCTTAAGCGAGATAAAAATAGGCGAAATATGAAATGTTTTCAGAATTATAATATTAAGATGAAATACACTATTAAGTATATAGATGAAAAGCTTAAGTAAAATGTCCTATTTAACCCTGTATAAGGTCGCCGTCAATAGAACTTGTGAACGATGTGAACAAATTAGTACAGTTTGACACATAACCTCAAATATTCACCAAACGTGTTTTTATTAAAAATAACGTATAATGAATAATTATTTAATCTTAACTTTGATATGAAAATAATGTTCCAGTGTATAAATCATTGCAAAGACGTCACTTGACCTTTAAAAGTACGTGATTATCGAGTAATCATGGTGAATTAGTACGTTTGGTTTTGTTTACATCTTTTGCAAGTTCTATTGACAGCGATCATAGACCGTTCAACGTTCTATATTTGAAATTTGATGCTAAATAAATTTTTAGTTTTAGCTGTTTATCTAATCTTAATTAATAAAGATTTTAGTGAAGAAAAAGGGTGAGTAGTGGGAAACTAGTTCACGCGTACAAGATAATGGAGAAAATGAAATGGCCTTTTTATTTATTTATTTAAAAATACTTTATTGCATAAAATTGAAATACCACTCAACTTCAAGGTGAAACCGAAATCAAAAAGTAGGTAAGTGCAATAAACTAAAATATTTACTGGTGCATAATGAGAGGTATTATTATACGCATGTGGTGTTGTGAAACGACCCGAAAAACGCACAAAACTTTATCTACATGCGTATCATAAGTTTTCTACAACATGTGAGAAACCTGTATCTATCGTTGCCCTGTATCTTAATGTACCTGTATCTTCATGTTGGCATTAAAGTATTGATGACAGAAACTTTAAAATGAACATTAAGATGCAACTACATCGATAACTGATACTTTAATGACATGTAATACTTTAATTTTAACATTAAATACTTATCGTTTCTGAGGATATTATAAGGAATTTATGATTGGATATAGATAAACCTTTTAAATAGCCCTCTGTCATTGAAGATGGCAGGGTATACTTTAAATTCGATTTAAAACAATATTTTGTTTAAACAATTTTTTATCTTAAAGAGACGTCCTGTTTTGCCTCAAATATGTACTGTAATATACACTGTCCCGCAAAATTAAGTATCACACTTTCAAAGAAAATTTCATTGAAAGTGTGATATTTACGAGTACTTAGTTTTGCGGGCCAGCGTATATTAAATTAAACTACATTATTACACTGTGTACAACGCAATATTACGAGTAGGTTTAATGCCTTCGTGTGTTACATTAATCATCAAAGTTTAGGGTTTACATACCAGTCTTTGAAATGAATATCGCAGTTTGAAGTGCGACTAGTCAACCTATTATGCTGGGATTACACGGGCTTAGTGTTTGTCATTAGTACTACAGTCTGGCCGTTCTAAGAGGGCCGATTTGACAGCTGTCATCTGAGTACAAAATATGAGTTTGAGGTTATATTTTGTACTAAGATGACAGCTGTCAAATCGGCCCTCTTAGAACGGCGAAACTGTAATCGCTTAGTCCTAAGCTGCGTAGTGACAAGTGAGAAGTAACTGTTTCCACGTTGGAATTAGTGAAAGGTATTATGTGACCAGATATTCGGACAACATTTTGGCACTGAGCACTTGTCGTTACTGTTTTTACACGGTCAGCAAGCGACCAGTGCTTAGTAAATTGTGGGGGGGGGGTATTGACTTGTCGCTAAGTAAATATGACCGAGTTCTATTCACTTGATCTGTACACAAAAACGAATACTAAGCTCTAATCAGCATGTTTACATTGGGTATTAGTGTAAGTGACAAGTACTAATCCCGTGTAAACCAAGCATTATTCATTAGGGCTCGTATGAAGTCACGGACGTTCTAGTATTTCATAAAATAAGGAATGGGGTGTAGACAACAATTTGACACGTGTTTGCAACTTTGTGTTATTTGTGTTGGTATTGTATTTGACACGTGTAGTCTCCAGTAAGGAGACGATAGAGCAAACTTGTGTTTCTTAGTCGTTACAATGTATTTTCAATAGCCATGCCATACGTTATGATAACATTGTGTGTTTAAGAAGACTGTGAAGCTAAAAGAAATCATACAAATTGTTGTTGTCTCCTTAAACCTGGTCCGAAGTTTATGATTTTTGAATATGTTGTAGATATTTTGACAAACAAGGTCTCTCTGTAGGTTTTACTTTACAAGAAAATATATATTACCAAAAAAAACGTACGACCTTCATAACAATTTCATACCAGTTGACTTTTTGAATCAGAAAATTGTTAATGATGTCATTTCTGGAAAGTGTGCTCGAACTTGAACTAATCGGCTAATGTGATGATGATGATGATGGTGATGATGATGATGATGATGATAACGATGATGATGATGACGATGATGACGATGGCGATGACGATGACGACAATAACCATGCGAACGACATTGACGTAATGAAGTTAGTGTATATGCCATTCAATAAGAGGTAATAAGAGAAGAAAATAGAACTTCTGTTTTTCAATTAAACGTTCGCTTATAAGTGTTTATTATTCTCACGTACTCCGTTTGTTATTCCCATCAACAGCTGGAGTTCTGAGCCACAATTAAATGGTATATCAATAATGAACGCAGCCGTAATGAGTTTTAACTCTAGGGTTGGCACAACATGATTAATGTAACCAAGAGAAGAAGGTGATCAGTTGCAGCCAATACAATAGGGAATAATTATGACTTCTTTTCACGGCTTCAATAAAATAATCGTATAACAAACAGTTGACATAAAATAATTTTGAATAGGTAAAAAAGCCAACAAAACAGAATTTAATATGTAGATTTTATATCACCGACGTGTTACATGACGTCACTATGCATACCGGATCCCTCTGTCTCTAAAGTTTTAAATACTTGTATTATCCGTATTTCTTGACCAATTTTAATTTTAATTTCACTGTTGGTGATCTTTTTTATGGTATACTAGCGACCCGCCCTCGCTTCGCTTCGGTTTATTTGAGTTTTCTATAACACACGTACATAAAACAAAATTTATTATACATAAAAACCTTCCTCATGAATCACTCTATCTACTAAAAAAAACCGCATCAAAATCCGTTGCGTAGTTGTAAAGATCTAAGCATACATAGGGACAGACAGCGGGAAGCGACTTTGTTTTATACTATGTAGTGATGATTCATATTTTGTATAGAAATGAAAATTAAAAAACCCATGCATGTTCCCTTCCACGTTTAACGGGTCTCTAATCAACTCGGTAAAACCATGTTGCTTTTGAAATGTTAAGTATCGTGTTTTTAACCAACAAACAACAAATGGAGGAAGTTCTCAATTTAAGACTACGCCGAGCGTACGCCGGATGTACAGTGGCGCCCTCATTACTTTTCTTGTGTTTTCTAATAAACTAAAGTATTTTAAATTGAACGAAATGTTTTTGTACTACAAATGAAAACACAACTTATATATTACAATTGTTATTAAACTATATAATATAATAGTTTAATAACAATTCACCTTCGAGTTATTAACTTAACGAAAAAAAGTGGCCACCTTTTCCCGTTAAGCTGACTACTCAAAGGGTAATTGTTATTAAAGTTTGTTACGTATCCCATAAATTGTGTTTATACTTGCGCTACAAACACATTTTGTTTGGTTCCAAGGAAATTCTTTAGTTAATTAGAAAACCCAATAATAGTAATGAGGGCGCCACTGGACGCTCGGCGTTTGCTCGGCGCAGTCTTAACACGTATGTATTTTTTTCATGTATGACCATGCGTAACTTCTTACAGAGTTGTCCGATTTCGATAATTACTTTTTATTGGGTAGGATTTGAAATTGGTTAATTTTTTTTGGACCCCGCCTTCCTCAATGGTAGTGTTATAATGCAATCTTTTTATTGTTAATTACACATTTTATCTAAAAGTAATTCCAATGTACCAATTAAAAGTAGTTCTATTGATCGTCTGTGATTGGTTGATGACAGTTGACAGTTATTTTATCAACAACCAATCACAGACTAGTAGATAAAGTGGTGGCCTGGTGGAAGAGTTACAAGTACTCGGGCATTCGGTTTTCGGTCGTTGAGAAGTGATATTAGGATTGTTCTGTAAACCTTGTTGTGACCATTATCCAAAGTTTGTTAATATAGTGACTTAAACCTAGTATGAGTTTTTTTCTTTTTTTTTTTTTATTATGGCATAGAGAAGACAAACGAGCACACAGGCCACCTGATGGTACGAGGGGCGGCTGAAAAGTTCTAAGCCTAAGGTAGAAAAAAAAAATTCAGATTTTTTTACTATTTTTATTTTTCAATATAATCTCCCTCTAATTCAATGCATTTACTTATTACATTTTTTAAATTATGCTTTTAGACCGTTAAAAAGATAAGTTTTATTTTGGCTGTCGAAATGTTCCTGTACAGCCGCCTTCATCTCTTCATCACTGCCAAATCGCTTTCCCAATCTTTCTTCAAATTGCTGAATAGAAAATAATCACTAGGGGCCAGATCTGGACTGTAAGATGGATGATCAATTTCCTCGAAGCCAGTTTCCTTCAGAGCAAGCTTGGCAACACGAGCGGTGTGAACGGGGGCGTTGTCTTGCAAAAACAAAATGCCTTTGCTCAGTTTGCCCCTTCGTTTCTCGACTATGGCTTGTCGCACTTTTCTTAATAGCTCAGCATAATAAACTGCATTTATTGTAGAGCCTTTCGCCAAATAGTCTTTTAAAAGATTGCCATCGCAATCCCAGAACACGGTGGCCATTAGCTTAGACGCCGATCTTTGAACCTTGAATTTCTTTGGCGGCCTTTCACCCTTTTCGATCCACTGCATAGATTCAGACTTCGACTCTGGATCATACTGTCTGATCCATGTTTCATCAACAGTTACTATGCGGGAACAAACTTCATCTAAACCTTCTTCACATAATTCTAAAAATGCCTGAGAAGTTTGAACACGACGTTCTCTATCGAAAGCTGTGAGCATTTTCGGCACCCAACGAGCACTTACTTTTGTCATATGCAAAAGTTGATGCAAAATCTCTCCAACTCTTTCCTTACTAATACCTAAGGCTTCAGCTATTTGCCAAACCTTAATTCTCCGATCCTCTAATACTAACTTTTTGACTTTCTCAGTATTTTCTTCAGTCACAACCGATATTGGCCTTCCTGAGCGAGGATCGTCTTCAATCGACTCCCGTCCAAGTTTAAAAAGTCGACTCCATTTTTTAACAGTGGCATGAGAAGGGCCAGATTCACCGTAAATACTAGACATTTCTTCAAAAATTCTTTTCGGCGATTTGTCACTTTTCGTGAGGAACTTAATGACTGCACGGTGCTTAATTTTCGTGATATGCGTTGATAATTCACACATGATGACCTTTAGCGTCGGATATCTCGAGATGTAATAAACAAAAGACGACATTTTTTTCTTTTATTTATTAACTTTTTAAATGGTCTTTTTAGTGGCCAGTATCGCTAACGCATATGCAACCTCAAAATACCTTAGGCTTAGAACTTTTCAGCCGCCCCTCGTAAGTGGAAACTGTGACCCATAGACATTCGCACTCACAAGACCGCAATGCAATCCTAAGACTGCAAATGCGTTGCCAACCCTGAGGACTAAGATGGAATGCCTCTATGCTAGTCATTTCACCGGCTGTCTTATCTCCAAACCGGAACACAACAATGCGAACACTGCTGTTTGGCGGTAGGTTAATGGATAAGATGGTGGTAGCGATCCGGACGGACCCTGCACAAGGTCCTACCACCCGCAAAAGAGTGAGTGTTTCAATGTACCAAAAACCTTTCCTACTGAGGGTAATACTAAAGAGGTTCAATAGTAGAATAATAAGGAGTGGTCTAATTATGGTTGAATAGGTAGAGCCCCTACACACGCGCTAGCGAGCGTATAATTCAACACG
Source organism: Acleris laterana (assembly GCA_963966035.1). Taxonomy (NCBI): domain Eukaryota; kingdom Metazoa; phylum Arthropoda; class Insecta; order Lepidoptera; family Tortricidae; genus Acleris; species Acleris laterana. Next base: position 9,536,300 of record OZ014462.1, on the reverse strand, counting down.
CAATTGCTACTCTCACCCGAGTGAAATGCCCTACTTTTGGCTGAAAGGAAATTAAACAACAAAGGATATTGTATTTAATAGTTATAAAACGATACTCGCCATTTTCAGCAGCGTGCATTATTGTGGTATTAACGTGTTAAGCGAAATCGTTTATGAAAATGAACACTTCATTAACTCTTTCAACTATTATCATGCAGTTATTCGTGAAAATAAACGTGCGTTTAAAATCAATGCTTTAGGTAGGTATGTCATAATTAAAGGAGAATTTACAAGACACGTGTTGACGTGACAACGTCTTAAATTAGGTTGCGGCTGGGAGTCACTTATGAAAAAGTGTAACGCTCGGTAACGTTACGATGAGTCACCGAACGAGAGAGAGGCCCGCCGAATGCCTTGCGTCTCTCTCCCACTCAACTATGATCGGTCTGCCGCGCGCGCAGCACTAGAGAATTAGGCGCATTGAATCGGCGCATGCTTGTGTCTCTGTCTTTGTCTTTCTCGAACGTTCTTGGCGTTGGAAAAACAAGAAAGCGTCATAATACAAGTTCACACGTGTGGTTAAAGTATCGTCAGCTGTGTCTGTAGTGAAAATGTGGAGTGCTTAGATTCGTCATTTACAACAACTACAACAATAAAGGTAAATAATTTGAAAAAATACTATACTATACTTCACTATACTATTATGTCAGTTTGTATCTATCCGACAGGTAAACTCCGGAACCATATTATGGAATTGACGTGACAACGTCTTAAATTAGGTTGCGGCTGGGAGTCACTTATGAAAAAGTGTAACGCTCGGTAACGTTACGATGAGTCACCGAACGAGAGAGAGGCCCGCCGAATGCCTTGCGTCTCTCTCCCACTCAACTATGATCGGTCTGCCGCGCGCGCAGCACTAGAGAATTAGGCGCATTGAATCGGCGCATGCTTGTGTCTCTGTCTTTGTCTTTCTCGAACGTTCTTGGCGTTGGAAAAACAAGAAAGCGTCATAATACAAGTTCACACGTGTGGTTAAAGTATCGTCAGCTGTGTCTGTAGTGAAAATGTGGAGTGCTTAGATTCGTCATTTACAACAACTACAACAATAAAGGTAAATAATTTGAAAAAATACTATACTATACTTCACTATACTATTATGTCAGTTTGTATCTATCCGACAGGTAAACTCCGGAACCATATTATGGAACCAATTCGAAACATTCTTTCTCTATTTAACCGGTCTATTATTCCGGATGGACAGAGGGGTTATTATGACATAACTATGCAGTTCATTTTACGGTGAGTGTAAGGGACAGAGCTATGGCAGTTATATAGCTCGGTCCTTTTCTCTCAACGTAAACAGAATCGCACAAGGGTGATTCTTCGAGGTCGTGATTTTTGTCTTATTCCTCTGTCGTATTATTTTTTGGTTATTTGATTAATAAATATATTCTCCCATGAAAGTAGATTTATTTAGAAACATGAATATGGTTTTGGCACTCATTTTTATGAACTCTTAAAGAAAATAATTAACTTTTTAATTTTTGTGCCCGGAGGAATAAGAAATTGACGACAGAGAAGTAAGAATAGGTTTAAAATATAAAAAATTATGTGATTTTCTCGGTATTTAAATTACATAAAAATAAAACATGTGCAATTATTATTGAAGTACCTAGGTACACAATAATTTATTATTTGTATTAATAAGCGTCATAGAAAACTGTAATTTTAGGCGTGCTTAAGCTGTGTTATAACTTTAATTTTAAAAATATACATAAAAAATACCAAATTGAAATGTCTTGAAATTGTACTGAGCGGTTTTTGATGAAACTTGCACTGTTCAACACTGTTCCCAATGTTGAAGTAAATTTAAGCTAATAAAAAATAATGGTCACAGTCCGACTGATAGTTTCGGGGAAGTGCTTGAAAAAACACATAAGTACATACAAATTTACAAACAAACATACAAACATCACCTATATTTTTTTGTTTAGTTGTTTGGGAGCCCTAATAGATTAACATTATCGTCGGTGATACTGCAAATAAGTTGTAAAATGTACCTTACTGACTTACATGATAAGGTGTATTTTGCATCTTATCTAAATTGTTCGTTACGCGGTATTGCAGTATCACCGACGATATGTGAATTAATTGCTTATATACGTGTCGGATTGATAACATAAGTTTTTGTCTCTAATTAATAAATCCCAACATCAAAAGTGAAAAAAAACTATGAAAACTGTCGATTTTCTTATTCCGCTGTCCATAACTCCGAAGCAATAAGGGACAGAGGAGTAAGAAAAATATGAAAACAAGCTGATGGTTCATAATACAAACATACTGGAAGGCTACCGTTAATGCTACGGTAAGATAGCACGTAAAGCAGTTAATCAAGCACAAGTAATTTATTTTTAATATTACACATTTGTTAAAAAAACTAACAGAGTGATAAGAATGTTACGTAAACCAAGGACAGTGTAATGATATATTAACCTTCATAACTCCGGAGCGATGAGCATCAGCCGACACGTCCACCACCTGACACGTTCGGAACGCGAGTAAAAACCGGCCCACGTGGGAGTTTTAGCTAGGTTTTTAAATGTCTTTATGATACAGCTGATTGAAACCCGCTCCAGAGTAATAAGAATTTTATGGCGGACAAATGTTAAATCCTCAGTTATAAGAATAATATTGCATGTAAAAAATATTTGTTGTTTTTTTTTAATTTAACAACTAATCTTCTTTTTATGTGGTCACTCAAGATATTGATAAAGTTGACTAAATTTAAGTTATTATCATATGATTTCAAGAAAATGGAGAACGGACACGACAGAGTAATAAGAATAATGGTTTTTTTTATTTTTTTTGTCTATGTTTAGAATCAGTTACACGAAAATCGACCGGTGTCCCAGTTAAACATGAATATCAGTCACCTCTGAAAAAAAAAACAACCTTCTAAACTAAGAGTTCATTGGACTAAGCCCCCGGACGTCAAAAATCAGGGCCCCGAAGAATCACCCATAACTATGTCATAATAACCCCCCAGGCTAGTTTTTAATTTAATTTTCAAGCGAGGGCGGGGCGCTTGTTCAAACTTGAAAATATTTTAATACGACGTCTACTCTGTGTCACAAGTTATTCTTACATGATTATCATTTGAAAAGCTTTTCATTATCATTATAAATAAATAAATAAATAAATAAATTTAAGGGGACAATATCACACTAATTGACCTAGTCCCAAACTAAGCTCTAGGCTTGTACTATGGGTACTAGACAACGATATAAATACTTATATAGAGAAATATACTTAAATACATTAGAAAACATCTATGACTCAGGAACAAATATTCGCGCTCACAACTCGTTTCTTAATTTCATGAAAAATACGTATAATCTTGATTGCGTATCAAACGTTTCTAAGTCAACTACGTTAAAAGGAACAACTATCGACTTGACTTTCGCAAGACACATTACAGCAGAAACACTTCCTTTCATTTCATATTTCTCCTATCATCGTCCTATCCTCAACAAAATCACTCAAATAGGAATTAGTTAAGTTTAAGTTTACATGTACAATGTTTTAGTAAACAAAATATATTTCTATAGTTAAAATTTGTGCAATTCTTATTTTCATTCAATTCCTTGTTCCTATTGTGCAATTTAATTATATTCATATCAATAAATATTCTACCGAGAAAAAGACGTTGTCACGTAAAATCTTCGCCCGTAAAACCGACTTTACAGGCAACCAGTTTTTTTTTTCTTTTGTGTTGCTTTAATCTTAAAATCTTGCTTCTGTCCTGCGTGCTCATTTGCTTTCTTAGTGCCATAATAGTAGTTTATCTACCTCTACATCCATATCATAACTTCCCTATAATATTGTTCAGATGATAAGAAAAAGGCCTCTGATAAGAAACCTGTATCTGTGGTAGTACTTTAATGTAAACATTAAAGTATTACATGTCATTAAAGTATCGGTTATCGATGTAGTTGCACCGACCGGTGACCGATACTTTAAAACTGAACATTAAGATACATGGCAACAAACAGATACAGATTTTTCACATGTTGTAGAAAACTTGAGATTTACATGTAGATAAAGACAGTTACGAATGGGACTGTACGCATTATTAGGCATTATGCAGCAGTCACGTAAATAACTATTATGTGACAGGTGCAAAATGAGAGGCATTAACACACGATTCGACCACATCGTTAAACGATGCTTTAATGACATACAATACTTTAATGACAACATTAAAATGCTGGTTTCCTCAAATAGGCCATTTGCTTATCATTTCTGAACATATTGTATAGAAGTTATGATATGGTAGGCTAAAAATAGTTAAATAACGTAGGATTATCCCAATATAGTTTTATTAATCTATTAAAACACTGCAGCGTGCAGATTATAAACCACGAGGCACAAGCGTTCAGCGTGGCAGCCGCTCAGTGAAATCGTGTGGGAGGGCCCGAGACTCGTAAATTTTACTTCACCATAAGCTGCTTTACGCGAACGTCGGAGTGTGGCTAGAAATGTAGATACGTAATCACAAGGGCTGAGGTTCAAACCGACACCCTTGAGAAGACCGTCGATTGAAAAAAGGACTGGCTTTTACGTTCGTTTTTTTATGGAATGAAGAAAGTAAACGAGCACACAAGCCACCTGGTTTTATCTTATCTTACAAATGGGTATGAATACACTTCAACTAGGGAATACAAATAAGCGGTTATAACCGGTTTAAACCGGTTATTTTCATACAAAAACTGCCATAAATAAAAAAATCCTAGCCAAGTGCGTGTCGGATTACGTACCCAAAACTTTTTGTTTTTAAATTATTAAAAAACACATGTGTGACGTCCATGCGGACATACATTTTGACAACAGTTAATATGCATCCTAAGAAACATAAAAAAAATTATATCTTTAACGTTAGCCGTACTTTTTTTTTTATTCGCTACGCAATGTATCAAAAATAGCTTAAGTATCCCTAAATTAACTTGCAATTAACTTGGACTTAATGTAATACATAACTGCTCAATGGACCCTTTAAAAATGAATTACGCAAAATTTATTGGAGCTATTAACTTAATACCTTCTTTAAACGGTTCACAACACTTAAAGCTATCGTAACTTGAAATTTACGTTCTTATCACACACTGTATATTAGAGATTCTTATAACAAGCCATACCCATTTGATATGTCACACTATGATAGTTAGCAAAACTTTATTTACATACATACATACATTAAATCACGCCTGTTTCCCAGAGGGGTAGGCAGAGACCACTTCTTTCCACTTGCTACGATCTTGACAAATTTCTTTCGCTTCTTCCACATTCATACATCGAGTCACGCACGCACGTCGGTTTCGGGTACTTAAAATTCGGACCTTTTCCAGTATTTCTCCGATTTGACTCGAAAAAGTACGCCTAGGGCGGCCTCTTCCGACCCGTCCACTCACTTTCGATCTGTATCTCTTTCGTCAATCTTCTGTCATCCATCCTTTCCAAATGACCGAATCATCGAAGCATGCCCTTTTCAATCTTAGTCACTACATCGTCTTTTAGTCCACATTTCTCTCTGACTTTTTCATTCCTTACTCTATCAATCAGTTTCACACCACACATACTACGCAAAGAGCGCATTTGAACTGCATTTACACGACTTTTATGCTTGTCCTGCCACACCCAACATTCACTACCATACATCAGGGTAGGGGCCAGCACTCTCGCTCGCAACAAAATACAAATAAGAATTGGTATTTTTAATTATTTTTTTTCGTTACATGTCCGTCTTTAGGTCACCCACTTATGTGTGCCACATTTTAGCTCAATCGCCCCAGTAGTTGGAGCAAATCGGCTGTGACAGACGGACGGAAAGATACGCAAGTGATCGATAAGCGTTGGTTTTTTAATTTTGAGGTAGGTACGGAACCCTAAAAAAGAATTACAGCATTGTGAGCACAGCGTACCACTATCATCATCATATCACCTTGTGCAGGGTCCGTCCGGATCACTACCGCCATCTTATCCATTAACCTACCTCCAAACAGCAGTGTTCGCATTGTTGTGTTCCAGTTTGGGGATAAGACAGCCGGTGAACTGACTAGCATAGAGGCATTCCATCTTAGTCCTCAGGGTTGGCAACGCATTTGCAGTCTTAGGATCGCAATGCAGTCTTGTAAATGCGAATGTCTATGGGTCACAGTTTCCACTTACCATCAGGTGGCCTGTGTGCCCGTTTATCTTCTCTATGCCATAAAAAAAAACCTTGTGAAGGAAAGGAAAGGGAAGTTTTTGGCACCAACGGCCATCAGTTCTACGAACAATATGGCCAGCTCACAAGGTTTGCAATACGAGTACACACACAGCGTATAGACAACTACACAGTCTACTTCTCGTTATCCAGATGACAAAACACCTCTAATGCTGGAACCAGACCTTGAATCCCACGTCTATGTCATGTACAGTCAACCAATTTGATTTCTAGGCCACTTTGGACTATGTTAAAGTGACGTTGTCAACCAAAACGTAAGAGACTCCCTATGATTTGGTTTACAACGTCACGTTGACAAAGTCCATAGTGGCCTAGGAATCAAATTGGTTGACTGTACGCATTCAGGGATTTCTCGCTACCCTCATTACGACCGTCAACCTTGTTGGAAGCCTGCGAACGTTTCAGCTTCGTAGAAAAGCATTGACTCTGCGAGCAAATTACGCCGCCCTTTATTCCCTTAGCCGTCTCTTACGACATCCACGGGAAGATATGGAGTGGCACTATTCTAACCCGGCAACCACACGGAATATCTAAATGAATGAATGAGGAATGTGTGGCAGTATTTGCTAAGTATGTATGTATGTATGTATGTATGTAAACACTTTATTGTACAAATAACAGAATATTTAATACAATATTTACAGAATTAGAATGTACAATGGCGAACTTATCCCTTTAGGGGTCTCTTCCAGCTAACCTTGGGCGATTGACGAAAACAAACAAAACAAAAATAGATTGTGGTAGACATTAGTACAAGACGTAGTTTACAGAAACTGCGTGAACTATTTTTGACCTTATACACATATACATCAAATACATATATACCGTATACATATATAAAATAAATAAATATATGTACATGATATAATAAATCAAAGGACGCTATACAATTATAAGGAGTCAAGCCAGTATGTCTTCAATTTTCCCTGTAGAGATGCGACCGATTGCTTTTTCCTAATGTCAGATAGGTATTAGTATTGGGCTTATACCTACAATTTAAATTTATTTATCTGTTTATAAATAAAATTACAATAATGTATACAAAACATCAGACGGATCCTAAACTAGGCTGAGTGGGTATTTAAGTTTTTTTTTTTGGTAATTGTTAATACTTAATTAATTCCCCATAAGTATATTTCCAATTTCTAATTCAAGACCAAAAATCTACCACATTTATGTCACTGCCAAAGTGACTTATGTCACTGTCGGGTGGACACTGTGGACAGTGTGTGTACGAGGGCTGCTACTTAGGTAGCCGGAATCCAGGATTCCAACATTTTTAAACGCTATATCTGACCTCCATGGTAAAATTTGAACTTTTTTTAATACTGGCCGCTATATATTTTTTTTCTTATGTACGCTAGTCTTTTGTTTTTGGCGGGTTTAAATTTTAATCTCGCTGCAAGAATGGAACTCACTCGTGAAAATATTCGTGCTATGATTTATTACGATTTTCGGCGTGGTTTAACGCAACAACAGTGCATAGATCAACTAACTTCGACTTTTGGTGATGAAGCTCCATCCAAAACTACTGTGTATCACTGGTTTAGTGAGTTCAATCGTGGACGTAGTATGCTCAGGGACGAAGTTAAGGATGGTCGCCCGAAATCGGTCGTTGTACTACAAAATATTGAAGCTGTGCGAAAACTTATAATGCATGACCGTCATGTTACGTATCGCGAGATAGAGGCGACTATAGGCATATGTATGACGAGCATTAATAAGATATTACATGAACACTTAGCTGTGAAAAAAATTTGTTCGCGTTGGATCCCGCACAACTTAACTAAGGATCAAAAAGAGGCTCGCGTCGAATGGTGCAAGGAAATGTTGAAAAAATATAACCGTGGTGACTCAAAAGCTGTTTATAATATCTACACAGGTGACGAATCCTGGATCTATGCGTATGATCCCGAAACTAAACAACAATCAACGGTGTGGGTGTTTCAAAATGAGCCGAACCCTACGAAAGTAACTCGTGCAAAAAGCACCTTGAAGCAAATGGTGGCCTGCTTTTTTGGTATTAATGGCCATGTGGCTACAGTGCCCCTAGAGAATCGTAAAACGGTTAATTCGGAGTGGTACACGACCATTTGTTTGCCGGAAGTATTTGAAAAAATACGGAAAAACAACCAGCGACGGAGAATCATTCTGCACCATGATAACGCCAGCTGTCATACATCACGTGAAACGACTCGATTTTTGGAAGGTCAAAATATAGAATTAACGGGTCATCCACCTTACAGCCCTGATTTGGCACCCAATGATTTCTATTTATTTCCAAATGTAAAGAATAAATTACGTGGTCAACGATTTTCGACCCGTGAAGATGCCGTCGACGCGTTCAGACAGCACGTTTTGGAGATACCTCAGTCAGAGTGGAAAAAGTGCTTTATAAATTGGTTTCAACGTATGCAAAAGTGCATCGATTATCACGGAGAATACTTCGAAAAACAATAAAACCATATTTAGCCATGTACGTTTGTTTATTTTTTCTATTCCGGTTACATAAGTAGCAGCCCTCGTACCCATGAATAAATCACATGAGTATGGTTTTTTAAGATGTGCAAATGTAGATGCTACTGCAATAACTAAATGACAAGCAAGCTTTGAAAACCCGACTGCATTTTTTGATATTGTTATTAAACCCCCTAGTAATGCTGTATTCGTATATATTTGAGATGTTCACATTAAGATCTCTCAAAATGATACCTACCTATATTGTAAAAATTAGAAGACTTTTTTTTGTTGACATAAGTAATTGTCATTTTGCCATTGTTGTTATTCCAATTTGAGCAGTTAAGGTATCCTATGTCACATACATGAACCCTGTAAACATTACACTCCTTTTCTTGGGCAGTCGTGAAAAAATAGTATTGTGGCCACCCGATTTAGTCTTGAATTAAAAATCCGAGTGTAGGCACATATTACTCTACAAAAGTAGGTATTTATTAGAGTATTGCCATTTGATCTAAAGCGGCCATTTCCCGGTTTTCGGTAAGGAGGCCATCGATCTTCCGTGGCAGGCTCCCACGCCACGTTGACGTGACAAGTTACACCGAGGCAATGATACCGTGCCGTGGATGGATAGCATCCATCAAGAGACTGGAGAAATGTCAGGGACGCTTCTTTTCAGGTGTGATTCTCTCAAAAACGCGGCCGGGCGAACGAACGAGTGAATGTCGCAGCGGCGAGTTTAAGTAGTCCCGTCATAAAAGTCGTGTAAATGCAGTTGAAATGCGCTCTTTGCGTAGTATGTGTGGTGTGAAACTGATTGATAGAGTAAGGAATGAAAAAGTCAGAGAGAAATGTGGAATAAAAGAAGATGTAGTGACTAAGATTGAAAAGGGCATGCTTCGATGGTTCGGTTATTTGGAAAGGATGGATAAAAAAAGATTGACGAAAGAGATATACGGATCGAAAGTGAGTGGACGGGTCGGAAGGGGCCGAATCTTAAGTAACCGAAACCGACGTGCGTGCATGACTCGATGTATGAATGTGGAAGAAGCGAAAGAAATTTGTCAAGATCGTAGCAAATGGAAAGAAGTGGTCTCTGCCTACCCCTCTGGGAAACAGGCGTAATTTAATGTATGTATGTATGGTATATTATTATTATATTACCTAAATCCCTCGGGAAAAGGGGGAAAACGATTAAACAAACAGATGACGTCTTGAGTATCCTCTAGCACGCCACGAGGCGCACTTATCAGCAACGCGTTCAGAAAAGGCAAACAACTCTGTAACAATAATATTACGAGAGGCTGTGTTACAAGCTGCTTAAACCTGCCAAGTTTCAGTCAAAAACAGAAACAGTAATAGGAATCATTTATATCCAAGTTTATGGTGGCACACCAAAAATTACCCTCAATTTTTTTTTAATGTTCATTGCAAGTATGTTTTATAAGAACTGTTTTTCAGAATTCAGGATTTATATAATATTGTAATAAATACATTTAAAAAAAAATATATATCAGGTACCTACTCACAGAATTTGACCAAGTCCCAAACTAAGCTCTAGGCTTGTAGAGCGGATCACTTCGTTTACCCGAATTTCATTTGCCATAATTGTGTCACTTGCCATAATGTTAATTTGCCATAAAGGCATTTTTTCTGAAAGTGTAAACCTTTCAGGTAATTTTTACATGCCATCGTATAAAGCCCAATAGGTTAGGCTAGGTTTGTTTTATAACAATTCTGAATAGTTCACGATTTCAGAAAAAATGCCTTTATGGCGAATGAATATTATGGCAAGTGATAGAATTATGGCAAATGACTTTCGGGCAAACGACAGAGAACCCTTGTAGAGATACTATGGGAACTAAACAGCGATAAACATAATTATACAGAAATGCATACTTAAATACCTACATAGAAAACCTTCAAGACTCAGAAGCAAATTCTTACTTTTTTTACACAATAATTTGCCCATACCGGGAAGTGATCCCCGGACCACTAGCTTCGTAGGCAGGGTTACTACCGACTAGGCTAAATCTGTCGTTACAAACAAACAAACATACCTTTACTTAACCTTACTTATCAGTTAGATATTTTACAAAAAACTAAAGCTATTTCAGTGAAAAATACTTTCGGGATAACTATTAATAAAAAAAGGGTCAAGTGCGAGTCGAGCACGCGCACCGAGGGTTCCGTACCGCCGCACAGTAGGTATTATTTTATTCCGATAAGAATTCGATTTGGAATCGAATTAACGCGAACCCTGACTCTTGACATTTTTTTAATAAATATGTTGGTTTTCTTCAGGATGTTTACCTACTATATTTAAGTACATCAAATCTGACGCTTGTATGTTTTACAGTTTTTACGATAGAACGAATATAAAAAAATGTTGAAAAATAACGTTTCTTGTATGTAGACCCTGTGTATTTATATACCTACTATATTTTAAAAGTAAATGTAAAATTAGTAAATCCGCCATAATACGTAAATAGATAGCACATATTCAGAAAAAATCTAGAAGCTATCTAGATAAAAGATATAAGTAGCTCTTTAAAGTTAGAACAGACGGAAAAGGTCCCGTTGGGTCCCTTTGGGCACGGTACCCTGAAAAACAGACAATAAGCCATTTCCTTAAGGAATACCGCTGCCCGTATTTGTCCCTTTCACTGCATAGAACTTGGCAGGTTTTCAAGAAGTCTAAGAAAGCAAACAAGAAAGGATGCAAAAATTGTTATAGTTTGTAGAAGGCAAACGTACACACAGTCACACTCATGCTAAGCGAGATCTGAGATCCATAGACATTTGTATTCTCACGGATTACACCGGAACACAACAATGCCAACACTGCTGCTTGGCGGTAAGTTAAAGGATAAGATGGTGGTAGGGATCTGAACAGAGCCTACTATCAAACCAAAGGTCAAAGACAAGGTCCTTTGACCCCTAATTCACTATAAATTGTGTCTAGTGTAAAAGTCATGTTATATTTTCTGAATACGTAAAATATAACTGAATGGTATGTAATAAATATTTGTTATATTAACTTTGAAGTGCAATATTAACGAACAAGACTTAAATTTAATTAAGTTGGCACTATACTCGTATTTGATGAAATATTTTGTAAATAAGGTATTATCAAGGTAAGGACTTACCGTATCGAAAATAGTGCTGATAGTTGTTTACACCCAATTTGGAGTTAAAGATTTTTACTTATGAGGGTTTTCAAAAATCTAGACGTGTAAGCAATATAACGTTTTTTTGCTAAAAAACAAGGCAAGAATATTGTATTTCTTTTTTGATACCTTTTAGCCTATTCATGTAATAATAATATAAAGATAGATCGCGTAAATATCCTCTGTAAAATGTAATTTACATATAATTCAGATTCATTTTCATTTGCTTTTGTAGCCTATAGTGCCCGGCCGATACGAAGTCAATCCTGACACCTGTCATTTCAGTACAAATTATAACCTCAAACCCAAGAATAGGTTATTAATTGTACTGCGATGACAGCTGTCAGTATTGACTTGTTAACGGCCGGGCACTATAGTACCACTTAAGGTAAGGTGGGGTAGACGCCTACGGAGCAAGTCCGTCTTACCAACAATATCTCCTAAAAATATATAGTCTGTCGCACTTAACCCGTTGAAATTCTGTGGGTTCTTAGAACAACTCTTTAACCGAACAATTTGATCCCACGTGCAATTCCCATGGATTTATTTCTTCAAAAAGTTCGTAATGATTGGTGTTAGGCAAAGGCAACATTAATTAACAAGAAAAAGCACAGAATTTTGTCCCATTTTTATTTTGATAGAAATATCCCGCTAAATATGCCAACGAGTAACAGTTCTCACGTCTCCGGTCTAGGACATCTTACATCACTCGTACAATGTTATCTTTTGAGTACCAAAGTTAGCATTAGCTAATTGTTTATAATAATAATAATAATATCAGGGGACTATGTCACACCAATTGACCTAGTCCCAAACTAAGCTCTAGGCGTGTACTATGGGTACTAGACAACGATATATATACTTATATAGAGAAATATATAGTACTTTAATATATAGAAAACATCCATGACTCAGGAACAAATATTTACGCTCATCACACAAATATCTGCCCTTACCGGGATTTGAACCCAGGACCTCTAGCTTCGTAGGCAGGGTCACTACCAACTAGGCTATCGCGTCGTCAAAATTGTTTACCTGATAATATATTAATTACATTTCGGAACCTAATTAACATTAATAAAAATAATTTCCACGTAAGATCCTGCCATATTCAGCTCGTCTAATGAACTCTGCCGTTATTAGTAGACATTTATGAAGAATTCTTGCCTCCACACACGGGGGGATGCTATATTTAGAGTCAATAAGGGCGCTGGTTATATTATTCCACCCAAACCGACATCCCTTCGCTTGAAGTATATAATGTCTCATTAACACCCAACCAAAATGAAGGGTGTTATGAGTTTATAGCCCTCCGTCGTTGGATATCGTATTCGCAAATATTGTAAAAGCAAAACATGACATTTTCAAGTCATTATAGAAGCAAAAGATCACAAATATCAAAACATTATTATTATTAAGACGTGAATTAAACAGTGTCGACGGAGCTCCTATTTCTGGGTAGTTTGGCCCTCCGAGCCTACTGTAAATCTAACATAACCTAAACCTACCATCTATTCTATAACCACTATAACCAGACCCGTAATATAGTGTTTTGGGAATATCGTATTTTGCTTAATAGCCAAACTTATTAGTAAGTAAAACAAATTTATCTACATATACAAATATCATAAACCCTCCATGATGCGATCAAAAACCACACATTATGACCACGATAAAAATAGACTGTTTTGTTAGAACAAATTTCTTATCTGTAAAAATGTTATTATTGCTAAATAATAACATCGATTTCGATAATATTATTTCATTCAAATTTAGAATATCTCTGAAAAACAGAGAAATTTGATTTGTCCTCTATTCTAATATCAGTCAAGGTGACATTTAATTCGAAATGAACTGTCAACTTGCATACAAATTTGACAAATGTTGCACGTAGGTAAGTTGTATATTATGATAGTTGGAGCCGACTCTAGTTTGTCTCTAAATAATATAAAAAATATGACACCTGGTAGAAAATGCATCATGAAGATTTATGATATGTGAGTAGATAATGTAGTGTTTGTAACTGTACATAATTAGGCATTAAAACACTTGTGCGATGTTAAACCGATGTTAAACCCACACTCGTGTTTAATGCCCTTCATTATGTACAGTCACATAAACTACTATTTAATTTCCTTTGAAAACCAACAAACTTATTAGTTAGTAAATAAATTACAGTGAAGAACTCCTTCAGCGGCAACTCTTCCCGTTTTTTGCCGGCGGCGAGATCGCTAATGAGCAGATGTCACTCGGGACTAGTCGAGACGCTAATTTCCTCTCGCGTTAGAGGGTTGTTACGGTTTGCAACCGGCTGGTTTTTTATTTGAGGAATTACGGAGATATGTCAAGGTTAGGATGTCACAAATTAAAATAATAATTAATATTTTAAAATATTTAATACCTTTAAATAGAATATAATAGAATACAATTTTATTTGACACCAAAAAAATATATACACGGAATGCACGAGCTGTGGTGCCAAAAACGTTGCAACTCAGCATAATAAATAAAATAAATTAATAAATAAATAATGCTGTGGTCGGGGGACCCAAGAGCTAGTTTTCGCTTGGCACCTTTTGTTGAACCATGTTCAACATAAAAGACGAAAGCTTCTGAAAGACGAAAATTCAACAAAATAAAAAACGAGAAAAAATCTTATAAGTATCTCTAAGAAATACATTAACTAAATCTATATAAATACAACGATACACTAACTACCTAAAAAGACATTAGGCACAAAAAAAAATTAAGCCCATTTGAATATTAAACCAAACATGACAATTGAAATATCTATACAAAAAAGGACAGTACAGAATTAAAGCATATTGTGCCAAAAATTGGTAAGATTCCAACAATAGGACAGTTTCACCTACATATTATTACCATTGAGTCGTAAAAAGTACTGACCCATTACCTATATTTTTGAAAAAGCACACAAACACCCAGTGTACTTAATAGTTGAACCACCTTTTAAGTGATTTCAGACATATCTCAGGCTTTCACTATGGTATGATATCAAAAACTAGCCTTATAATATTATCGAAAACGTTATTCATATGAAATATAGTTGTCTCTAGAATAAAATAAATTCTCCATCCTTTTATTTGAGAATAAAGTATCTCTTATGGTTTGTGGCTCTGAAATCACCGCTCGAGTTTCTCAAGGCAATATGATAGGCCCAACATAGCACTTATGAAATGAAGACATACAACTGTCGCCCAAATTATTTGAATGTAATTTAGCAAAAAGATAAGTTTATTTCTGCGAATAATAAATTAATCAAGATATGTTTTTAGACTCTTTTGTAGGCTTTGAAATCACTAATGAGCCCGTAATGTCAATCCCACACACGTTCAACGTTTGAAGGTTATTATAATTTGATTTTGCCTTTTAATTTTTTCTACAAATATCGTTTTTTATCAAGATTAGGTAGGTTGTTACAAATTAATTTTGTTCATATTTTTATCTTTGAAAACGTCTTTTGATTACCATTTCAACTTCAAAAGGAATATTGATTGTATACATCTCGTAGGCAGAAACCCACAGTTTTCTTTATAATGTCTCCGGTTTTTAATTAGTACCTATTTATCAGATTCTTGCCTTTAAGACAAGGTTTTGCAAATCACAGAATGATTTGTACGCAGTTGCATTATTGAGCCGGACGTTTTCATCCTTAAAGCTCAGTTTCATTGGTTGATAGCCCGGATTAGCGTATACTGAAATGGTTGTTCTTAGACATCTTGAGTTTTTATCTAGAGAGAGTAATGTCAGTAACGAGTCAGCTTGCAAGCGGGCTTGGACGAGCGTCGGTAACTATCGGATATGAGCCTGCCGCATAACATTGCCAATGGCCGGTTAGACAATCCAGTGGAGAACTTAGTTTTAACACGCCAATCTTGAGCACTCGTCACTGTAAGGCCCGTATTAATAAACTAATCTCAACTCTAATGCTCGTCTTGAGATGCGTCAAAAATGACAGTGTTCTATGGTTTGACGTTTACTTTGACATATCTTGTGACGTGCATCTCGCTCGAGATGAGTTTATACTGTTTCACGTCCCTTTCGTTCATACCAAATATGACCTAAATTCCCCAATGTTACGTTTGGCTAATTTGCGTAGCAAAAAGTTTAACCATTTGTTTTTTTTTTCCAAAATATTCTTAATATCAGCAGTTGTTAATGGTTTCTGTTCTTGAACCTCTTCACACACCTACAGTCGCACACACACACACACACAAGGATCTGTACGTAGGTGTAACGACCGTCTTTATTTACTTACAACTAAACTACTTGCATGTAGGTATCTGTAGTTATTGTTCTTTATTTATAGCTCATAGGTGGATGTCTGTAATACGCACGATAATTTTACCGGAGCAATATAACCCGCCGGGTCCATAATATGATATTGAATCTCATTGCAACCCGCTGATTAGCCGATGGCTCTAATGACTACCTTTAGTTGAGGTTTGCATGAAACCTCATGTGGTGTAAAAGAACTATTGTTACTCGTAGCTTTCCTTTTAATTTTGAATGACAATAGAATTTATCACGATTTAAAGTTGGTTAGCAACAGTCGGGATTTCAAAGCTTGCTTTTTATTACACTTGTATAATAAATCTATTGTGTGACATGGAATCAAATGAGGTCATTTCGCGAGCAATTTGGTTTTAGGTTACACACACACACACACACATATACAAGGTCACGCCTTTATCCCTAGAGTGGGGTAGTCAGAGCTACAGAATTACCAACCAGTCTAAAAACCTGTTAACAACTCTGTAACCACATTTTGCACAATCAGGCTAAGATGTTTTACCAGTGTATTAGTGACAGGTTGCAAGCCCATCGCCTAACAGTTACTACACAGCCTTTATTCCCTTAGTCGTCTCTTACGACATCCACGGGAAGACACGGAGTGGGACTATTCTAACCCGGCAACCACATGGCAGTAGTCAACATCAAATAGGTAATCAGCAAAATGAAACTCGACCAATCGATACACAACACAAAACATATTTTCTAAATACTCGCGTTAAACCTACTGCTTTTGACATTATCGCATTGTCAACGATAATGATAGCTCTTATTTACTTGACTATAGGTCACGTATTCAAAAATATTGAAAAACACTGATCTAACCGACTAGATGGCATCTAGAATCACCAGACTTGTTCCTAGCCGGGTTTCTGCTTTTATATTTTACTAACATTATTTTGTGTTGGCTGTGAAACATCGATCATTTATTAATTTTCCCTTCTGATAGATCGAGCTGCCGCCGTAATTGTTTCTGTCATTCTGTCAGAACGTTGTAACACTCCTTTGACGAATTACCACATACAACGTGTTACAAATAAAATATAAAAATAATGAAGAAGTCTAACAAAATGCAAGCTTTAAAAAGCCCAACTGTGTTCAAAATGAGAAATTGTGATAGAAACTTGAGTTTTCTTTAAATACCTATTTAATGACACCACACTTGTCATAGTTCGTCCATTTTTTTTTGTTGATACAACAACACTGTATGGCGTCCGATTACCGCCATATTGAATTTGATTATTGTCATTTACGTATGAGATAAATCGATTAACATAAAAATCATCAAAATAGGCCCACGTGTTTAGCTTCTAGAGCATACCCTAGTAAACTGTCATCTGAGTCATAAAACTTCTATATCGGAGACTAGCGACTCGCCTTCGCTTCGCTTCGGTTTATGTGAGCCTTCCTCGATAAATGGGCTATCTTACACTAAAATAATTTTTCACATCGGACCAGTAGTTCCTGAGATTAGCACGTTCAAGCAAACCAACAAACAAACTCTTCAACTCTATAATATTAGTATAGAAGTATAGTTGACAGCTTACAGCAAAATGTTATTATTCAACAAAAAAGGTTTTTTTTCAATGGTGGCGTGACCAGGAGGGACGGACATTGTATGTATATTAATAGGGTCCCGTTAGGTTCCCTTCGAGTACAGAACCCTAAAAGGGGTCGTAAGATACCAACGAATAAAGTCCCAAAGTTTTATAGTTTAAAAGGGTTCCGTTTTTTTCAATACTTGTTACGGAACCGTAAAAACAAAACAACAGACCTTTATTTGGAAGTAAAAACAGTGTTTATTTCTAAACAATAGTACGTAACGTATTATGGATACTTTTATCATGGTGAATAAAGTATCCATCGCTCTCGCACTTGCAAACTAGTCAGAGGGTGACAGATGTTTTATCTACATCGATAAACATGACTATAGAACGGGGCTCTTAGTGAAAAAGAGTATAACTCTCCTAATGATCAAGTGAAAAAGGGTTTAAGTCTTATACACTCCGTTTATGTATATACCCTTTTTTATTACGAGTTAAGTCGACTCATACCCTCTTTCACTAAGATAGGCCCGCAGAGTTCGGATTCACTGTGGTGTAATTGAATTTCATCGAATACTGCGGTAAATGGAATTTTCCGCAAGACTGAACCAGAAATTGGATGTCGGGAGTTGTGAGATGTTATATAACTCTTATTATTATGGTAATCAATTTGACCTTGTAAACAATCATAATATTTCTAAACAATTATTCGTTATGACTTAATAACGAAATATGAGAATTAAATAAAACTATGGGGTCTTTATTGGAATCCCTAATCGTCATTTAATTTTGTCCTAATTTATTATATGTTAAAAATTTCGTTTGTCCTAAAAAAAAAGTGTTGTTGTAACACAACCCTGAACCGCAGGCCGACTCCGCTGAAAACCAGTTTATGACAAACAATAATCCGGACCAATGATGCATTAGTACAAACGTTATTATGGATTTCGAGAGACACGCGGAAAACGCTTATCTTAAAAATCGGCCAAGTGAGAGACGGACTCGCGCAGGAAGGGTTCCGTTCCATTATCTATACAACATTATAAGAAGTGTAATAACGTATAGTTTAAAGGGAAAATAATATTTACGTAACACCTGGCCATAATGTGAGTTTTATCGCACGCTGCGCGCACGGTAAAACTCGCATTGTGGCCAGGTGAAGACGTAAAATTGTGTACTCATCACGGGCAGTAAAAAAGAAAGCCCTCTATCGCATATTTACAACCCTCGCCTACGGCTCGGGTCTCAAATACCTGCGATTTCGGGCTTTCTTTCTTTTACAGCCCTTGTTAAGTAATGTACTATTTTATTATTGTAAATAAGACAGTTATTATGCAAATATAGCTAGCCCTCTCGTGTTGCTGCGCCCTTGCAGGGTGTCACATGTATGGCTATTCCTGTATGCTCCACTTTGAATTGTAATATTTGAATTTGAATTTGACATTAGACACTATAACTATGCTAGTTGCCGTTATTAATATCGAAAAAAAAACGGCAAATAATCACACTTGTTTTATGGGAGCACCACTTAAATATTAATTTTATTCCGTTTTTATTTGTTGTTATAGCGGCACCAGAAATACATCATTTGTAAAAATTTCAACTATTTAACTATAACAGTTCATTAGGCAGAGCTACAGAATCTCCAACAACTATAAAAACTTTTTGATAATTCTGTAACCACATTTTGCACACTTAGGCGAAGATGTTTACCAGTGTATTAGTGTCAGGTTGCAAGCCCATCGCCTAACAGTACTACACGCCTTTATTACCTTAGTCGTCTTTTACGACATCCACGGAAAGATACGGAGTGGCACTATTCTAATCCGGCTACCACACGGGGACACACATGCAAGCTGCGGTATTTAAACACGAAGTACTGTTTATACTGTAAAGTACTTAACTAAGACTGTTTATCTGCCGAGCTAAACGAGCTCTTAGAGTCAACTAAGAAATCATTCGATTTGAATGTTTGTTTACAGATAGCTCGAGTATTGTTGATTCGATATTAATTAAATTAGGCAAAAAGGTAGTCAAGGCAAATACAACTTTTTAATTCAGGTACGGCGCGAGGGAAAAGTCTTCGACTTCGTGCTTTTACTAGAGCCTCGATCGTAATTCCTTACTTACCGCCCTTAATACATAATGTACAGTCGCGGAATGAAAAGGTTGACCAGTTTTCAAATAATAGTAAATTACTTAACAAGGGCTGTAAAAGAAAGAAAGCCCGAAATCGCAGGTATTTGAGACCCGAGCCGTAGGCGAGGGTTGTAAATATGCGATAGAGGGCTTTCTTTTTTACTGCCCGTGATGAGTACACAATTTTACGTCTTCACCTGGCCACAATGCGAGTTTTACCGTGCGCGCAGCGTGCGATAAAACTCACATTATGGCCAGGTGTTACGTAAATTCATTTTCATCACACTTGCTCGTAAATAGTGTACTAACATGCTAGAAAAATCGACCGTAAATCCAAAATAATACCCGCGGGCCTTTTTTTACCATTACGCTTCTAACGTGCGTAATAGCTTTTTTTTTAAATATTATACGTGGACTCAAACTATCACAATACGTCAGGACCCCAATTCTTGTGCCATTTGATATGAAGTTTCATTCGAGATGAAATGTCAGTTGAATACTAATTCCTAAAAATCTCGCATAATAAACTATTGATCTCTATGTCACTAGAATCGGACTCCGAACACGTTTGACATTATCTGTGGTAAGTCACAGACAATGATGTAGTCTGCCGCTAATAAGTTAAAAATATGATCTTTTGTCTGATTTTATGTCATTTCCTCGCAATTGTGATGAAAAACATTGTATGTTACACGGGTGGTAAAGGAAATACAAAGCTCGAGTCATTAAAGCCCTCAGCCTTCGGCTTCGGGCTTCTAACAGACTCTCGTTTGTAATTCTTTCTTTACCACCCTTAATACACAATGTACTATTACGCGTTGCAAGCTCCACCTAACCCACCTACATACCTACCTACCTACCTGCCTTTTTAAACTGGGTAACAGACGAGAGAAATAATATTGAACCAATAGTGGCTGTTGTTTATACGTGACCATAGCAACGCTTTTGTAACGACCAATAAAAACTTGAGTTAGTGAACCAATAGTGGCTGTTGTTTATATCTAAGCGTGACCATGGTAACCAAAAATGGTTTGGTAAACATTTTCATTTTCTTTTTCTTTTTTTTTTCATCTGTAGTGTTAGAGCCATGTAGTGAAATGACATTCATTATGACGGAATGTGTCATACTCGGTCGATAAGCAGATACTGATAGCTTATACTGAGCAAGCAAAAACAGATCTTAAGGTGGTCAACCTTTTCATTCCGCGACTGAACTATTTCATATCTCATATTCTGAAAGTAGGTCATTGTTTATCGTAGAAGCGGGTTGAAAGTGATACATGTCCACCCTAGGGAAGACAAGTAATTGCATGTTTAAATAAAGTACCAGGAGCGCAGCGGTAATTAGGAGGTGCAAAGCGAAACTTAGATCACAGGCGGTGCGGCGCACCGGCGGGCGGGCGGGCGCACACGACGGATGTCTCCCATACGTCACAGCAATATACTTTCAATATTTTCACTTCTCATACTCTTAAAATGTTACTTTAGTCTCTGCGCATCATCGGGACTAAAACTCTTTATTAATCTCTAGGGACTAAAGTAATATTTTTTTAATTGATTTCCGAAACTTCTAAACAGCCAATCACGGTGTTTGTGAATGGAGGATGTATGGACCTTTTTTTGAGCGCCTAATTAACCTCACAATGAAAACTGTGCAAAAATATAAAAAATAACGATTTAATTTCGTGAAACACGATTAATCATTACGAACATGAATCTATTTAATTATATTAAGGATAATTAATTTTACTATGCATGGTCCAATTAGTTAATAAGATAGGTAGTTTTCAAGTTTGAATCTGTTGGCTAAGTATGCAAAGCGTCACTACAACAACAAAAAACCGCGGAACTATTTTGTAAGAAACTTTGTTATAATCAATATTGTAATTTTGTATAATAATATGTAGAACTTTGTTTTTTTCCTCGCATTCAAAGTGAAAAGTAGAGTGTTTAACGCGAGACTAAACAACCATAATGACACTCGAACTAAAGCCACCCGCGCTCCACTTGGGTGGCTAAACATCTCGTGTCATTATGGCTTGTTTTAGTCCCTTGTTGAACAATCTACTATTATGCACTCCTAGTATTTCACGTTATAATTTTTTCTCGAAAATATTAAGTAACTTTTTTTTACTTTTCCCATACTCGAAATGATTTTTTATTATCGCTTCGCACCGCGACGGGATAGACCGCGCATACCTTAAGCCGACGTCACAAACTATTATAGATTTTCCCTGAAATACCTCCGTTGCCGGTGGCACGGGAGGCTTCGGTGGCATGCCATAGGAATTCAAAGCCGGTATGCAGAGCAAAGCTAAAAGTTATTTATTACGGTAGCCGATTTTAAGTGAATTCCTTTGAGTAATATTTTAGAGGCTATGAAAAATCGATGTAATAGGCAAAGTTTAACAAACCGTTAAGACTGCGCCGAGCGTACGCCGGAGCTACAGTGGCGCCCTCATTACTTTTATTGTGTTTTCTAATAAACTAAAGTATTTTCTTGAAATTGGTCGGTAGGTTTTTGTTCTACAAATGAAAACACAACTTATAGGTTATATCATATAGTTTAATAACAATTCACCTTCGAGTTATTAACTTAACGGAAAAGAGTGGCCACCTTTTCCCGTTAAGCTGACTACTCAAAGGGTAATTGTTATTAAAGTTTGTTACGTATCCCATAAATTGTTTTTTTACTTGAGCTATAAAATCGTATCGTCTGATTGCAAGGAAATTGTTTAGTTAATTAGAAAACACAATGAGGGCGCCACTGGACGCTCGACGTTTGCTCGGTGCAGTCTTAATCTATTGTGTGAAAATCAACTAGTTTTATTGGTGGTGATACTTGGTGATCCCATGCAGGATTCGTCCGAATCACTACCATCTTTTTATTCTTACCGGCACGCACCAGTGTTGTGTTCCAAAATAAAACTACTCAAAGGTCAAGTCTGTCAAATGACTAGCAAATTAGGGGCTATTGTTTAACGCAGTCGTAATCGCAATTGTTTTCATTTTGAAAATCGAACGCTTGTCTGCATACACAATGAAAACAATTGTTCCGCTTTGAAGCCAATTGAGATTGCGAGCGCGTTAGGCAATAGCGATGCAGGTGCTCAACGTGCTCGTATGACTTCTCTCTTTTTTGTCATGGGGAAGGCACACGGGCACTCAGGCCACCTGATGGTAGTATGGTGGGATCTGACACCCATAAACATTTGTCTATGCTAAGTTTTTCTCGGTGCACTTTGTAAAATGTGGAAGCTTCCGTTGAGTTTAATGCAGTCCCTTTGTGTAGGCTCGTTTAAAAGGAATCTTGAAAAATTGTGGATTAATTAATAGTTTTTATTATTGAATTCACCAATTGTTTTTAGGTGGTGGTGGTGGTGGGTCGTGTGGTAGCCGGATTAGAATAGTGCCACTCCGTATCTTTCCGAGGATGTCGTAAAAGCCGACTAAGGTAATAAAGACGTGTAGTACTGTTAGGTGATGGGCTTGCAACCTGTCACTAATACACTGGTAAACATCTTCGCTTAAGTGTGCAAAATGTGGTTACAGAATTATCAAAAGTTTTTATAGTTGTTGGAAATTCTGTAGCTCTGCCTACCCCATTCTGGGAATAAAGGCGTGAGTTTATGTATGTATGTATGTGTTTTTAGGTACTTAAGTTAGTTAATTGGTGTAAGAATATATTGTATCTATATTATTAATGTGTTTATATGTATATTACCTGGTTTATTTATGTTATACATATAACGGCGTTGTATGTACGAAGTAAAAATATTGTATAGCTTTTACCATCCTCGTGCATTGTCCTCGCCCCGTCATTAAAAGGTTAGCTGGAAGAGATACCTTACATGGATAAGTTCGCCTTTGTACATACATAATTTACATTCATGAGTTTTTTTTTTTTACTATTTCTTTTTGTGCAATAGGGATTTTACTTACTTACGTTTTAATTCTCAAGACTGCAATCCAAGACTTTAAAAATGCGTTGCCAACCCTAGTGTTGTCTTATACCGCAACACAGCAATGCGAACACTGTTGTAGCAATCCAGACGGACCCTTCTCAAGGTCTTCTCACTACTAAAAAAGGTTAAAAGCTAGAGAGGTTTCATTCAATATTTAATTTAATTACATCAAAATAAGTACACAACCAGTTTATAAATAACTTGCCCACTCTAAAATTATAGCTTTGTTCGTTTTTGTTGTTGAGTTCCTTTATTTATTCGTACCCTTCAATCGTATGCCCTTGACTCCACAATAAGTCCATTTTGAATAGGAACAAAACACCCTGGCACAAATAACCAGTTCAAAGTTTTTGCTCCCTTAAGCCTTTCGCTAAAGTACTTAAGGGAAATGTCTATACAATTATACAACGTGTTACAAAATACCCCGTAAAAAATCCAATAAATTATCAAAGCCTAAAATATTGTCAACCCTAGTAAGCTGTCATGTCAGGGAACCGGAGTTAACATAGATTATTTTAACAGAGAGGCCTACCTACCAATTTAATAATTTTTCAACTTAAATGGGTTTAAAACCATATCCCGACGAGCGAGGTTGTGCATTGAACAAGGCAGAGCTCACTTTGAGCCGTTTCTGTAATTTTGACGTTCTTTACGAAAAAGTAAGTGCTAGTTTAGGTTTCTTCGTAAGTAGTTTAGGTCTTTTAAAATCTTCCAAAACTCGACTTGTAATATCTATCTAATCAAATTCTGTACATTTTGTTAGTATGTCTCTTAATCGTTTCACGAATTAGGTAAAAATGTACATAAACAATCTGCGTAGTTTACTCTTTAATTTTACTGAAATAGGGTTTTCACATCAATGAAAGCAATAATGGTTTTATTTTTTTTGCCGGTAAGTCATGCGGTGATAGTACGGTTCTCAAATATTGTAAATGGACTTATTATAAGGTACCATTTAACCCCCTTTCGGCTTTACGGGTATTTTTGTAACACCTTGTATACAGTTAAAATAAGTCCACAGTGTACAACATTTCTAAATCTATCTCCAACAATTCCGTAATGAACTTATACCCTACATTCTAGTCAAAATTAAAACCTAAGGTCAAGGCACCTGTTAACGACCTCATGGGAATAGGGAATGTTTTATTTTAAATACGGGTTTGAAGAGTAAGTTGGTTAAAAAACTAGCATTGTGGCATTCCATGTGGTAAATTAATGGTTCAATGCATGTATTAAGATGTCAATAACAGTTTAACGTGGCAATACTTAAAGACTTTGCGTGGGTAGATGGTAAAAGCAAATAATAAAACTATCACGAGAAGACGAAGAAGAAGCTGCTCAAAGCAAAATACTTTAAAAGAGAACAGTTACTTTAAATTGTTGCTACTATATCTTAACATTATAAGTGTATGAGTTTTAACTGTGCTTTTGTGTTGAGTTCATATGAATAAAAGTTATTGTGAAAAATATTAAAAGTTTCATTCTAACTGGGGTTGACGTGAGTCCTCAGAGTTGTTATTGCATTTGCAGTCTTAAGATTGCTAATTTCTATGGGTCTCAGTTACCACTTATTATCAGATGGCCTGTGTGCTCGTTTGCCTTCCCCATAGCATAAAAACTAACTTACTAAGAAACTTATTAAAAAAAATGAACGATTGTTGACTTTTAAATTGATTGAATTTCATGTGTAAGCATCAAGCATGCCGTCGTTTCTCGTAACTGCAGTGTAAGGACAGGTATTGCCATACAACCACGTAACGCCACATGAATGTATAACACATTTTTTCCGAGTTGACTATGTCACGGGCGCAGTGTGTTTTTTAGAAAAGAACGTGTCCAGTCCATCTAACGGTTTCAGCGCGAAAGAATTGCAAAATTACTATCTCAAAGTCTCACAAACATTCGCATTTTACTGATGGTAAAAAAGTAACGCGGTTAAAGGTGAGATAAACTTATACCCCCTTACTTATAAACGTGGAATAAGCTTGGAATAAATTATGCCATGCTTTGTCACTTTCTGACAGATGCAAATGTCACAATTACAGGTAAGGACATAGCATGGTATAAACTATTCCAAGCTTATTCCACGTTTATGAGTAAGGGGGATAGTTTCAAAGTTTATTTTATCTAGGTACGAGTATACATTTCCAAAAACGAAACATTGATAAGACTACTTTCACGGTATCTAATTTTTTACTGTTATAGGAAATCTTGTTTAAGTAACACG
This sequence comes from Acleris laterana, assembly GCA_963966035.1. Classification (NCBI taxonomy): domain Eukaryota; kingdom Metazoa; phylum Arthropoda; class Insecta; order Lepidoptera; family Tortricidae; genus Acleris; species Acleris laterana. The sequence continues at coordinate 9,510,222 of OZ014462.1, read as the reverse complement.
GCAACAGGTGCCTTTACCTTAGGTTGTGTAAATTTCATACGAGCTAAAGTAAAATTAGTTTTAGAGTGTTATTAAAATCAAGAAGGTAGGCAAGCAATTTAATACGCAGTGTCTTTACAACCGACTGTGTGGGAAAGAGGGTCAGACCTAGGAATATTCGGGGCAAAATTAAATTGACGGCCTATTATTATTACGGATTATTGATTGCCTATATCGTTAAACTCAATTATCGATGCTTTTCCCATATTATATTAGTGATCGCTCCAAGTTTTGTTTATAAAAATAAAATTTGATTGAAAGTATGCAATGAAACAAAATAGCAAAATAATTCTGGTTATTCTTTATTTTAAAAGGATTTTTCAACCTTCACTCATCATCATCATATATTTTTTCCGTATTGTGAATTTCAGAATGACTGTCCCATTTACAATTGTTAAAATAAACGACTAGAATTTGTTAGGAGTAAAAACAATATGACGATGATGAGTGAAGGTTATAAATCCTTTTATTTAAAATAAAGTATGACCAGAATTATTTTGCTATTTGGTTTAATTAGCATACTTTAAAAAATAAAGTATTTTTACAATCTAAACTTGGAGCGATCACTAGTATATGGGAAAAGCATCGATGATTAAGTTTATCGATATAGGCAATCCCTAGCTGTCATTTAGTTTTGCCCTGTATATTCCTAGGTCTGGTTATGATACTTATGATTCAGGAGTGTATACGTAGGTATGTAAGTCTATTACTTTGTCACACTGTGCCGCCTAAACAGCTCAATGGGTTGTTAACCCCATACGCAAAAAGAGGGGGGTTATATGTTTGACAGAGGCCTCTATTAGACACAGTAAAAGCCATGGTTCTTGACCAGCGTCGCTATTGCCTAACGCACTCGCAATGTCAATTGGCTTCAAAGTGGGACAGTTGTTTTCATTTTGTATGCAGACAAGCCTTCGATTTTCAAAATGAAAACAATTGCGATCTGGTTACCGTTAATTTTGTTAACTATTGAGCTTTTTATAAATATGTCGATTTGTTTACATTCCTTAAGAAATTAACTAATAATATATGTCTATTATAATTATGTATTAGTATTATACGTAACTTATATATTTACTGAATATTGTATTAGCAATAATAAGTATAATTATGTTTTAAGTTTTTAGGATTTATCTCTATCTTCTTTTTCCGTGCACCCACAATGTAAATTTCTGTTTAGTTATTTGGTCGACTGGTAGAGAATGCTATTAGGCATAAGGTCCGCCATTTGTACTTATTTTTTTTTATATTTTTTTTGGCATCGAGTAGACAAACGAGCACACAGGCCAAGAAGATGCGAGATGGTAAGTGGAAACTGTGACCCATAGACATTCGCAATCACAAGACTGCAATGCAATCCTAAGACTGCAAATGCGTTGCCAACCCTGAGGCTAAAATGGAATGCCTCTATGCTAGTCATTTCACCGGCTGTCTTATCCCCAAACCGGAACACAACAATGCGAACACTGCTGTTTGGCGGTTTTGGTTTTTGTGCAATAAATATTAAATAAATAAATAATAAATATTGATTTCATTGCTGAGCTGGATAAAAAAATAACCAGGTTTCCGAGCCCTGCTTACGAGTACGATTGAAAAGGTTGTGCTAGAGCTCAAGAAGTGATCTTCCTCTACAATTGAGATTGACTGTACTACAACATATATACTCGTAGATTTTTACTAGGGCGACTGTACTATCAATAGACGAACCTCGTAAACTCCTGAAGTGACTTGTTACGAGCACCACTAAGCGTACCTAACCTAAGTTGTTATTACTTCGACCCTCTCAAAACAAACAAGCATAACTTCAATCTAAATCAAAGCTATATTTGATCCTTCCGTTTGGATATAAAGTCTAAAATGCTATAAAGATCGTTACGTGCACGCGTCTTTCTGTTCACCTATGCCGTACCATCCACGGTTAGGTAACCAAGTTGTTAGTTTGTGATATTAATAAAAATAGAAAAAGTATTGGCTTTTTTTAGAATATCAATGAAATATAATTGGGATATTGGTTAAGAAGGAATCCACGTGTGGGAGCAAATTATCTTCGTATCAAGATTTTTTGAGACTCCCACGGCGGCACACGTTAGAATGACGTCAGTGGCACGCCTTTTATAAGCAGGGTTCCGTACCCGAAGGGAGCCCAAAGGGGACCTTTTTAATATGGCTATACTGTCCTTCCGTCCGTCAGAGGGGCTATTATGACGTAACTATGCAGTTCATTTTACGGTGAGTGTAAGCGACAGAGCTATGGCAGTTATATAGCTCTGTCCTTTTCTCTCAGCGTAAACAGAATTGCATAACTACTCATATGTCATAATAACCCCCCAGTCCTTACTTTAAGACTGCGCCGAGCAAACGTCGAGCGTCCAGTGGCGCCCTCATTACTTTTATTGTGTTTTCTACTAAAGTAAAGAATTTCCTTGCAATCAGACGATACGTTTTTGTAGCGCAAGTAAAACACAATTTATGGGATACGTGACACACTTTTAATAACAATTACCCTTTTGAGGAGTCAGCTTAACGGGAAAAGGTGGCCACTTTTTTCCGTTTCTCGCATTATGAGACATAGTTTAATAACAATTCACCTTCGAGTTATCAACTGATAACTCGAAGGTGAATTGGTATTAAACTATGTGATATACCTACCCTATAAGTTGTGTTTTCATTTGTAGTACAAAAACCTACCGATATATATATTTATTGGATATAAGTCATTCTAAGATTGTCGTGTCAGAATTCAGGTATTTTAGGAATCAGACGTTTTGGATCAAAGCAATGATTAAATTGTCGTGTATTTTAAGAATGAGGCAATTTGATATTTCTCGCATTATGAGACGAAGTCAATTGGAGATTTAGGACGATTGAATATTAAGGCATTACGTATAAAATAACATAAATGTTTACTTTTAAATGTATATTTAGGTTATACCTAACCTAAGCTAAATTGTAAGTTACAACACGTCTAAGAGCGGTATTCTCTTAGCATTACTAGAATTAGGTTTAGAAACAACAAAAACCCGCCATCTAAAGTAAAAAATAGAACCTTTCCTCATTACATTCTTCTAAAGTATGATTACCTACCTTACGGCTATTATTGCTGGGTATATATATTGCTGGGTATATATATTGCTGGGTATATATATTGCTGGGTATATATATTGCTGGGTATATATATTGCTGGGTATATGTACTGTTTAGCCTAAAATCGATTGCTCTAAACTCAAGCTATAGTTAAAGCTATCATATGTTTAGAATAATGTGAATAAGTAAAATTGGACTATTATTGTAGGCCAGGACCATACTTGTGTAGTTTTACGGAGTTATTTTTTTCTTTCCTTAATGGCAGGTCAGTCCAACTGAAGTCTGCTTTTGGTTAATTTTCATCATCAGTTCCACTTCACCAAATAATGCTTACAAGAGTAAAACACGAGTTACAATGAAAAATATAAAAATCGCTATAGGTGTGGCTGTAAATCTTGAAGATCTCAGTCGATTCCTCATGGATCATCAGATCTTCATTCTGATAAGAATGGGGCCAAATAAAAAGCACCAGCTTTCAAATAAAATGAAGTCGTTTAAAAAAAGGGGCCAGCACAGATACAATATTTAATTTACTGAATAAAAGGATTACTCCTTTGCGTTGCGCTGACTTGCGCAGTCGGTTAAAAATACATCGGTAGCATGAAAACTATACGATTATAGCACGAACGTTGGTCTTACGTTGGACTTAGACCAAGCGAACGAACAAGAATTCTATGGCATTATCTCTTACGTTTCCTTTGTAAAAATAAAGACAACATGTTCTAGAGCATTCGCTCGTTTGGTCTAAACCCACCGTTACTAAAATTGGATTTCGATCACACGCAAAAACATTTCAGAAGTGTTTGCTTAGGACACGAATAGTTCAACCAATCCAAATACGTTATTTAACTATTAAACTTAATATTAAATTATAGTTACGTATCTTCCTCCCTCCGCCGCTGTCAGCCACTTTCTATAGCTGAAACTATACTTCGTTTTTTTAGCATTAGAAATTCAGTAAACAAAGAAGGAGACGTTAACCTTTTTCTTCAATCGTTATGAATTCCGATTACTACTCGTATGACATTTTATGAGTAAAAATTATTGACGATCTCTTTATAACTCGACCTAGTTATGGCTGCGTCTATATCGCGTGTCAACTGTGGATAAAGCATCCGTCACTTTTTGACACGTGTATTTATTTACCTGTCAGAAGGTGATGGATGCCTTATCCAAAATTTATCACGCGATAAACGCAGCCATATTAGGCGCCTAGAAAAATAATTAAGTGGTTGATGAGGTGTTTATTTGAATGTAAAATATGTAGTTTTTTGTTGGACGATAAATAAATAAAAAAAAACCGTTGTTAACGCATTACACACCTACATAAACTCACGCCTTTATTCCCAGAGTGGGGTAGGCAGAGCTACAGAATTTCCAACAACTATAAAAACTTTTTGATAATTCTGTAACCACATTTTGTTGTTAATGCATTATTATTGAATAATCTTTAAACGTAAACGCAAACCACACATTTTGCAATTTTCTATTGTGATGAAAAATGCTCCAAAATGTGTTTTTAATATTTTTCCAGTTATTCAGCCATACGACAGTAAAACATTCCCTATAAAAAACCTATCTATTACTTCCTGAAAGGTCTTGTCAATGCTAAAAAAACAAGGTATACAAGTAATAAAAGTCATCTAAGTTTCAGTCAAAAATTTAATTTTTGGCCAATCTTTTATTGCCGACTGTACTTTTTTTTGCACAGTCGTCATCTACTTGTCAAGACAATTCTAACAAGCCCTAACACGACGGGTTTATCATGTGTAATTTAGGAGTTCTTATGGCCACCCTGAGTCTCCATCGTCAAACCAGCTCGACAGTACTATATTATTGTATTGTCATCAGAACTTAAGGCGTATGCAAATTTTCAGCTTCAACGGAGACCGGAAAGTGGGTCAAATTTAACTTGCAAGATTTGACCCTTACATACATACATACTACATACATACATTGCAAGTTAAATAAAAGCTTATAAAAATATCTTAAATGGTACTAGAAATAACGAACTTAAACATGACTAAGTAGACTTGACTGATTCTTGACATTCAGGCGGCTAAAATTATTTCATCATGTTCCTTTTTTGATCTAGTTTTTTGTGTGTCTCGTAACAGCTTCGGAACCCTACACTGAGCATGTTCCGACAAGCTCTTGCCCGACTTTTTTTTTTTACCACGATTGATCAACACTCAATACTAGTCAATATTTTTGACAAATAAAGTAGCCTTGTCGTGTCTTAGCTTTCGTACCGAGGCCAAAAGACCCCTCTTCCTTTTCCAATCTATTTTCAGCTCCTCCCACTCATTTGTTCAAAAGCGTCGCCAAATTTCTCAGAAGTTGCTATTCAGAATTGATTGCTTATCACGTCGCCACCCGGTTGCCCTGACATAAAAAAAATGTCGGCAATACATTATAATGTAAAGAATTTTCCGATTCTCCCCGAGTGAACAATGCGTGCTTCGTCCTCGATACAGCTTCTTGCGTCAATAATGAGCCATTATGAAACCGTTTTCTGTTCAATCTACCAAGTGTTACAAAAAGCAAGTTTTAAAAATCAGACTCCATTTTTTGATAATTTTAGAATTCCGTACTAAAAATGAAAAACGGAACCCTTATAGGACTCGTGCGTCTGTATGTCCGTCTGTCTGTCACAGCAAATTTGCTGCGAATCTACTTGAGCAAATCAGGTGATTTGGTAGGATGGTGTAATCCCAAACACAGATATGCAAAGAAAATAAATGTTTTGTTATAGTAAGGGTCATTTTCGGGGGACAAATTAGGCAATTAAAAAAATAAACCCCTCTGATTATTTTAACCTAAACCATTTTATTATAGTCTACGTCACTCGTAAAACCCAGACGAATCTAAAGACTTCGGTACCGCCGAGATTCTAGGAGATAAAAACCATATTGTCTTTGGCCTGTTATCGTATTGTCGACGTTTTGATAGCTCTAATTCATTTTACAGGAATCCCGACTTAAAAACAATACCATAACAGCCATCGCCCGTCTGTATTTTATTTTATACAAACCTTGTCCTGCTAACACTAACCTAGCAAATAAGTTACATTCAAATCGGTCCCACACACACAAATACACATTTTATCACACCCCTTTCTTCGGGAGAATCGGGGTCACCTCACCAACCAACATGATACCCCAATTTCTTGTTTCGAAATCACTTTTTCTTAGTTTAATTAGTAGGCACGTGGACGATTGTTGTCATTTATTGTCAATTTAATACGGAACTTTTCATTTCGACCTTGTGATGTCAGGCTTCTGAGTTGGAAATCAGCGGAGTGTACAAAGCATGGGAAACTGTAGAGTTCCTTCGGGAAAAAACCCTAACGACCCTAACTGTTATTGGCCGCGAGAGCGCGAAGCGCGAGTGAAGGGTCTTCGATTCAGCTTGGGCTTAAGGCGAGGTTTAGAGGTGTTAAGACCTTGTGCAAGGTATCCTGGTCACCACCACCAATATTTTAACGCTCAAAGTTTAACCTACCACCAAGCAGCATTCGCTTGTTGTGTTCCGACGTGGAGAAAAGGCATTCCATCTTAATCCTCAGGGTTGGCAACCATCTTGGGAATTCAAATATCTATGGGTCACAGATCCGAGGGAACATCGAACTACTTCAGTCTGCGCGGACGATGCCCAGTGAGTTATAAACGGGACCATAAAACCTGACACACCATTACACACTTAAAAAAGCCGAGCCATAAACTATTTGTCAACGTAAAATATTTTCTCTCAAAATATATTTCTCTCCAGAATCTCTGAGGCCGAACGAAATTAAGAAAATGGCTCGTAACAGGGTTCCGCAAGGTTACGCTTCAAGCTTTGCTACAGTTGCGAAATAAGCGGTATTCTGAAATATTTCACAGTTTGAGACCTAGGAGAAGTTTCGTTAGAAAATTCGTTGCTCACTAAAATACTTGATGAAGCCTTGCAAAAACAACACGATCCTGCTGTACAAATTGAGGTACTAGAAGGTTCGGCAGATTTCGACAGCCATTTTGTATTTCGTCAGGGGATAATATAAGCAATGGTTTTGAAATACCACGTGTTTAAACACTTGTGACACTTTTTTGGCATGGCATGGAGAAGGCTCACACAGGTTATCTGGGGGCCTAATATGGCTGTGTTTATCGGGTGATAAATTTTGGATTAGACATCCGTCACCTTCTGACAGGTAAATAACGACACGTGTCAAAAAGTGACGGATGCTTTATCCACAGTTGACACGCGATATAGACGCAGCCATAATAGGCCCACAGATTGTAATAACTTATAAGTGAGACCTGAGACCTATAGACATTGCATTTGCATTGTCAAGACTGCAATCTTAAGACTGACAATGGGTGGAATAAGGTAGGATGTCTCATGGCAAAATACACAAGCACACACACACACACACGCGCATCCAGACTCACATACGCATTTTTTTTTATTTTTTTCCACTCACAAGTTCGACAAAGGAACGAGATTGTCTCTTTGTATTTTTGCCTCAACCACAGAATAAGTAATAGTTGCCTCAACTCTATTTACAATAATTTACATAAATAGCAGTAAGAAATAAATGTGTGATTACCAGTAACCGAGTGTTAATTTATAGTCTAAGAATTACGGAAGGCTATAAAGACGCTTTACGTCACAATAAAATTGCTATTAAACTTCAGACTGTTTAAAAAAACCCCTCTTAACGAGAGAATCACCTCTATAATTCCAACCTACTCATTTTCATCGAGCCTTTGAAAATGGAACGGCCCGTTGAAGCGGGATGGACAGCCGTACACACCTTTTTTTCTCTCAAAGCGATTCACACTGGCAGGCGATAAATGAAAAAGAAAAAATCAAGTGGAATTCCAACTTTGAATTCGCGCGTCGCCGATTTTGACACAAAAACATGGCGGAGCGAGGTGTTACCAGCTTTACGCTTACAAAAGTGTAATTGTATAAATTCTTATGAATGTTTTCCTCACTCCTTTGATGTAGTCGTTTATTAATTTTCATTGAATGCTCGGGTTAAAGATTACCAGTTGAGACCAATGTACATGAAAAGACTAGTGGTTACGTAATATTAATTTTGTGATACTTGTCCTAAAATGAAAATGATTTAAACTCAATTCGTTTTTCTGCTCAACTACGCATGTAATTTTTTATGTAAAATTCATTGTTGTATCTAATGCTAGATTCATTATTACATACATACATACATTAAATCACGCCCGTTTCCCAGAGGGGTAGGCAGAGACCACTTCTTTCCATTTGCTACGATCTTGACAAATTTATTTCGCTTCTTCCACATTCATACATCGAGTCATGCACGCACGTCGGTTTCGGGTACCTACTTAAGATTCGGCCATTTTCCAGGATTTCTCCGATTTGACACGAAAAAGTACGCCTAGGGCGGCCCCTTCCGACCCGTCCACTCACTTTCGATCTGTATATCTATTTCGTCAAACTTCTTTCAACCATCCTTTCCAAATGACCGAACCATCGAAGCATGCCCTTTTCAATTTCAATATATATGAATATTATATCATAAGCAATATTTAAAAAATTATTGACTGTCGAGCAGCAGTGGTCACTTGCAAAACGCTGGTAGACTTTTGACGTGTAAAAGTGCCTAGGGGGCGCCGGGTGCCGGGGGGGACTGAATAAACATCTTTAATCTTTTTTTTTATCTTATCACTAACTTAGACGGAAACTTATCACTAGTAAGACTTGATTGGTTCCTGAGATACAGGAGGCTAAAGTGTTTATACTCGAACAGTCACGAGATTTGGTACCCACCTTAGGACCTACAACAATAAGGTTGAGCTTACTAAAAGTTACAAATGACTTGACATCTCTAATGACATTGACGACTTCGAGCATTTTTTTCTTGAAATGGGTTCTAAACATCATCTAAGCTAAGGCAGAGCCAGCACCAAAGTAGGTATAAGTCTTTTAACTTCCCTACTATGTACTCTTGCCTTGATGTGTTTCTAGAATAAACGGTTTTCTATTATATTCTATTCTATGTTAAAAGTGTCTAATATTATTCCTCGAAACAGTGGATATTTTCCCTCAATATATTATACTATATTTTTACTAAACATGATTAATCATATTTTAGACACTCCAGAGTTGAGCTATCGAGCTCTGTCAGGTTGGCCACTATTTCCCGGACACCTTTTATATATATATTATATTGTTAGTGTATATATATAAACAATCTGAGACTCGGAAACAGCTCCAATGATTTTCATGAAATTTAGTATGCAGGGGGTTTCGGGGGCGATAAATCGATCTATCTAGGTTTGATTATTAGAAAATATACCAAAAAAAAAGTCATCCAGGTACTACATATACACCGTGCCCGGGACGTACCCGAAGGATTTTAACCATTGATTCTATTCCCTATTTGGAGTATATAATGTGGTATAACATGTAGTCCAATATCGAATAATTTCCGAGATTTTTATTATTTTAAAAACAATTCCATAGTTAACTTAATTTGAACTCTATACTTAGCATTATTTACCAAGAAATTGATTTAATTAATTTATGTTGTACGTTGATGATATTGCTAATTACAACATGAATCTTTTTTTTATATAAGCTGTCGTTTTAGTAGGTACTTCTTACAAAGTTGATTTGCCGTGTAAGTCAACTATGTGTGTGTGTGCTTTTAATTAATTTTACCTTTAATATTCTTATTTCTGAATTTAAATGCCGGTGGGAAGATCGTACGTGGGAACACAGTCTAGAGAAAGAATTAGCGAAGACTATGAACCGTTCCGCTCATACTGCGTCATATTAAGCATTTCAACTGCTTACGATGATTGGAGTGTATTTGAATAAAAGATTATTTCTTAATTATTTTTTACATAAATAAACTCAAACCATACAATGTTCGCCAGACTGTCATAGTTCGTTCGTTCAAATAGTTTGCATGCTTTGATGCGTAGCTAGTTTTTTATAATACTAATAATGGTATAATTTAAAAGGGTGGTTAAGTACGGTAGGCTTAGGGCATGTGAAGCTCTTCCTAGAAAGAGTTGACCAGAGCTGGACTAAAAAACTTTGGAAACAGCAGAAGACCACTCCGAAAGTTGAGATGGGGCATTAAGGGCAGCTACCAGAACCCTTGCTGCCACGCGAAAATGATCTTAGGAGACCTCACCCAACTTTTTGAGTGATGACAATCGACATTCACTGATTTTGATAAAAGGTACAGTCAGCGAGAAAATCGTCAGAAAGTAGTAAGTGTTCTCAGTTATTACCCTAATAAATGTATGGAAAACGTTTTCTTTGATTTGTGAGTGTTCTAGCACTCTAACCTCAGTTGGTCTCAAATAATGTTTTAATCCTTATGAGAAATGAGATCGATTGGCATTAAAAAAAAAAAAAAACTGATGATTTTTGCGCTGACTGTACCTTTTATCAAAAATCTGTGCATGTCGATTGTCATCACTCAAAAAGTTGGGTGAGGTCTCCTAAGATCATTTTCGCCTGGCAGCAAGGGTTCTGGTAGCTGCCCTTAATGCCCCATCTCAACTTTCCACCCTGAATATCGGACTGTTTACCGGGCACTGCGGGGTTAAACGTCTCCTAGCAAAGATGGGCGTATATGACAACACGGATTGCAGAATGTGCGGCGAAGAGGCGGAAACAAAACACTTATTATGTGAATGTGATGTCCTCGCCGGGGTAAGAATGAAAATCCACGGTTGTCGCTACCCAGAACCAAATGATTTCAAGGCACTGTTATTGCACTGCGCTATCCGCTGATTGGAAGGGGTGGAGGCTGCATTAGGTTAAGTGCTAAAAAAGGGGTAATTATACAAAAGATCCCACAGGGTCGAAGTGTATCCGTAAAGACCCCACCAATAAGATAAGATCAGGGTGGTTAAGTATCACTATGTATAGCAGTTATACCGAATGAGCAAAAAAAATAGGTCATAAATGTACACGTGTCCCAATACCGTAGGCAGAGACTAGAACTCCAAGAGTGTCGGTCCAAAATTACCTCTTCCTCCGCATTCACCAACCTCGTGACGGACATACGTCGGACACGGGTGTTTTTAATTTGGCTCAAACTGGGTTAGTATTGAAAAACAACATTATTTTTTCAATCACTTATTAAATCACGACGGTCTCCCAGAGGGGTGTGACCACTTCTTTCCACCTGCTACGATCCTGACCAATCTCTTTCATTTCTTCCACATCCATACATCGAGTCACGCATGCACGTCGGTTTCGGGTACTTAAGATTCAGCCTTTTACCAGTATTTCTCCGATTTGATTCGAAAAAGTACGCCTTCAAACTGCATTTTTAGATAATAAAAACACTTCCAGTAACATTCTCTTTAATCGTATAAACGGATTGAATACCTATTTCTCCCTCAACAACACCCAATCATAATCCCTTTCATACAAAAAGCCGTCTATTGATAATTCTCTATCGCTCCCCGCGGACCCTCTCTAATTTCATTCACCCAGCCTTCCTCGCGCATATACGTAGTTAACTATACACAGACACAATTGAATGGCCATGAAACAGACAGAAATAGACAGGAAGTGGTCTATGCAAACACAAACAATATTACCAAAGATAACTTATTAAATTCGGAAAACCCTAATCAACGATACAGTTACTGACGCCTACAAATTCCTGGCAGCCAGAGCTTGAGCGCCCCCACCTCACCGCACATCTTTCTCTTTCCTCTATCAACAAACTCGTGTATGCGTGTCTCTTTCTAAAACACCCACTCGCATTGAGCTACTCTAGTATACAACCCCGTTTTCAGCCCACAATTTTCAGTATTAAGCCCGCCGCGGAAGAGCGCGCGCGTTCCCTTGACTTCGAATACCGAATATTAAAAAAATAGACAATAATTTTTCTTCTTTGAATTTGGAGCGCGCCGTTCGATTTTTAAATCGCGGTTGAGGTTGCTTGACGTTAAGTTGGGAATATAAAATCATTTAGATTTGTTGGGGTTATATTGAACAGAATAATTATCAGTTTCGTTTGTATTTGATTGTATTTTATTTGGATTGTGAGTGGAAGGCGCGACCGCGGCCAGCGAGACCAACAGGTGAGCGAGTAGAGATTGTTTTTTCTTCCACAGGCAAGAATTCTACGGAATTAGCGGTTCAATAAAGTAAATTAAATATTGTATTGAATTGTACGAGTTTTTAATATTATATGATTGAGCAACTTAGGGTTTTTTAATCTGTGTGGCCAAAATGAAAAAAAAGGAAATAAATAAAATATTTTTGGTCAGAAAAATACTAATTTTTACGTAGATTTTGGTGTTTAATAATGTAGAAAAGATATTAAGGTGTAATTTAAATAATGTAATTAGTTTAATACCTAATAAAAAAACGAACGTGTTATTAATAATGCCCATTTTTCTAATTTTCTTCGTTTTAGTGTTAAATTTTGTAACAGAAGTTTGATGCGCAAAAACTATCGTAATAGGAGTTCACCATCTTTTTTTATAAAGTAAAACGAATAAATTTCTTTGTACAATCAAACAGACAAATATATTGTTAAGATAGTCTTAAAAATACGGTTTTTAATTTTAATTTATTTAAATTACTCTCTTACACCAATGAAATAAGTAGAAATAATTATTTTTAATACTTATTAAAAAAAGTCCTGACTTCGCCTATTTTAAAGATACAAAAGAACGCCCGTGTTTTCGTGTAGAATTAATCTCCCACTACTCCCCCTATTTTTTCCCCTTAAGGCCCACATGCACGTAAATGTCAACTTTAGGTTAACAAGTTAATTTGTTAAAATTAACAGTTCTTATATGAATCTGACATTCTTCTTCAATTTAATTAAGTTAGTTACCTAAGGGTTGAAAACCCAAAAATCCCGTTTATAAGCCTACAATGCAAAATCAACAGCCCTTCAAAATGTCAAATTCCTATCTTAGGCTAGGTGAGGACGACTCCGTCAAGCAGAACATTACCTTTCTTTATTACAACTAGTTGTCCGAGCCCGGCGCTGCTCAGGCGTATTTTTTTTATACAGACCTTGTCATGATTATTATGAACAGAACAAAAAATAATTCAAATCGGTCCAGCCATTCTCGAGTTACGGCGTGGCCAAGGGAAACAGGGATTCAGTTTTTATAACAGGGTGGAAAAAAGTAGGGAATGCAAAACCGGCTTTAACCGGTTATTTTCTTATAAAACGTCTAATAACCGGTTAAATTGCATTACCTAGAAAAAACTTACGCCACATGGACGGCAACTTTAAATATTGGAAATGGCAATTTATACGCAAACGAGATCTTTACTTACCTATAGATATATTCTCAACAAAAAAAAAACTGCATTTGTGGATCTATTAAAATTCGTCTGCCTTAACCCGGAGTCGAACTGGTCGAATATGATAAAACAATAAAGTTGTGTTCTTTTTACGGTGTTTGGGTTATTTTTATGTAAACTATTATATAGAAGCGGTTTCTGCCTACTCCTCTGGGAAACAGGCGTGATTTTAATGTAAGCATGTATTATAAACCGAAGCGAAGCGAGGGCGGGTCGCTAGTCATTTATAAAAAGTACTCTCTTTTGTTTCCCAGAGTTCAAGACACTTAATTTAATTAAAATCAGTTCAGCTATAACTGAAAAAAGGCAACAAACAAAATAAAAATCTTTCGCATTGATAATATTAACATGTTTTTTTTCTCTTAAGACAATGGTTAAAGATAATGAACATTGAGAATTCCATCATAATCCCAAGGGTTGTCTCGCAATTGCTTTCTTGACATAAGTTGCAAACGACCATGGGCGTAAGAGCTCTAAAAAAATAAAATTATCAAGTAAAACCTTGTCATTCTTGACGTTCGTGCTTGTCATTAAGTGAAGTATATTATGACAATGCACTAAAGTGCTTTAAGCTTAATGGAGATTTTGTCAAAATCTGGCAAGGCATTTACGGTCTTAGAACTGCGGTCTTAAGACTGCAAATGTCTATGGGATCTGAGGGGTTATTATGACTAGGGTTGCCAACCGTACTATAATATACAGGGTGGAAAGATAAGTCGGGCCCTGGAGGGAAACTACCTTAAATCCTTAAGTAGGCTCATTTTACTTAAAGGAGACATTCCTTTATTTTTAAAAAGAAACAAAACTGCATTCAAAGATTTTCTTAAATTTTCTTGCCTCAACCGGGAATCGAACTAGCTAAAAATGTAAAAAATTAAAAGTAGCTATTTTATTCTTCTAATCGATAGAATTATTGTTCGAGATTAAATATGTCTCTAAGTAACACTTAGTATTAGAAATAAAAAAACGTGAAATTTAACATTAATCAAATCAAATCAAATCAAATCATTTATTCTGTAAGTAGGCCCTGTAGGCACTTTTACAAGTCTGAGTCTACCAGCGCTTCCAAAGAGACCACTGTTGAGAAGAAGCGCCGCAAGAAACTCAACAGTAAGCCGTTTTTTAAAAATAAATCACTTATTACAATACTAAACTTAAGCTACATAATTTAAATGTCATAGGGATGTACAGGTCCCAGTAGTAATAATAATTAAATACATCAAAATGTCAGATTAAAATAAATAATACAATTTCGGAGATGTAAACAGGCTCCAGGTAATATAGGGTGAATCTACCAGCGCTTCGGACGAGACCATCATTGCGGAGAAGAAGCGCGAAACTAAGTTACATTAAGTAAAGTAAGTTACATTAGGTAATAAAGTAATAAATAATGATTTCTTAAAACTACCAAAAATAAAATCATTACAAATGTAAGGTCAATAAACCTTAAATAAAAACAAACAAACAATAAAACACTATGAGAACAACACGACGAGGTCTCTACGTCAAAAGCCATAACTAGAATAATTTATTTAACAAAAAGTCCTTGCAAACGTGAACAGACCGGACCCCACAAACAGCACCCGTTCACGAGTATGACGCGTATCTCAGCCATCGCCTCTCTCAACCATATGTTCGGGAAAGTGGCGACCCGATCAACGACGCCGCCGTAAGCAAAGACCTTTGAGCGAGCGTGACATGCTCATGCTGCCGGACAACATAAAAGTAATATTGTGTGAAGCAGCTGTCCGGCGAGAAACATCACAGTGTGTTCTTAATTAAAAGCGTCTTGTACACACAAGAACTAGAAAAGATAAAATACAAATAGTAAACATAACATTGATTGCTTGAATACACAGTTTGCTTAAAGGCTATGCTTATCAAGGTACCTAGAAAAATTCTACGAGTAAATATACCTGACACTATTTAAAGACATCTTGGTCACCAATGAAGTCATTTACAGTGTAATATGCCCTACCCAACAAGCAGCGCTTGATGTGGGACTTAAATTTATTGAACGGCATATTGACGATATCAGAAGGTATCTTGTTGTAAAAACGTATACAGTTCCCCACAAACGAAGTGCTTACTTTACGGAGACGGTGACCTGGAAGAGCGAGCTTATCCCTATTTCTAGTATTTAAGTTATGAACGTCGCGGTTATGCCTAAAATCATGTATGTTTTTGCGTACATACATGATATTCTCAAAGATATATTGAGACGCGACTGTAAGAATGTTGATTTCTTTAAATTTATCCCTAAGTGAAACACGAGACCCCAATTGATAAATCGCACGTACAGCCCTTTTCTGTAGTACAAAGATAATTTGGATGTCAGCCGCTCTTCCCCACAGCAAAATTCCGTAGCTCATAACACTATGGAAATAACTATAGTACACCAGTCTCGCCGTCTCGACGTCAGTAAGTTGTCGAATTCGCTTTACCGCATAAGCCGCCGAACTTAGTTTACCTGCAAGTGTGGATATATGCGCACTCCATTGCAGTTTCGAGTCAAGAGTGACACCTAAAAATACTGTTCTATCTTCGAATTCCAGTGGCTCATCCTTCAGTCTTATTCTATCCACATTCATACTTTTCACGTTGGAAAGAGAAAATTTAATGCACTTGGTTTTCTTGGCATTTAAAAGTAAGTTGTTGGCTGTAAACCAGTCAACAATTGTAGACAACGCAACATTGATGTCATTATAATTATCCCGTTTCCTATCCACTTTGAATATAAGTGACGTATCGTCAGCAAACAAGACTATTTCAAGTTTATCGCGCACTACATACGGGAGATCGTTAATATAGATTAAAAATAAGAACGGGCCCAGGATAGAGCCTTGAGGCACTCCCATAGCAACAGATGACCCAGAAGATTGTGTTCTGTTAATGTCTACCCGCTGAGTTCTATGAGCAAGGTAAGATGTAAGAAGATCAAGGGCACCGTTTTTGATGCCATAGTAGCTTAACTTCCGCACTAACGTAACATGATCAACACAATCAAATGCCTTGGACAGATCACAAAACACTCCAATTATATCCAATGATTTCTCCCAGGCATCAAAGATATGTTTTACCAAAGTTGAACCGGCATCGGTAGTAGATCGTCCTTTGGTAAATCCGAATTGACTGCTATGAAGTAGCTTGTATTGATTAAAGTGTGAGGATATTTGATTAAGAATTAATTTCTCAAAAACTTTACTTAGTGCTGGTAGTATTGAAATCGGTCTAAAATTTGTGGGGTCTGATTTAGCCCCTGACTTAAACAAGGGTATGATCTTACTATGTTTCATGAGATCAGGAAATACTCCAGTATCGACACACTTGTTAAACATAGTAGCTAGGTAAGGCGCAGTTGACTCTAAGATGGAGTTGAGTACTGTAACTGAGAGGCCCCAAAGATCTTCAGTCTTTTTGATATTAAGAGACCTAAACGTTTTGATCACAACTTTGGAGGTGACATGATAAAATTTAAACACATTTGTGCATTCCTTAACATTAGATCTTAATAATATTTCAGCCTTATCAGGAGATGATAGTAAAGATTCAGTGGTCTCCAAAGGTATATTCGTAAAAAACCGCTCGAATTCTTTTGCCACATCAAGGTCAGAGTTTACTAGAGTATCTTCAACTTGCAGGCTGTAGTGCGGGTCTCTAATTCTAGTTCTACCGGTTTCAGTGTTAATTACATTCCAAACGGTTTTAATCTTGTTGTCAGATTTACAAATTTTATTCGAATAGTACTCGGACTTCGCAGCAGCACAAATCTGCTTGAATTCCTTAGAATAATTTTTGACGTACTCTAGAAACTCAGGCCTATGATCGACAGCTCTCATAGCATACAACTCATACAATTTGTACCTCTTTTCATGAATCTCCGGTGTAGCCCAATCATTAAATTTCGTACCTAGCTTGGCTTTTACCTTTTTCAGACTAAAGCATGCATCAAATTCCTTAATAATACAACTAAATAAAGAAGTACATAAGGTATCCGGATCTTCCCCAGTACACGTCATATAACTTAGTTGGTTAGTGACCTTATTTTTAAATAATTCCAATCGATTTTCAGTAATTTGTCTAAGTATAAACTCTTGAGGGGCATTATCAGTCTTCCCCTTAAAGGAAGCTTGCTGGCCGCAGTGATCCGAACTTAAGATATTGATTACGGATTTCTGAACAGGGTCAAAATTACTAAATATATTATCAATACACGTAGCACTCGTTGCTGTAATTCTTGTTGGCTCATAGAACAGATTGACTAAATTGAAAGATTTAAAAGCACTCAGTAAATTAACAGAGGTGGGTGATTTGTCCAGCAGATTAACATTAAAATCACCACAAACAACAATACACTTTTGAGTATTAAAAACACAACTCAGAACATTCTCTAAAATGCTCTCAAAAAGCCTGTAATCCGCCGTAGGGGGTCTGTACACGCAAATAATAATAAATTGTTCCAATTCAACACACGCAAGTTCAATATGACGTTCAAACTGACTTCGCAACAATATCTTTGCGCTCCTTACATTTAATGTTTCGTCTGACCATAATCAGGGATCCGCCTCGACCGCAAGATTGTCTAGCAAACATGCTAACAATATCATGATTATTAAAATTAAACATGCACTCATGACTCTTAAGCCAATGCTCAGTGACACATAAAACGTGTATATTAGCACTATCTATAAACAAACTAATTTCTAGTTCCTTACTAGAAAATCCCTGTATATTCTGATGAATTATATTTATTACATTATTACTAAACTTATTTTTAATGTTCGTCGGCCTGTGGGCAGGCACGGGGCCGCCGCGACTGTCGCCGCGGACGACAGCCGCGGCCGTTGTCGAAGCTGTCAGTTTAAATGAACTGGCAGCTCCGGCGCGGGGCCGGCGCTAATAAAACTCAGCGCAGGCTCCGTCCTACAGTCGCTCGCTATGCTAGTCATAGCGGAGTCTAAAATATTATATGCTAGCAAATTAGCACACTCATCTAAGTACCTACGTGGTAAATAACAATAGTTATGCGTCAATCGAACTTTTTTACAAATTTATTTGTATCAAAAAATGAAATTTTTGAATTGTATAATGACATTTTATATAATATGGAGTTAAAATAATCAATATTTCTGTTACCTTTATTTGTTAATTGGTGAGAAAACAGACAAGCGCAAATAATTATTTTACCTATATCACCTTTGCTAACTTCAGTGAGGGCCTCAGACAAATTCAATAAGTCATATTTACTAAACACCAAACTATTACCTAATAACACTACCAATGTTGTCCCACGACTGAATGTGTCAGCAGAGATTCTTGAGATCAGGTGGTCCATAGACATTCCAGGCAAACAGTTGTTTACTACATTATTATGCCCAAGGTACTTTACCATTTTAGACCCAAACCCAATGCCTACCTCATCCGTGTACGTGACGGTCCTACGCACCGGGGTCGGCAACGTAAGCGAGGCTCGCCCAGTAGGTGGCACGCGAGGCGCGCGCG